>JBBDHG010000197.1:92500-520000 GCA_037951165.1 Lophius americanus | reverse complement strand
ATTTGCAAACCTAATGTTTCTAAAAAAAAAACCATTAAGTTAAATATCAACATTTTCAACTCAAAAGGAATTCTGTACAGATTTCAAGTTTTCACTCCTCATTTTGAATAAATAAGAAAAACATTTGAGGTTTCGGGTTTACAGTTTACCAGTTTGTGGATTGTATGGTACACAACTACTCTGAACACCCATAACATTACAACTACTGCCCGGAGGCGTCACAATCCCATTGGTTACCTGGTAACCATGGCGAAGTGTGGACAAAGGAACACTTTGTCCTGGAGTTGACGTTAGAAGCAGGAGAAATGGTCAAGCGTGAGGATCTGAGAGACTTTGAGAAGGAGCAGATTCTGATGGCGACTGGGTCTGTGGTCTGGTGGTCTGGTGGTCTGCAGGTCCTGTTGGCTGGTCCTCCTGCTGGGTGTGCTGCCGCTCCTGAAGTGTAGGGACTCCACGCCACCACTAGGTGGAGGTTTACCATTTCAGTTACATGCAGGTTTGTTCATTCATCATCAGTGTGGGGGCTGGAGCCCATCCCAGCTGACACTGGGTCAAAGGCGGGGCACACCTGAGACAAGTCCCCAGTTGATCAGAGGGCTGAGACATAGAGACACCTGCCCAGCCGTACTTCTGTTTTTACACTTTTTTATTTGATGCTGCCTTTTAATACATTTTTTAATTGGATAGATAGATAGAAACTTTCTTAATCCACAAAAGTATATATATACACATACATACATTTATATATACATATATACACACACTTATCTATATACAGTACATATATACATACATATATATATCGTATAGATACATACAAATACATATACACTTAATTCAAAATTAAGAAATAAAAAATACACATATAAATTAAAATACATGTATTGTAAATAATTGTTATTTCTGTCTTTCCTACACTGTACTGTTTAGGAATAAAACGGAATTATGTCTGTGGTCGTAAGAGCTCATACCGTTAATTTTCTTCTATTCTAGCTTTTATTTTATTTTTTATTATTATTATTAATATTATTAATTTCTCTTTTAGCTTGTTTTTAATTTTTATTTATCTTTCTAAATGTCTTAACTGTTTTTTATTATAAAACATTATTTTAATAGGCCTCTGTTTGTCCTCCTGTTTATGTAAAGTGCATTATAAATTAAATGTATTATTATTATTATTATTATTATTATTTAAATGTTCCTTTTAAGTATTGTCATTATTATTATTACTTTGCTCATTGTTCCTTTTTCTACACCGTCTCAGTTATTTATACTATTTGACTTTAACTTTATTTAAAGATAAAAAAGTCTGCTCAGTCTTAGTTGACTCTCTTTAACTCAGATGTAGGATGTTGTTTATGTGTCGTTAAATAGTCATAAATAAAATTCTGGCGTTGTAAAATGATTTGATATTGATTTTGATGTTGCTGTGAGTATAATATTTATATTTGTGGGGTTTTTTTGCACTAAGGTCTTGCTCATTGTGTTCGACCTAAATATTTAAGATAAAAAAAAGATGAAGTCTGTTTATGTCACGTGGATCAGTGTTTCTCAAACGGGGGAACACGTCCCCCTAGGGGTCCGTGTAGGTACTGCAGCTGGTACGTGAAGTTGTAACTGAGAGGATAAAGTAAGAAAGAAAAACAGCACCAGAACCGGTCCGATTCTGTCTGCTGCAGGGCTCGGTTGCAACTTAAATGCTGTTTAAGTCTTTTATAAAGGCATTTCTTCCCGACAAAAATGTCCTGCGCTATCAGGAGGTACTGGGCTGAAAAGGTCAGTTTGAAGGAGGACATTCACTGAAATGGACAACAGACAACCCCCAAAAAGGTTCTGGTTCTGCTGGTGGTGGCCACAGACCATTGGTCTCTCCTCATCCTTCCTGACTGATTCTTTCCTACTTCTGCATTCTGCTGGTGGCCTCATGATGGTACCAAGATGTGGTGCCTGCAGCCCATTCAGGGGGACCAGGCGGTCCATATCAGGGGTTCTGGTTGCCAGGATGATGTCTCTCTGATTGCACCTGTTGACACTCCATGTGGAAAATTCTGCTTCTCTTCGTCTTGTAAGAAGAACAACAAAGCCATCCGCTCTTTGCTCCAAACCGAGATAGCCACCAAACTTTACGTCCTGTCATACTGGACCGGCTCTGTAGAATAACTTATTACTTCTTTTTATGAACAAGCATTACTTACATAACCAACCATTATTCTTTCTTCAGTGCTTTTCATAACGACTTCAACCGGTACTTAGAATCTGTCAAACTTGCTCTAATAAAAAAAACATAAAAACTACAAATATTTATTCAAGTCTTAATCTCTGTACTCTGAGTTAGCCTGATTGTTGTTCCCAACTTAAAGTGAGTCTCTGATTTTGCCTACTGTGCCTTAAGTGAGTTTATTTCCCCTTTTATTTAATTTATTTAAGTTCCTTTTGCTCCTTTTTCTTTCCCTAGATTTTGCTGTGCTTTCCTGTTTCTTTTTATATTATTTCTGCTTGTTGCTAAGCGGTATGATTAGCGGCACTTTGGGTATTTATTTTTTTATATATGTGTTTAGGATTTGTAATATGACTTCTGCACGGACCCCCTTGACTGCCAGGATAATTTATGTCTAATAAAACTATCATGGTTTTGTATTTTGGTCTAAAAAGCAATAAAGATTATAAAAAAACAAACGCGCGCTGATTGTGACGTCACTTCCGCTTACAATGAATTTCAGTTTTGGACGTTTATTTTACATGTCAAATGGGCATTTGTGTGCGCAATATTTTACTGCTTTTACGTTATTTGCGTTGATGAAATGAATTTCATTCCTCCATCTGTGGAGAAAACACCATCTGTTTGTACTGTTAATAACGTCAAGTGTGATCTGGTGACGTTGCACTGGGTTCCCATTGCATCCCAACCTTACTGCCTTCCTGTTTTATCTTAAGAACTACGTACACACTGAATTTTTTTCCCAAATTAAAAGGCTGTAAAAATTATAACCTTATATGACGAATTTGATTTAAAATACACTTAATTGTTTTATTCTTTGCTGTTTAAATTATTTAATAATTTATTTTGTCACTTTATTTGTGTTGACAATTGACAATAAAGTTTGTTTAAAAAAAGTAGGGAAAAAAAGCACGGGACAACTGCGCAGTTACAGTTAATAATAATAATAATAATACAAGAAATGAAATAAGTCGAAGTAATGAAGAGATAAATAATGCACATGAACTATGGAGACGCCGACGCGTAAATGTTGTCAAAAATAATTCAATGAGATCAGTGTTTTTGGTGAAATCAAGTGGCGATCAATATTAATATTTCCTCTTCCAGCCAAATAAGATCTAAATTATTGTAAATTCTATTATTCTTTTTTAGGCACAATAATATTGCTGGTGCGCCAATCTCATGAATCTATGACTCATAGATTCATGAGATTGGCGCAATCAGAAATATTATTGTGCCTAAAAAAGAATAATAGAATTTACAATGTCATTTCCTTCTACTTCCTTCCTTCTACTATGTCACTTCCTGTAATTTAATTGGTGCTTTAGAGTTTATTTCTTTCATCTTGAAAACAATCTGCTGTTGAGCAGGTTAGGATTAACCCCGAAAACCTCTAAACCAAATCCTGCTCCGTTCGACGGCCCTCAGCTCAGAAAACCAGACTTTTGAGTTTAAAGACTTTCCTGTGATAAGTCTGTCAGCTGATTAGCATTTTTAAATACTTTCTGACTCTCCTGATTGCCTAGTGGATTTAATGTTCCACAAACGGAGAAAAATAAAAGGCAGCTTTTACACAGGATCACATAAATCTCTTTATGTTTCAAGTTATGAGTGACAGTCTGAGACGATAGAAAAGAGACAAACTATAATGGTTTAATGACATTTGTGTGGAGCAGAGCTGGTTTCCTGTTGGGAGGGTCAGGTGATCAGACGGCTTCTGTTGGAATGTTTGGACATGATCTGAGTGGCGGTCAGCGGGTTACAGTAAGACTTCATGATGGTCGTGGAGAGATGACCTCTTCGTCGTCCACAACAGACGGAACAGCGGGCGGTGAGTCCATCTCATCCTGGTTGCCATAGGAACTCTATGTTTAATTCATTACTTATTAGATCAGTCTCTCCCATGTTCCATGATCCATAGAATCACTCCATCGACACCAAATGTATCTGTGTCTATACTTCCTGTCGGGAGGAAGTCGCGTGAACATTTCTCTCCACTCAAACATACGACTGTGTCAACTTTAAAATGCTAAGAACAAATAATTATCTATGTATACTCTGAATAAAGAACTTTCTGCCCAGCGTGTGGACAACCGGTGATTGTAAACGGGAAGCAGAGTCCGCAGCGGATCCAGCCAGCTCTCAGAGCCGAGGGTTCGTGATGTCTCCGGCTCGCCTTCTGGACAGTTCCTACAGCGATACCTCTCAGAGGTCAGAGGTCAGAGGAGCAGCCTCAGTTGCTGACGGGGGCCTCGGTGACTGCTGGGATACGAGGCATCTTCTTGGCTGGACTGGGGACATGCTGGAGAAAGACAACATGGACATAATGGTGAAGGACATGGCTACACTGGAAAAAGAGACTTTTTTCACTTACTCAGTACTTCGATTAGTAACATTCAATTAAATGAAGTATACACAACTTAAATGAATGAGCTGGAAGTGAAGTACTTTCAGGTTTGGAAATTCTTCAACCTCCCTCAAAAACGTTCGGTTCAGATTTTCATTCAAAACGCCTCAAATATAAAACAGTTGTTTATTATTGATGCATGAATCTGACATGATTTTATTCATGCATCTTGTAAGGACATATTATACACTGTTAAAAAGAGAATTGTTGGTTGAGTAAAAAAAATAAGAAAAGAAGACCTCTACTGGGGACACCATTAAGTTAAGTTTTTAAAACTTAAATGAGTAAGTTAAACTCAAAAATACTTCATTCAAGTCAGGTTACTATTCAAAGTAATGTCTTTAGGTTAATCGACAGTTCTCCTTTTAAAGTGTGTGATTAGACCCCTAGAGCATTACAAATCTTAATTCAAGCAATGGAAATTCTTCAAATGTCTCTCAAATTAAAGTTCTTCCAACTTAAATTTAAAATATGATAGATCTATCTATCTATCTATCTATCTATCTATCTATCCATCTATATCTATATATCTATATATACATATATGATTGTGTTACCGGAGAACCACTTCATTTTTTACAGTGTCGTTAACAATCATAAACTTCAGAGATGGGTTTATCCCTGAAACGTTACATTCTAGGGAAGAACATCCATGAAGGAGTAAACGCGTGTCAACCTCGGACCCCAGAGGACCGCCAAGTCAAGATCAGATTAAAACCCTGTCAATCATCCGGTACCTCTGTGCCGGCGCCTGAGCGAACCAGTTCTGGCTCTGCTGCCAGGTCGCAGTCCAGAGATCTTCTGGCATACTCCCGCCGGTGCTTGTCATCAACTCGGGTCAGGTACCACGTACCCGGGAACAGGTCCTCCACTGAGCAGCGGGGGACATAGTTGGCTGTGAAGACACAGAAACAGACCTGTGAGACCCTCTGAAGGGTTCTAATGATCACTCCTGACCAGTTCTGATCCGAGGGTTCTAAACATCACTCCTGACTAGTTCTGATCCGAGGGTTCTAAACATCACTCCTGACTGGTTCTGATCCGAATTATCTAACCAACACTCCTGACTGGTTCTGATCCGAGGTATCTAATCATCACTCCTGACTGGTTCTGACCCGAGATTTCTAAACATCACTCCTGACTGGTTCTGACCCGAGATTTCTAAACATCACTCCTAACTGGTACTGATCCGTCATCCACTGGTCGGACGGCCCGGAATGACATGGTATTAAGGTCACGGAACGACTTTCTGTGACTGAAGATCAAATGTGCATATGAAGAGGAGAGAGGAGGAAGAATCAACACGACGGTTTTTACAGCTGCGACATCAGAAGAGCCTTTTATTATTGAGATCAAAGACGATGAAAGACATCAAAGCCTCGCGTCTGCTCTGTTCTCCTGATTTCAATGACTTCTGAGAGAGACGGGGTTGAAAACTTCCACATGTTCCGTCCCTCGTTTCCTTAAATGTATTCTGAGGTTGAACCGCTGTGACTCACTAGTAACTGGTTTAACTTCTTAAACCCTAAACCCGAACAGAAAGCTCCGACTCGGACCGGCTTAAACTTCAGGTTCATCCACGTTTGCATCTTTGGGAGCGCTCTCCTGTCGGAGACTTACTCAAGTGGTGCGTCTCCTCCCTCAGCTTCATGCTCTCGGAGAAGGCGGCGGGCGACACCTTCGTCCTGGAGTCCAGTCGGACCTTCAGGTCGCTCAGGCTGGACGCCAGTTTATCCAGACTGGACCCTGGAACAAAAGCAGCACACTGATGAAAACACCCCGACCTCAAGCGTCACACGGCCGGGAGGATGTGGGCGGGTCTTACCGGGTGTGTGGTCCTGCGTGACCCTGAGGGAGTACAGGGTGGCGGCGAACCCGGAGCCGTAGGAGAAAACCCCGACCCTCTGTCCCGCCAACTGTGAGGGCGTGTGCCTGCAACACAGAACGCCGTCATCACACAACGGTCGTCAAAAACACGCAATCGCCTCTGAGCGCCCAGAGGGAGTCAGGGTGAAGTGCGAAGACACAACATGAAGACATGAGTCACTGTTATTTGAGCCGGTGCTGCAGAAAAACTTTATCTGACACCAAATCTGGAAGCGTCGCTCTTCAGATTGAAACGTACGCGGTGAACATCTGGATCGGGTTGGCGTTTGCAGAGACGTTGGTTTAAGATGGTTCTGGTCTGACGCCTGCATGATGCAATTTTGGACAAAACTACAGAGGATGGATCCGTGTTCTGAGTCGTATCTGGTTTCCTCCTCGAGTAAATGTGATCGCTCTTCTAACAATCGTACGTCGCGTCTAACTTTGTGGCAAGAACGAACCAGAGTCACGAAACGGCGCCTGAAACAAAATCATTCCTCATATCTAGAGCGGATCTTCCTTTAAATCTGAGAGACTCCTCAGAACTCTGAACGAGCCTGTTTTCTGAGGTCGGCTGGCACCGTGTGATTCCTGGACAGACAGTTGAAGCTATGGCTGCAGGAAGTGAGGGGGCGGCGGCGGCGGCGGCGATGTGACGTACTGTGCTAGGAGCGAGGCCAGGCAGCCGTAGACGGAGGGCGTGTACATGTTCCCGTTCTGGTTGGAGATCAGCAGGGAGCTCTTGGTCTTGCTCTCAAACATGTCTGCACTGGCCTTCATGAAGGCCTTCTCCACATCACGGTCGAAGTAGGTCTCCTCCGGCCGCACATCTCTGCAATGACACACACACACACACGCAGAAACACACACACACACATGCAGAAACACACACACAGGATTAGATCCTTTCTGCTGTTCTTGAAAGAATTCATGCTCAGACAAGCCCAATATGTATACATGTGTGTATATATATATATATATATATATATATATATATATATACACACACATATATGTATATATTTGTACGTATACACACATATATACAATATAAATATATTTTTTTGTATAGACATACACACACATAAAGTATATATGTGTGTGTATGTGGATGTACGTAACCTTTCATTTGCGTATTGATTTTTTTTTCCTGCATATATATTTTGTTAAACATGTTCAAATCATTGGATAGAAATAATTCTTTGCTGGCGTGAGGAGCAGAAGAACCAGAAGCTGTCCCGTCTGAGGGACAGCTTCACCCGCAGCACCAGAGAGATGGACTTCCTCTACTCCGTCTTGACCATCGTTTTGGCGTCTCTGAGGTTCCCGCCTCCACCCAAACACGGCGGGGGACGACTGGAATGCAGTCTGACGGCATAATAGTGCGAGACGCACGAACACACGGTTTCCATGGATACCGTTGCTATGAAGCGTCTCAGCAGGCAACATGGACACACTGTGAACGAAGACGTCCCGTCTTATCGCTCGTCGGTGCGGCGGGGAAACATTCCCCACCTTCACATTACGTTACTTTGACGCAGAACTCGACTGAGTTGTTCCCGTCTGATAACGGACGTGTCATCGTCTTCATCGTGAGGAGGACGTCTCATGAGGTCAGGATGCCGATGTGTCAAGGTCAAACAAGGTGGAGAATAACTTTTTTGAAGTGTATCAGAACGTCCTCGTGTTATTCCAGCGTAGGTGACGGAGGGGACGTCCTCCGCTGCGACGAGCAGGGCCGAGGTTCTACTTCCTCTTCTGACCCTGAACTGGACCCAGTCAGGGTTTTTTTTTTCTGCGGTTCCGGGAAAACTGAAGTGATTTTCTGACTGAATGAGGACCACATTTGGGGCATTTTAGTTATGTAGGTCATAGTAAGCAGCCTTTGTCCCCAGCCATAACATTATAACCACCTACAGGTGAAATCAGAGGAAATCATGAGGAGCTCGAAGTTGGCGAGGAAGAACGACTCAGACCCTAAGCCATGTCGGTGTCACCGAGGGGCTGGCGCCTCACGAGGCTTCGTGACATCACGCATCTCTCGTCAGTCGCGTGAGTGAAAGCAGGGATTCAATCAAGAGTCTGGCGCCAGGAGTGGGGCTTACCTGAAGGCCTCGAGGCCAGAGAAGGGTCCCGTCTCCGTGTTGGGGCTGGGGTGGCTCAGAAAGTCATTCAGCACCAGCCGGGCCAAAGACTTCTGCACCAGCTTGCAGTACGGCGAGTGGAACACCAGGTACCCAAAGTCGTCCAGGCTGAAGCGCCTCTCCGAGCCCTCTGTGTGGAAGCACAGAGAAGGTCGCAGAAAGTTCAAGACGGCCGGGATCACTCTTTTTTTATTCATGTATTCTTTGTGATCTATTGATAGAACATGTAGCTAGTTGCTCATCTTCGTCTGCGGTCCTGGACGGAGCTCAAACGATGCACTAGTGACAGTAACTATGAAAAAATCTGAATAAAAGACTAAGCAAACAGTCTCAAACACAGGGCAAATCTGGACACCCCCCCCTGTGGTGGACACACAGCCATCAGAACGGCAGGTCTTTACTGGGCCCGGCTCACAGATATTGGACTACATCGGGTAAAAGCATAATCTCATTAAACTACTTTGTGGTCGCTGCACGGAGGCGAACTCTTAGCGCCAACGCCCTAAACCCTCTGAACCAATTAGGCTCTTATCGCAGCTGTCCCTCCGCTGCTGCTAATAATCACCCCGTGGAACATAGCAAGTTGAGAAGCTAACGTTAGCAGAGAGGCTAAAGCTAGCGAGAGCTGAGAGCCAACCACGAGCCCGGAGGTCCCTGAACAAAGCAAACATAGAACTTATAACAGTCTGTATGAGGCTCACAAGGTTTTATTTTCACTTCCAAAGGTCTTACAGTCGGTTAAAGGACGAAGGGGACATTCATTTCAACAGGTCTGAATACATACACAATGCCGACCAGCATAGTCTTGCCCAGCGTAAACCTTCAAAATAAGAGCACTTAAAATGCATGATTTTAAACTTAACAGGAAAAAAAAAAAATCAGAACCGGTGACGAAAATTGCAATCGGTGGGCCTCTAAGTACTCCAGTTTACAATTCCCAACATGCATGACGTTTGCATGATGTTCTGTTACGAGAGCCTGTGTGCCCTGAGATTCTCCTAACATCAAAAATGTGGCAGGATGTTGATGGAAAGTATTTGTCGTTGCCGGCATGTTGCGAGTTTACCCACCTCTTTGCCACTGCGTGTGGATCTTGTTGCGGTACACGGCGTAGCAGCGGTCCAAGGCACTCAGGTAGCACTCGATGGACAGCTTGCCGTCCACCACGGGGTACTCCGACATCAGGTCCGGCTTGTAGAAGTCGTACGCGTGCTGCATGTGGGTCCCCCGCAGACCTGAAGCACAACAGTTGGTCAGCGCCGTGTACACATGCTAAAAGTAGAGATGCTAACAGACTTTAGCTCAATGACTCCCACATCACACGTTTCCAAAATATCTGATCCAGCCAGCTAGAGGAAGTTCTGTGATCACGCGTTTGTTCCTTCTACAAGATTAAAGGTGACAAACAAGACCATGAATGTTACTTAAAGACGTGAGTATCTCCAGATATCTTAAACCAAGACCAAAAAACATCTGGATCAAACTCAACAAGCGCAACATGATTGCGAGTGAGACCGATCTCGTTAATTCAGGTCTTCGTCCTTCTGAAATAATGACAAAAGCATTTTGCCCGGAAAAACAGGGCAAATGTTTTTATCCTGTGGTGGATCAGATACGCCTTTGTAGCACAGAACTATTCATACAAAAATATGATTAACTAGAAAAAGCAATCCGAGAGCGTAAAAAACTCTGCCACGGCACAATTGTACGTTCTCTGATCTCTTGAAGCCGCGCCTTCCACTTCAGCGTCTCTGTTCAGCCCACTAAGCCCCCGGCTCCACCAAAGGAATCAAAGAAGCAAAGGCAGAATTAGCGATGCTGCTGCGATGTCACTGCTCCAAACGGCTTATTTCAAAGTCCCCAAAATGTAACCATAATCCTTTTTTCACAAGCAGACAAAGAAACCAGGAGTGAAAACACAAGATCCTTGGCAGAGCTCATCAACCCATATCTGATAACTTGGATTGGATCCTGAGCCAGGGGGGATTCCGTAGACATTAATACATGACAATAACTCTGAGAAATAATAATGAGACAGCTTTTGTCTGAAGACAAAGAAAAACATCATTTAGTGCCGATCTGTTGAGAAGGCTTTCAGAAACAGCAGGTCAGACGAGTTTGAAGCTCTGCCCTCGGATCCACTCAAGAATAAATCGGCTAAGATGAATTCAAAGAGAGAGACAACGACTTTCCTTACTCAAATACTTATTGTGTTAAGATTCTTCCCTGGTTACATGATTGTAAAATTCTACGCCGAGGTCATCAAGCGCTGCACAGGCGGCGGCGGTGGTTGGAAGTACTCAGAATACTTCCTTTGAGTGGTTAAAGTTAAAATACTACAGAACCTTGCTTCATCATATCAAGTATCAAAGTAAAAGTATTCATTCTGCAGTAAAATGGTCCCTCTCAGTGTTTGACTATTATGGGATGCTTATATGTTAAATAATCACGTGTAGAACCTCCGATTTGAACTTAAGCTACAGTAAAGGTAATTAGTTACTTCACGCCGCCGGCATCACTCCTAAATCTTCTGCTTAACAAAGAGGAGTGTTCCTCAGATCGTCTGCTTCTTCTCTTTAAGCTGACATCAGGCCATTTACAGACTTACTTGATGGTTTCGCTATTCACGGTCATTTAATCACAGATGTTTCTTGTTAGTCACTATAATAGTATTTATGGTCACTGTTTGTTCTCCAGAGTTTCAGCAGGTTTATTTTAAGGCAGGCCTTTTTTTTAAAAACAGCTTGACCATATTAGCGGAAGGATTTTTGAGTAAAAGTAGAAAAGCTTATTTTGAAATACAACGTTAGAATGGAAATGGTTGAGGTAGCTTTAAATTAACGCATCACATCACACATCATATAAATTAAATGTATTATTATTATTATTATTATTATCATCTGATAAGACCTCGTACATAATAATACATTTATACATATATTAGTTTTCTTAAGGTCTACAAGTCATATCATGACATTTCCCCCCGACGACTATACTTATTTAACACAATCACTTATTATGTGTCGGGGCTTCGTAGCGTTTAAAAATAATAAGCCGTACTGTTGTTATTCGTCGATTTTATGTGACGCCTTTTTTCCTTTGATGTAACCTTTGAAGGAACAGGAAATGATGCAACAATGAGTGTTTGCTGAGAGGAACAGGAAATGACACAACACGCGTCATAATAACGATTAAACCTCATTATGATTCCACACGCCAAGAAAGCCACGTACAGGAATTGACATTAAAATGGTCACAATGTGTTCTCGCTCCAGCAGAACCCCAGCTGGGTCCAAACACCGTCCCTTTGACGGCTGGTACCGTTTTGTGCCCTTTTTGTTAAAACCTTTTAAATAACATTTCTGCACCTGTAAAAGCAGAAATGGACCACATACCAC
Source organism: Lophius americanus (assembly GCA_037951165.1). Taxonomy (NCBI): domain Eukaryota; kingdom Metazoa; phylum Chordata; class Actinopteri; order Lophiiformes; family Lophiidae; genus Lophius; species Lophius americanus. Next base: position 507,967 of record JBBDHG010000197.1, on the reverse strand, counting down.
CATGTGTGAATAAAGTTCCCCTTGTAGAGCATTTCAGTCCAAATAATGTTCTGCTAGAACTGATTTCCATAGAGAAAAAAACAAAACGTATGTTTTAAACTTTTTTAGAAAAAACAAATCCTCAATTTGATACAGGAGTTTGTACCTCTGCAATAATTGTTGTTGCCGTGAATGATGTTGTACCTTTAAAAGTAAACAACGGTCCACAGTTTCATATTAAAGGCCACGCCCATAGCCTCATCGGGTACTCATTTGAAAAACGTACTCTTTGGTAGAAAAACGATGCACCTTGTTCTCGGTGTGTGCGGACCGAATCTCAGAGAGTTTGCTGGAGTTGTAAAGTTAATAAGTAAGTAGGAGTTAAATCTTCTCACCAGTGATGGATACGAACTAAGAACGTTTACTCAAGTACTAAAGGAGAAATCTTGGGTACCCAGCTGCACACACTACTTATTTTTTATCATTCGAATTCTCCAAACACTTCATTTACCTCAAAATGTGTCGATGTATCACTTTTGTCGACAAACTGAAGGATTAACCGTTTTTTAAAGCCTCTTGAATGATGTGGACAATGTCAAAAAGCTGAAAAAAAAAAAACACAACCTTTTGGATTCTTAGATTACTCCAGCAGCATCGTAGACCTTCAGAAATAATAATCCTGATAGTAAAACACTCAAGAGGACCATTTCAATGCACAATGAATATGTTTAGGTTACTTTAAGATACTTTGATTACATTTTGCTGATTATACTCAAGAACTTGTACTCAGTAAAAGTTGAAAGCAGGGCTTTTTCTCGTAGTGGAATGTTTGTACTATATGCTATTAGCTCTTTTACTCGAGTAAAGTATCTTAATACTTCATCCAATACTGTTTATAACTTAGTCAGTCCAACAGTCCTCCGTTTACTGACCCCGTTCGAAGGCGAGAGGAGCGTTAGGCCCAACCAGCATGGCCACCGCGCCGGCCCCTCCCGTCGGCCGGGCACTTCCTGTAGCGTAGACAGCAATGTCCCCCGCTACCACCAAAGCGTATCGCCCTGCAGAGAGGAAAGATGAAAGTATAGGTTTATTCATCGCATTGCCGGCAGCGTTTGACAAATGCCTACGGAGCAAATTGGAGTTCAGGGTCTCTTTCAAGGACCCCAGTGTTTCCAGCCCTGCCAGTTGGTGAACAGCGGCTCGACCTCCAGAGCTGCAGCCGCACGCGAGGTGAGGGGAAACTAGCACCACTGAATGTGAAAACTACACCTGAAGATCCTTGACGCCTCACATGGAATAAGTCATTTATTGTAACGATGCTAAAACTAATATTTTTAGTGAAACATGTAGTTTGATACAGTCCCTGCTGCTGAGAGAGCATCAGTAAGACAGTTAACATTTAGAACCCGTTTATCTTAGGGAATAAGCAACTAGCCTCCGCAGCTGGGACTTATCATACCTTTTATTTAAATATGTTAGAAAGTGTGTTTTTTATTGTTCGGTACATGTATATATTTATATTTCTATGTTCGTTTATATCTGCATCACAAATGAGTTGGTCATAGCGCACATCCATCATGTAGACTTATCAGGGTGAGAAGAAGTGACCTTTGACTCTGAGAACATGATAGGATGTGTGGAAACTATTGATGACATTTCATAGAATTAACAGCTAGTGCTATAAACAAAGGTCAAAACAACAGCACACATTCACTCACCATCCCACGAGCTGGACTCCACCCAGTTGACCGCGTTGAAGAGCGCCGCTGTGCCGCCATAGCAGGCGTTTGTGGTGTCGATGCCCTCCACATCTGTGTTACCAGAGTCCTCAAACAGCTGCATGATGACCGTCTTCACCGACTTGGACTTGTCGATGATGGTCTCAGTGCCGACCTCAAGCCGACCCACACTGTCGTAGGACAAACCGTTCCTCTCCATCAGCCTCTGGACCACCGTCAGGCACAAAGAGTTGATGTCCTCGCAGTCTGCGCAGAAACCCATGCGAGCCTGGCCCAGGCCAATGGTGTATTTACCAGCTGGGACGCTGTCAAACTGCTCCAGCTCCGCCTGGTCCACATACTGGGACGGGAAGTACAGTTCCATGGCAATAATACCCACATCTTTGGGCCAAGGGCCCATGCAGCTGATGTTGGCTGATCCAGGCATCCTGAACGGGCTGAAACGGTCAACATGATAAATGTGCCATGAGTTATAGCTGAATAAGGACTGATTTCAGATGTTATCACAGCCACGACCTCCTGACTGCTTATAATTTGAACAATGTTGAAAGATGCTGATAAACGCATGATGGTCACAATCAAATACTTTAATAAACATTAACTGCAGAAACGAATCAGCAGTGATGGCGATCAGGTCACTAATTAATAGACGAAAACACAAAACAGCAGTGATGGTGATCGGGTCAATAGAAAACAAGAAACAGCATTGATGGTGATCAGGTTAATAGTTAACAGAAGAAACAATGATGATGATGATCAGGTCAATAGTAACCAGAAGAAACAGCGGTCATGATGATCAGGTCAATAGTAAACAGAAGAAACAGCAGTCATGGTGTTTGTGTGATGAGCTAATGGCTAACTCCACTTACAAAGTTGCTAATGGTAGGTAATTAACCAGAGAAAAGCAGGATATTCTGGGAACCAACGTTAGACTACTTTAATAAATCATCTGATTGGGTCTAATTTGTTATTTGTTAGATTTTATAGCCTAAAACCAAGAGGCTAGTGCTTGAGAGACAGAGGAGACAAACTGGGTGAAAGGGCAGCGGATTTCGTCGGAACGTTAAGTAGTTTAACGTTAAGTAATTCTTTTAGCAAGTTATCTCATTAGACTGTTTCTCAATCATTGGAGAGAAGACCTCAACGACAACATGAAAGGTTTTAAAGTAATTTATGCTGATTTAAAGAGCTGGAAATGACTGATTAAAAGGAAAATGGGATCGTGCCAGTGAGCTACCTCATATTGTTACCCGGACCAAATAGCCGACGGACCGCGTCCTTCCGCTCTGCTATGTGGGACTACAAATCAGCCAGTACGACTAAATTTAGCGTTAACGTTAGGTCATTCTATGTCTTATCACAATCCTTTATCATATATGTTACACATGAATACGTTAGGAGAGTACCTACGCCATAGACTGACGTTTCTGATTCAATGGTAGAGACACATCAGTCGGAACTTATCGTGTGAAGAACCAGTATGGGAATAAGCGTCTCACCTGAATGTGGAAGTAGTAAACTCCAGGGACAGGACGTCTGTTTTTGAGACACAGCGGCATAAAGTGTGTTTATATACGAGCGCAGACCACGCACTACGTTACCTGCTATCGGGGCCAATCACAGCCCACAGCCGACATGCGGCGCCGGGATCCTGACCAATCACCGCTCGGAATCTACAAACACGCGCCAGAGCTATATCAACTGGCCAATCAGGTGAATTGTACGATGTCTGGCGAGGAGGGAGGAGCCAATCAGAGGCCGGGAAGAACTCCCTGCATTTCTGACGTCTCTGGTGAACCAGAAAGCTCAAATTATGGTAGCGGCAACCGTCAGGTAGAGAAAAATGATCTGCCGTAACCGAAACTGTCTCCGTCCCTGTAGGAGCTTACTGTTCACACGTCCTTTTTTACATACACTCCTCTTTTCTGGAATATACCCCCCAAAAAACTCGATGTTCCACAAATGACACAACGTCTTTGAAATGTGTCTTGCATTTTTGTTTTTCAGGAATTTGTACAATTACGTGTTTTATATCGTACTTTCTCTTCCTCTTTCCAGCACAGTCACTTTTCTAAAGTTTTTGGAGTTGCAGTACATGTGAATTTCCCCTGTTCTTCCTTTCTACCTATTAATATGCCTATACGTACGTGTACATATCAAGGAGGGGAAACTAGAACCACACACTTGACCACATGGTTAAATAAAACATATGAATACAATTAAAGGTAAGAGTGCTAGATAAATACAAGAAATACAACGTGTTTAATGTGTAATGTAGTAGTAGTCTTCAGTCCTAGAGTAAAATAGTGCTTTTGACTTTTTTTTTCGTTTTTTTTTTGTAGTTTAATTAGATTTAGGGGCGAAAAAAAGAACTTTTTCAGTTTATATATCCTGTTTTTGGCCAAAATAGAGCCAAACTGCATTTTGACAGTGTGGTTGATATATAGTTGTCAGTTTAAGAACGTCGTCAGTGTTTTCTTCTTCTTCCCAACTGTCAAAACTCACTCTGTTTAAGATTAAGCATGTGCACTAAACACAATTTTATTTTTATTATATTATATTATAATATATTTTATTATGTATTATTTTATGTTAGATTTATTTATTTATTTAAATATATTGTATTTTGCATTATTTTACTTTATGTATTTTATGTATTTTTTTCATTTTATTTCCATTTTTCTATTTTATTTTTTTTAATTATTTTATAATTTTATTTTATTTTTTATTAAAATATTTTACATTATTTTTTTTAAATTTGATTTAGTCTTATTTTAGCGCACTTGGTTTTCATTTAATTTTATTTCAAATGCTGTGAAACACTTAAATCAACCCCAGGATACCCCAAAAACCTACGTCTGGGTCAAATCTCTTGCAAATGAGTAATGTAGTTTTCCCCGTAATCTAACCCACAGGTTGATTTGGTTTGTGGGTTTGACCCGGCATGTTGTGTTATGTTTTCTACCATAAATGGGGGGAAATGTTGAAATAAAATGAACAAAACTCAGTTTTGTTTTTTTTCAAATTTCAGGTCACTGACATTGAAATGATTACACAAATATTCCCAGTATTTTGAACATCTTCTTTTTTTTTCTTTCTTGGTAAATGGTCAAAGATGTTACTGTAAAGACTTGTTAATGTACATACCAACAAAATCTATAACTAAGACAGAATTAAAGTTTTATGGTAACGACTTGCTTGTGACATCGTGGTATTTTTCTGTCCCTTTTACCAAAGCTTAGCGTTAAAAAAGACAGTTACAGTTTCTTGATTGAGGATGTTTCACCGTATCTCTACTTTATTGAATGCCTTTTTGACAGTTTTTTTTTAACCTTAACTTCTCGGCACAATATGTATTTTTTTCATTCAACGTCTATTTTTTATCACTCGGCTTATTTAGTGCACATATATTTTTATCCACCCCTCGTAGTTTTCTAATGTTTGGCTGTACTTTGTGATTTGGAAACAGAGGTACTGAGATGTTTGTGTTTGCCATGTGAACAATATGGGTGACTGGTCACTTAATTACATCCACCAATCAGAGCGACAGCTGATTATGTAATGGCCCAGTTTGTCTCTGTCTGTGTGTGTGTGTGTGTGTGTGTGTGTGTGTGTGTGTGTGTGTGTTTTGTCAGAAAGATAACTCAGATTAATTCACTGTGACATGATGTGAAGGTGGGCCCTCAGGAGGGAAAACAGGGGATTATATTTTTGAAGCTTCTCTGGCATAGTGCCACCCAGTGGCGACAGAAAATGTTTGTTTGACCTGTTAGCCCTAAACTGACCTCAAATCTGTGTATAAGATTTGGTATAAATGGATTTAGTGTGAATTGAGAGTTTTTGTGAATAATTCACCATGAAACAGGAAGTCGTTAAAAGTTCATCCGGCACCAAACTCCACCTGTTGGATCGGAGTTCCAGCCTGATGACCTCCGCATGCTTTGATGTCCTCCTAAAAGGGCTTTGGTCATAATGACATGAATGGAGGAAGCTTTAAGATGGATATGGGGAGTTTCCTTCAAGTGACTCAAGTTGATTTTCATCATAAACAGGAAGTTGGTGAAGAGAGGCCACCATCATCAGAGGTTCTGACGGAGGGAGGGGATTGGATCTGATACCAACAAGAACATTTGAAAGAGGCACCGTGTGCATGTGTAGAAAAGAAACCATCTTCTGCACATGCATACAGTCTGAATAGAACGTTCTCTTTAGTCACGGTTAACGCCTCCTCCTCTGTGGCCCTGTTCACCTGTGGTGTCCCCCAGGGCTCCGCCCCCGGCCCCTTACACTTTAGCACATACACGCCGCCACTGGGTCATGTTATAAACAGGTTCAGTGACATTTTTCAACAAGAAATAGAGACTCAGAATGAACAGAATGAACCAAACAGCTGAGCAGGACATTAAAGAATGAAACAAACAAAAAACAGCCCAAAACAAAAATCTCTATCATTTACGTAAAAGATACAGTGACTGTTGAACATATAAAGTTAAAATACCATGGAAAAACAAGATATACTGTAAACCTGTTAACAATAACGATACATCGATACTAATACTAACACGATAGGTAGATAATAAAGTCAAGCATACTTTTAACACAATGTTTTTGGACACAGTGAACATTGTATGTTGCACTTACTGTAAAAAAAAAAAAAGATGACAACAGTAAGAGACAATACAATTAAACTTTATATTTCGCAGTTATTATATGTTGAAATGTAAGTTTTACAGTAAAAGTACACACTTTTGATCCAACAACAGAACAAAAGACAAAAAAAATACCGTCATGTCACCAGCAACAAAAACTACAGTAAAAACAAAAACGTTAACTATTTAACAACAACATCTAATCATTTCTATGATAACGAGATGTTATAAATCCGCATCCAGGAGATCTCCGACCTCCATCCTGATCCTGATCCTTCTACTGGTGACTAGTTTCATACAAACGTCCCAACTTCAGCAAAAACCTCCCGCTGTGAGAAAAACCGATGGGTAGTTCCCCCAGAGGAGAGGCGCTCCTTTGTCTGGACGACGGCGACACCTGCTGGAGGTAGAGAGGTATTACATGAGTATTAGAGAGATCAGGAATATTCTTCATGTCACAAGTACTCACAACTTTACTCCAGTACAAGTACGATTACTGCGTATACTTCACTAAAAGTAGAGGTACTGGTCCTTTACTCCAGTACAAGTACAATTACTGCGTATACTTCACTAAAAGTAGAGGTACTGATCCTTTACTCCAGTACAAGTACAATTACTACGTATACTTCACTAAAAGTAGTAGTATTGATCCTTTACTCCAGTACAAGTACAATTACTGCGTATACTTCACTAAAAGTAGTAGTATTGATCCTTTACTCCAGTACAAGTACGATTACTGCGTATACTTCACTAAAAGTAGTAGTATTGATCCTTTACTCCAGTACAAGTACAATTACTGCGTATACTTCACTAAAAGTAGAGGTACTGGTCCTTTACTCCAGTACAAGTACAATTACTACGTATACTTCACTAAAAGTAGTAGTATTGACGCACCGAAATAATAGATACCGTTTTAGCAAAGTTTCAACACAGAAAGTTATACAACACTATTTCTGCCACAAGACACGACGTCCAACACAGGAAACGACTCTTATTTCACAACACACTTACAGAAAAGACTAGCCTAGTATTGTAATGAAACAGTCCAGGTTCACACAGTGAAACAGTCCAGGTTCATACAGTGAAACAGTCCAGGTTCATACAGTGAAACAGTCCAGGTTCATACAGTGAAACAGTCCAGGTTCACACAGAGAAACAGTCCAGGTTCATACAGTGAAACAGTCCAGGTTCATACAGTGAAACAGTCCAGGTTCATACAGTGAAACAGTCCAGGTTCATACAGTGAAACAGTCCAGGTTCACACAGAGAAACAGTCCAGGTTCATACAGTGAAACAGTCCAGGTTCACAGAGTGAAACAGTCCAGGTTCATGCAGAGAAACAGTCCAGGTTCATACAGAGAAACAGTCCAGGTTCATACAGTGAAACAGTCCAGGTTCATACAGTGAAACAGTCCAGGTTCATACAGTGAAACAGTCCAGGTTCATACAGTGAAACAGTCCAGGTTCATACAGTGAAACAGTCCAGGTTCACACAGAGAAACAGTCCAGGTTCATACAGTGAAACAGTCCAGGTTCACAGAGTGAAACAGTCCAGGTTCACTCAGTGAAACAGTCCAGGTTCATACAGAGAAACAGTCCAGGTTCATACAGTGAAACAGTCCAGGTTCACAGAGTGAAACAGTCCAGGTTCATGCAGAGAAACAGTCCAGGTTCATACAGAGAAACAGTCCAGGTTCATACAGTGAAACAGTCCAGGTTCACAGAGTGAAACAGTCCAGGTTCATGCAGAGAAACAGTCCAGGTTCATACAGAGAAACAGTCCAGGTTCATACAGTGAAACAGTCCAGGTTCATACAGTGAAACAGTCCAGGTTCATACAGTGAAACAGTCCAGGTTCATACAGTGAAACAGTCCAGGTTCATACAGTGAAACAGTCCAGGTTCACACAGAGAAACAGTCCAGGTTCATACAGTGAAACAGTCCAGGTTCACAGAGTGAAACAGTCCAGGTTCATGCAGAGAAACAGTCCAGGTTCATACAGAGAAACAGTCCAGGTTCATACAGTGAAACAGTCCAGGTTCACACAGAGAAACAGTCCAGGTTCATACAGAGAAACAGTCCAGGTTCACGTAGAGAAACAGTCCAGGTTCACACAGATAAACAGTCCAGGTTCACGTAGTGAAATAGTCCAGGTTCACACAGTGAAACAGTCCAGGTTCACACGGTGAAACAGTCCAGGTTCACACAGTGAAACAGTCCAGGTTCACACAGTGAAACAGTCCAGGTTCACACGGTGAAACAGTCCAGGTTCACACAGTGAAACAGTCCAGGTTCACACAGTGAAACAGTCCAGGTTCACACAGTGAAACAGTCCAGGTTCATACAGTGAAACCGTCCAGGTTCACACAGTGAAACAGTCCAGGTTCACACAGTGAAAGAGTCCAGGTTCATACAGTGAAACAGTCCAGGTTCATACAGTGAAACAGTCCAGGTTCACACAGTGAAACAGTCCAGGTTCACACAGTGAAACAGTCCAGGTTCATACAGTGAAACCGTCCAGGTTCACACAGAGAAACAGTCCAGGTTCATACAGTGAAACCGTCCAGGTTCACACAGTGAAACAGTCCAGGTTCATACAGAGAAACAGTCCAGGTTCACACGGTGAAACAGTCCAGGTTCATACAGTGAAACAGTCCAGGTTCACACAGTGAAAGAGTCCAGGTTCATACAGAGAAACAGTCCAGGTTCATACGGTGAAACAGTCCAGATTCACACAGTTAAACAGTCCAGGTTCACACAGTGAAACAGTCCAGGTTCACACAGTGAAAGAGTCCAGGTTCACACAGTGAAACAGTCCAGGTTCACACAGTGAAAGAGTCCAGGTTCACACAGTGAAACAGTCCAGGTTCACACAGAGAAACAGTCCAGGTTCATACAGTGAAAGAGTCCAGGTTCACATAGTGAAACAGTCCAGGTTCACACAGTGAAACAGTCCAGGTTCACACAGAGAAACAGTCCAGGTTCACACAGAGAAACAGTCCAGGTTCACACAGGTGCTTCACCTTGAGCAGGCAGGCATTAAAATGAAAATACTTTCTAGTTGTAAAAGTAATATATTTGCAGAACAATGTTTACTTTTCTGTTGACCACACTCACTCACTGTTAGCTCATATGTATCACTTTTAATCTTTAGTGAATTTGTTTGCTTCTCTCTGTGGAACCAGATCTAATGTAAACACATGTGTGAGCATATTTTCCAGTGGGCTTTCACAACGAGTCCTTTCTGATATCTGAGGATGAGGGTGAGGCTGAGCCGACTTCAAGTAGTTCCAGGTTTCTAATTTCCAGACTGGTTCCTGTCGTGTGACCATTCCAACGACACAGCTCACAGAAAGTATCAACACAATCCACTTAAGAGTGGAGGAAAATATTAAAATGGTGTACATAGGTGTATACATGGGAGAGCCTTGTAGGCGTAAACACGTTACAATAATGTATCTTTCCTTTATTATTTACAGTAATACATGTTTTATACATGTTTCATAGAAATCTAGGTATAAAGGTTTTTGCAGTAGCGTAAGTATTTTTTAGTAAGGTGCATTTACATTAATGTACATAAACACGTTGTATAGTGATTTACATTTACAAGTTTTACAGTAACATGTTTATACATAGTACAGTAATGCATCTTTATATATTTTACAGTTATACATTTTTACATTTATAGTTCTAACATTATTTATTGTTATATATTTTTATTTATGATATTTTTACAGTAATTTATCTGTACTCTGAAAAGTAAGGTACATATATATGTTTTATAGGGATGTACATTCTTATAGTGTGATGACTTCCAGGCATAATGTCAGTTGCCTCGGAAGCAGCTGCCACACTACTGACATTATTATTCTGCAATGTCACCACAGTGAAGAAGGGCGGGTCTGCAGACCGCTCACAGGGAGTTAATATAAGCCCTGAGGTCATGCTGTCAGGAAATAAGCATGCCTCTGATGTCATCACATCTTACAGTCACGAACCTGTTCCATGTTTCATCTCTACAAACGTCATGTAGAGGTACAGTGTGGCTGAAAACATTTTGTAAAACAACACTGTTCAGCAGAATTACATGCCTGTAAGATTTATAGTGGGGGAAATTTGCTCCATCTTTATATAGAGCTTGAGCAGCAGTTACATGAAGCTAAAAGTAGTTACTTTAAGAGCCACTTCCACTTTCCTTCACAATAAAAACACCAACATCCCCCTCCACAGTAAATTGGTAGTGAAAACACAGAGAGGGACAGGAAAAGGCTCCAAAGGCCGGCGAGGAGGTTCAGCTCTGTCCTGGTTTTCGGAGCAGCTCCTTCAGCAGCAGACTGCCACACACACAGTGAGAGACAGAACGCTACCGCAGGTCCTTTGAACCAGGCTGAAGTCACAATGTTCAATCCCCCCCAGGGATCAGTCCTTGGCCCCATTCTCTTCATACTATACATGCCCCTCCCCCTTGGCCGTGTCATCAGTCGATATGGACTCTCATTCCATTGTTACACTGATGACACGCAAATCTACATAAAAACTGACACATGTTCCTCCTCAGCCTCTCCATCCTCATCGTCATCATCATCTCCCCTGTCAACTCTCAGCGCTTGTCTGGAGGAGATAAAGGTGTGGATGAAAAATAACTTTCTCCAGTTGAACAGCTCCAAAACCGAAGAACTTTTAATTGGCACCCCACATCAGACCCATTAACATTGCTGCTTTTTGGTCAGGCTTTTATATAGTTATTTTTCTATTGATGCTTTTATCTGCTTTTACTTTTTAGCACTTTGAGATTTGATCCAAATGTAAAGTGCATTATAAATTAAATGTATTATTATTATTATTATTATTAATAGCTCCTAGAGACTGTCAGTGAATCTATCTATCTATCTATCTATCTATCTATCTTTCTATCTTTCTATCTATCTATCTATCTATCTATCTATCTATCTATCTATCTATCTATCTATCGTGCTTTTATTTTGTGGAGGTTGGGTGCTACTTCCGATGACGTCAGGCCTCACAGAAGACGCTCGTGCGTTGGCAGCAGTTTTGACTCGCTGTCGTCTGAAGAAGGCACGAACATGGCGCAGGGACTCAGAGAGAGGTTCGATGCGTTTCTGCAACAGAAAAACGTCATAACCGACCTCCTTTCTAAGGTGGAGGCCAAAACCGGAGTGAGCCGGACCTACATCGCCCTGGGTGAGCGCGGGGGCGCGAGGCTCCAGGATGTAGCGGGCATCACACCCATTGTGGCTTTGACTGTTGTTTTGACGTCACGTGGAAAAGAGCCGTTATGCAGCATTAATGTAAACCGTGTGTTGCGCGGGAATATCAAGTGACCATCTTTGTTCGTCTTTGTGTTCCAGCTTTGATCGGAGTGATCGGAGTCTATCTGGTGATCGGTTACGGAGCCTCCCTCCTCTGTAACCTCATCGGTTTCCTGTACCCGGCCTACATCTCGTAAGTTACCCCCCCCCCCCCCCCTCCACACACACACACACACACACACAAACTGACATTTACACGCTCACATCCGTATATTGAATACATAGACACACACACATACTGCAGGTGTGTGTATGTATATAATGTGTTTATACACACACACACACATTCTGCAGGTGTGTGTATGTAAATAATGTGTGTGAGGGTGGATCTTATTATGGGATAGCCTCTGTCTTCTGTCTGAGGTCTTTCACAGCTGCCTCAGAGCTGTCAATCATCACAAATCTACATACACACTCTCACCGACACACAATCACTCACAGCTGCTGTGAATCACCGTGGTACCTCTTCTTTCATATATATATATATATATTTATATATATATATATATCAGTTGTATATTTACTTTTACTTGTTTGTTCACCTACATAGTACATAATATATACAGACTGATCAGGTCTGATGGACAACTGCTGACTCGTCTGTTCCAACGCCACATAATCAAAGCGTGTTTATTATTCCTGCTCAGGTTTGTGGATTTTTCCCCCACACGACTAAATCCCTCGCCATCTGACCACACCCGCCGCGAGGAGCGGCGCCGGGTGGCATTGAACCCATCCACACGTGAAATTAGTTGCGTTTCCCTCAGAGAATCATGTGATGGTGGATTTTAAAATACTCATTGATGAGTCATTTTGGATTTCCACAGAGAAAACAATCACTGACTTGTGAGCAGGGAAAAGTTAGAACACAGGAACGATGGTGATGAAACACGTCACAGCGTCACATGTGGGCCTGATTCTCGCCGCCCCGTTTCCCTCCGATGGTCTCAATGTGTAGCTACAGGTCTTGGCGTTAAACCATCACAAGGTCAAAGGTCAACGGTGTGTCCGATTCCCTGCCGTGATTATCTGTAGAGGTGGAGGATTGTTGGATCTGAATCATCTCTTCATATTCTGGCTTTATTGGTGGTTAGATGATATTTGACCTCCTTCAGAATGTTTTTAAACGTTCTGATACTTTTGACGCTCGCGCTCATTAACATTATTATTATTATTATTATTATTATTAATAATTGTTCCTATACATGATTGAAAACGTTTCACAACGATACGTATGATTGATTTATATAAGGCTGAAGAAGAAAAATAGGACTGGCCGTTTCAATCAATACAAAAACATGTTTTCATTTCTAATTGAATGTAATAGTTACTTTTAGCATGTTTGAATTTTTTATTTACCTGTTCAGGTGGGTTCCACACTATTGGACGACTGGATCACGTTCCTGCTGTCACTCGAGTCAAACCCATTTTACTAGCGGTAAACGGCTCGTTCCTCTTTTTTTTAAACGCGTTTGTAAACATCATGTGACTGCATGACTGCCACCTGCTGGTAGTCCTCCTGCATCACCACCAGGTTGATGACAAAACCATAGTCGTTAATACCTATTAGTTTTTTTAAAATGATTTAATGAATATTCCTCGATTGTTGCCCATCCCTAGCATGAACGACAGACTTGTACTAGATAATGTCATCTCATGAACACTAACCTTTTCCACCCAACCGTTATCTCAGGTTAAGTCTCATCTGAATCACGTCCCCAAAATAAACTTCAAATGTCAGTTTTATTAGCCTCACTTTGGTGTCTGTGGACAGGTAAGACCTGAAAAAAATCATTTTCAGTGTCAGTAACATTCTACCTGTTACTATATGTGAGTAATCTGTTACTATAGTGTGTGAGTAATCTGTTACTATATGTGACTAATCTGTTATTATGTGTGAGTAATCTGTGATTCAACACATGAAATAATAATAATTATTATTTCCTCATTGAATATTTTTATTTTTAAATAGGCTGTAATATCATTATAATCCTTGACAATTCTGGGATGGTCAGAATTAAGTTCTTCAGTGCGAGGAAGAACTGGAGGGATCTTGGGAAAGGTTGGTTGTATATTTCCAACACAAGAGGGAGCTTTACCTCCAGAAGTTGTCCGTCCATCATTTCTCACCTGTCAGTCCAATTATTAGTCCCATTATGTTGAAGATGAATCGACTGCAGGAGATTTATCTTGTGTTTATCGTTTTCATATTTTACCCACTAGGGGGAGTGTTTTCTTTTTCTTTTTTTAAACTTTTTTGGATGTGACGTCACATTTAATTTGAGGCCTTCATTCGGGCGGGTTGCTTTTACGATGCAGGGGGTTTCGGGGGGATATACATACACCCTTGTTGTCAGGGAGGACCGGGCAGGTCTATTTTTTAGAGGGGACAGCACCAGGAGGACTTCCCTTTTGGACCAGTTGGACAGACAAAGGACAGTAAGTGGTCCAAAAATGGTTTATTACCCCAGAGAGGGATACTAGCATCAAAATACCACCTCTTTCCATTAGAGGGAGCTACATGCACACACTACAACTTCTGGTTGTGACATTAAAAAAAAGTATTCTAGTATTTTGGACAGACTTCTCTGGGCGGGATGGTGTCTCTACGATAGATTTCAGAGCACAGCCTCCTTCTACAACGTTACAATACGTGTCACAGTCTCACTTTTTCATACTTTAGCAAAAGGGTTGGAGGGAAACGCAACTAAAGTCAACACTTCCTTCCTTACCCTCGCATCATCTACATCTACTATGGTGTCAACTATGGAATGTGGAGAAGTCAGGAAAGAGAGAAGGTGGAGGATGTTTTAGAGACTGAATGACTTCAGTGTGGATGTGCTGGTTGAGCAGGGGCGGTTGACCTTTACATTAACCAGCTGATGTCTCTCTCTCTCTCTCTCTCTCTCTCTCTCCCCCTCCCCCCCCTCTCTCTCTCCAGGATCAAGGCCATTGAAAGCGCCACCAAAGACGACGACACCAAGTGGCTCACCTACTGGGTGGTGTATGGAGTCTTCAGCGTGGCAGAGTTCTTTGCCGACATCTTCCTCTCCTGGTTCCCCTTCTACTATATGGGAAAGGTAATCCGCTCTGCTGAAACTCTGATTCTTAGAAACCGGAATGTAAGGACTGAGTCTGGGTTGCGGTGCCCCGACATGTCTTCTGGTCTCTGACCACGTTTGCACGACGCCATTCTTGCTCAAGGGGGGAAAACTTTTCCTTTATATTTGAAGATGGTTCCACTTTCGGACAACAACATTGTGCAAAACGTTCCTTTACAGACAGCACCACAAAGTTCACTGCAGACGCCGGAGTACCGTGTCAGGCCAGTAGTAGTACCTGATCGTCTCTGTTTCAGCATCAACAGCAAAGACGAAGACTGACCAGGAAGTGAGATGGTCACCAGTTGTGGTGCGGCGACTCTTCAGTTTTCTGGAGGAGCGTTTAGATCTCATAGTTTGCCGCACAAACAAAACCAGAGGGTCCGATATTGTTTTTGTTGTTGTTCTGCGGGGGTGTGGATATTAGGCTGAAGTGGAAACAACCATGTATGAACAGAAGAACTGAGTTTTTCAAAGAGTACATTTACAGGCCTCCAAAAATCTGTTGTCATGTTAACAAACGGCGACCCACAAGATCGGTCACACCCACTCTGAAAACCCACGTCGTGTTCCGAGGAAGTTATCTAATCAGTATGTTGAGGGTGGAGCAGGGCGCTCTGCTGATGGGAACATGTGAGGGTTCACCTGCTGCAGGAAGGCAGAGAGCCGTGTTTGCTAAGGGTGATAACCCTCCATGAGTGACAGGAGCGAAAACCCAGACAGATATAAACAGTATTTATAGATACCGGCTGTGCTGACATGATCGACTGCTCTGGTTTTGTCATGGCGGTAATGGGAGGCGTTCTGAGTCCTCTGCCAAGAAGTCAGGTTCTAGCCTGGGGTAAATTTAGCATGATGTTAAGCCCCGCCTCCCAGACTTCTCTTCAGCTGGACAGATGGTCATCAGTGTTTTCCATGGGTTCCTGCAGACCAGGAACATCCAACAAGACCTGCAGCTCTGCAGATGTTCTCACCCAGTCGCCTTGACATCACATGTTGATCCTTGTCCACGACGTCATTATAAACCCGGAGGTAATCATCCGTAGGATTGAACCTCAGGTGTGAACAGCTGCAGGTCTGACAACTGTGTATGTCCCTTTAACACTTGGGCAGAGTCTCAGAGCGTCACAGAGTGTCAGAGAGTCTCAGAGCTTTAGAGAGCGTCCCAGAGTGTCAGAGAGTCTCAGAGCTTTAGAGAGTCTCAGAGCTTTAGAGAGCGTCACAGAGTGTCAGAGTCTCAGAGCTTTAGAGAGCGTCAGAGAGTGTCAGAGAGTCTAAGAGCTTCAGAGAGCGTCACAGAGTGTCAGAGAGTCTCAGAGCTTTAGAGAGTGTCACAGAGTGTCAGAGAGTCTCAGAGCTTTAGAGAGCGTCACAGAGTGTCAGAGTCTCAGAGCTTTAGAGAGCGTCAGAGAGTGTCAGAGAGTCTAAGAGCTTCAGAGAGCGTCACAGAGTGTCAGAGAGTCTCAGAGCTTTAGAGAGTGTCACAGAGTGTTACAGAGCGCTATAGAGTCAGTGTTAGAGCGCTACAGCTACATAGACTGTTATATAGCGCTACAGCGTCATACTGTTATAGAGCGTTACAGTCGTAGACTGTTGTAGTGTTATAATGTCAGTGTTAGAGCGTTACAGAGTCATAGACTGAACGATTGTGTTTCCTGTTGAATAACTTCACATGGCGGTTAGTGCCTTTAAAGTGAAGCCCGTGATCGTAGAGTAACGGTGCCTCTGTGGTCGGATGGCGTATCGGTTTCCTCCAGTTTCATGACGGCACTCCTATCTTTTCTCCCAGTGTGCCTTCCTGGTGTGGTGCATGGCGCCGACTCCCTCCAATGGATCAGTCCAGATCTATAATCGCATCATTCGACCTTTTTTCCTGAAGAACGAAGCCAAGATTGACGACGTGGTGAAGAACATCAAGGACAAGGCGTCTGAAGCTGCTGACAAGTTCAAGGATGAAGGTGAGGAAGCAAACAAGTGAGATTTTTACTCTTTTATTACCCCAATATCTGGAGGCGGAGACGAGCACCTACAATAAGCCCCTCCTCCAATTCATCAGCACCCTACTGACGTCTGGACGTCTGACAATCGCCAGGCAGATTTCACAGTATCCCACAAACTTATAGTGCGACGTGAAATTTGACTTAGTTCATTTTGAAATAGAAGACTAATTTCACAGTAGGGGGTTTACACGGACGGCCTAATTCCAATTAGATTAGGAAAAGACGTCTTATAGGAAAAGAAAATGCGGCCTGTAAATGCCCCTTTCAGAGTGGAAAGAACATTTATGAATTAGATTTCATTCCTTTTCAAGGAGGTCATTAAAAGTACTTACTTCCAGAAAGCGATGGCCCGTCGCTGCATGTAAACGCTGTATCGGAAAACTTTCTGTTCCAGTTGTATCTGCACATGCGTAGCGTCGCTCTGCTAAGTGTTTTCAGCGCTGCGACGCATTTTAAATACGGCGACTACAAAACAGTACTGGTCTGCATCAGATTCATTGCTACTTTGAAATATTTTAACATTTTTGGACAGTTAGATGTGCTAAAAGTCACTTCTTTGTCGTATTCTTCTTCTGGGCGCTTGTTGGCGGTCGGCACCGAGCTCAACGGAGCATTATAGCCCCCTTATGAACGGGAATGTGCATCGTCTGTGCATGTGTGAAAGCGTTTCTGATTAGGTGAATCGATGCATGTAAACACCGGGTCGGAAAAGATCACAAGTCATGTAAACAGACGACCGACATGGCAATCCGCAATGACAGGAGAAAAGTGTCACATGACCAACCCAAACCTCCACGTTTGAGGAATATCTTCCCTCTAGAATCCAATCCGGCAGTGGTCAAATCAGCCGCGTCTATTCCTAGTTTTTGTAGTTCTGATATTCAGTGTCTTCTTCCAGAAACTACATTTACAGTGTGTGCGACATCCGTTAATGATGCCAGTGTTTTTGGGTTCCCTCTGGGTCTCAGAGCTCCAGAATTTTACAATATGTCAGTGTGTCAAAGATCGTCAGAGCGTTATAAAGCGTCACAGAGCATTAAAGAGACCCCCAGAGTTATAGAGCATCACAGAGCATTAAAGACACCCTCAGTGTTTTAGAGTCACAGCGCGTCAAAGAGACCTTCATAGTGTTATAGAGCGTCAGGGGTTGCAGGACAGCCATTTTGATGGTGCACATGTTCTGTTGGACTTTGGATGAATTTGTTGTTTTGTGAAAGGGACTGTTGGGCCTTGGCAGAGGTTTTTGCTCCACTGAGGGCCCGGCTTCTTATCATACCATCCTGTCTCCATGGTTACCTGATGACAGTCTGTTTTCACCACCTCCTCGATGAAACGCGGCTCTTATTTCTCTCTCCTCCGGTAGAATCTTCCGTTGAGCCACTGACGATCGTGAAATAAACACAGGAGGGCGTTTCCCTCTCTGTGGCAGGATTAGTGCCGACCTGAAGTGTTAAAAGCAGACTGTGTGACATGTCTGTGTGATCTGTGTCCACAGCCAAGAAAGCCACAGCAAACATTATGTTTGAGGAGAAGAAGAGCTCCTAAGCAGCTTCCTGTCGTCATGGAGATCGGCCTGCTGCCCGACAAATGTTGCCTTGCCTGTTTTCCACAGATTGTGTTCGGCACGAAAACCTTAATACTCTCTCCCAGTGTTAGACGTGTCACATGTAGGGACACCACCCACCTGGTCAGGTGACTTATTTAACTGATGACGTGCTTTAAGAATAAAAACGTTTACTGTCTGAATTATTTCAATCTATTGTGGCCTAAAAGAATTTATGGAATAAAAGTTTTCTGTCAACTTTTGTGAAGTTCCTTTTATGTCCTTGAGTTATTTGCGGTCATGTGATCGGAGGAAAGTCTCAGGAATTTGCTAACCAGCTAATTGTTATACTGATTTCCCCTCGGTCATAATCTTATGGCTGATGTGCATTCTTTGGAGCCGATGACAGACTGGTACCGGGTTTGTACCTTCAGGGCCCCTGCAGAATTGTTTCATGTGAGTGAAGAAAGTTTGATTTGTAGTTAAATGAAAGTAGAAACCGTAGTGATGATGTTTAGATATACTCTTATGACGACGAGAAAAAAAACCTGAAGTCTTACTAAATCAGAGAAACAGTTCAAGTAAATCATGTCAATTTATTAATTAGAATAAGACAATAAAATGGAACAGAGCATGAACCAAAGTGCTTCAGAACACGTCAACTAAAACAAGGAGAACTAGTTGACGCAGAATATAAAAAACGTGAAGAAACAACTTGGGCGTCAGACACAGATGAAATAAAGCCAAAACTATCTGGATCCAACTCCTGCTGAGAGTCAGAGACGTCCCTGTCCCAGACTGTCCCACAGAGACACCATCATGTGGCCTGCTTGAGTCTCCAACTCCTGTACGGGACAGAAGACAGGATGGGTTAGAGATAGAACGGGTTTGTGAGGACGGGTCGGGGTCCGTGTGGTTCTGACCTGGCCGTCTTTGCTGACTTGGACCCTCTTGTTGTTGTTCCACGGGTTCAGGATGTGTTCAGTAGAAGTGAAGGCAATAGCATCATTGCGGATCCAGTCCACACTGAAAACCCCTCCCGGTCCCATGTTCCGGTCCTGGCCGCCGTCCCAAACCACGGTTGAGGTCATGCGTGCGTAGCCCTGTGGAGAAGCCCGTGTTACACTGAGCATCCGGAGATGAGATGGGACGCCACACAGCTGAACAGAGTTTTGGGTCACCTGGTAGTATACGGAGCCCTGGACGGAGAAGAAGAGGATGACGAGGCAGCTCTCCTGGAAGGCTCTGGTGAGTTTGCTCTCGTGGATTGGTCTGGTGGACCAGACGCCGCTCTGCTGCGAGAGCTCGATTTCCCTGTAGCTCTTGCACTTCAAGATGAAGAACCGCACCGACGGGAAGGGAGGCTGAAGCTCCGGCTGGAGGAGGACAGAGGGTCACGTGAGGAATTCCACTCTTGACTGTTAATGGTTGATAAAAAGATCGCTGTCAGAGTAGGGCGCGTTCACGCCCAAGCACAGGTGAGGTGAGGTGAGATAAGAGAAGGTGAGGTTAGATGAGGCAAGATGAAATAAAGTGAGGTGAGATTAGGTTAGATGAAGTGAGATTAAGTTAGATGAGGTGAGGGTTAGGTTAGATGAGGTGAGATTAGGTTTGATGAAGTGAGGGTTAGGTTAGATGAGGTGAGATTAGGTTAGATGAAGTGAGATTAGGTTAGATGAAGTGAGATTAGGTTAGATGAAGTGAGATTAGGTTAGATGAAGTGAGATTAGGTTAGATGAAGTGAGATTAGGTTAGATGAGGTGAGATTAGGTTAGATGAGGTGAGATTAGGTTAGATGAGGTGAGATTAGGTTAGATGAGGTGATATTAGGTTAGATGAAGTGAGATTAGGTTAGATGAGGTGAGATTAGGTTAGATGAGGTGAGATTAGGTTAGATGAGGTGAGATTAGGTTAGATGAGGTGAGATTAGGTTAGATGAAGTGAGATTAGGTTTGATGAAGTGAGATTAGGTTAGATGAAGTGAGATTAGGTTAGGTGAGGTGAGATTAGGTTAGATGAAGTGAGATTAGGTTAGATGAGGTGAGATTAGGTTAGATGAAGTGAGATTAGGTTAGATGAGGTGAGATTAGGTTAGATGAGGTGAGATTAGGTTAGATGAAGTGAGATTAGGTTAGATGAAGTGAGATTAGGTTAGGTGAAGTGAGATTAGGTTAGATGAAGTGAGATTAGGTTAGATGAAGCGATATAAAGTGAGATGAAGTGAGATAAAGTGATATGAGGTAATATAAGGTGATATGAGATCACACAAGGGAAGATAATGTCAAACCAAGTAAAATGAGATCATACCAAGCGAGGTCATCAAGATAAGACTTAATTATCCCAAAAAGAATGTTAAAGTGTCTCAACTGCTGAAAAATAAACTTTGTTTGGTCCAGAACTTTCTGAATTTTGATTTGACCTGGGCCAAAATTCCATGAGTGAAGCAGCCAGACTTTAATTTGGACCAAAGCGAGCCGTGGTTGGGTTTGTCTGTAATATGAAAAGACTTTCCTGATTGGTTCCTATAAAAGTGGGTCTTTGGATGGACTGAACTCTTGAGAAGAACAAACTCCTCCTCCACCTCCTCACACTCCTCCACCTCCTCACACTCCTCCACCTCCTCACACTCCACCTCCTCCTCCTCACACACCTCACACTCCCACCACCTCCTCAAACTTTTCCACCGCCTCACACTCCTCCACCCCTCTCCACCCGACCCCACAGACATAAGAACCTCCATTCCACCGCTTGATTTTGTTTTGGGACGTTTTGAACGTTTTTTGTTTTTGTTTTAATTATTTGGAGATTATTATTATTATTACATTAGGCCCCAAACTTTATGGAGATAAAGCTCCCCATAGTGTTGGAAACATACAACCGACCTTTCCCAAAGTCACTCCAGTTCTTCCTCGTGTACCAGACCATAACACATGAGAGAGAGAGAGCGAGAGAAACAGACAGACAGACAGACAGACAGACAGGCAGAGAGACAGACAGGCAGAGAGACAGACAGGCAGAGAGACAGACAGGCAGAGAGACAGACAGGCAGAGAGACAGACAGGCAGAGAGACAGACAGGCAGGCAGAGAGACAGACAGGCAGAGAGACAGACAGAGAGACAGACAGGCAGAGAGACAGACAGGCAGGCAGAGAGACAGGCAGGCAGAGAGACAGACAGGCAGAGAGACAGACAGAGAGACAGACGCAGTGGGTGAAAAGACGACCTCCTTCCATGGCGGAGGTGGTGAGTGTCGTGTTAACTCAGAGATGGCAGGTCTGAGCAGGAGTAGAGTTAACAGTACCTTTGCTGAGGAGCAGGAGGAGGAACTTTCCGGGGTGACGGAGCAGGAGTTGCTGCAGTGAGGATGATCACTGAGCTGATGGGGCGACGCCTCCTCTCTGCTGTGGGCTTTCACTTGGATTCCACATGAAGACGATGGCATCGCACAGGTCCTGGGGAGAGGAGGAGGCGTATAAGTTCGGGAGCCGTACCATATCCAATATGTCCTCGCCTGCAGACAACCGGGCCCTCAGCCACGCAGTCCCTTCTGGATTACTGAGGTACTCTATTACTTAACAGAGAGGCGCTGTGGTCTGTTGTAGTCTGTTGAGTGAGGAAGAGGCCGAAGCCTCTGATCCTGATCCGACCAGCTGTAACACTCCTAGAACTACTTCATACCCGTCTCTGGTGCTGCTGGGTCGTAGGGGGCCGTTCTTGAAGGTCTTCATAGAAACGCGGGATCCCTCCTCTGTTGACATGGGCTGGGGTCGCTGGCCGATCCCTATAGGCTGATGCAGACCGGCCACCTGCTCCTCCGCCACCAGAACCTGAGGGACACCAGTGTCACCCTGTCAACGCTCGGACACACTGACCTGCCGCTTCACTTAAATGTTTCTACTGATTGTGATTCCTGCTACTAGAAGGTCCTTTTCTGTTCCGGTGTGTTGATGACACATAATCAATCAATCAATCAATCAATCAAACGTCATTTATGTGGCACAATTTGAAAAAAATCCCACGATAGTCAACGGGCTTTCCAGGTGATTGACAGACAGAAGAGAAAAACGTTCAATCCCGTAGTAGAAATGAAATAATTCAAACCTTCAGCCTCGGCCCTCTTTAACCAACGATTACTTCTCCTACTTCTTTAAGCAGAGGATGGATGGACTCTAAGGTTCTGTTCCTACAGGAGGGGGCCTAAAGTCTTTCGTAATCGTTGGGGAGGACGTCTGTGACTTGAGTTATTACTTGTGAGATGTCTGGAGCCGTGGTCGCTCATGTACAGAGCTCGTATGCAACCGGCCTCAAGTGAGGCTGATCGGCCGAGAACATCAAGGTAGGCCTCCCGGCGCCGGTCTATCGGTGCACCTAGTGTTTACTGTTACCGTGACGACTTACACACACACAGCGGAGGCCGCTCAGCCGTGTCATCAGAGACTACAGAGTTTTCTTTTTCTTCGTAAAATCTAAATGGCATGATGTCATCAGGTAAGTGTGGTCCCGTGTGAATAAAGCGCCGCTCTAGGTGAATAATAATAAGATGTGGGTCAGAGGGGTTTATGTGGGGGCTGCAGAGGTCAAAGGAAGTCAAAGGATTCACACTTTAAACAAATATACTTTGATGTTTAACAGCATCATTATCTTTTCTCCTAAACAGGCGCTGACTGAAACGTGATGGCGCCAACATGTGAAGGGGTTGAATGTGAGGAGGAAGAGGACCGTCCTCCCGTGACCAGGATGAACAGGACGTGAGACTCACAGACACCAGGGTGTGGACGATGGCGTCGTCGTGTTGAGACCATGGCTTGGGGAGACCGCGGACCCTCTTGCAGAACAAATTGTGCCACTTCTGTCTCAGAGCGCACACCAGTACCGCAGCCTGACGGAACAACAAACAAACATGGTGAGGGGAAACCGCAGGGGGAGAGAAAATGATGAAATCCCAGAGAGGAAGAACAGACTCATGGCGGTACACGTTCATGTACGGGTCCCGTGCGTGGGTGGTCCTCCACAGGGTTCTGACACGTCTGTGACAGAATGGAATGCGATGTCATCGGTGGTGTCGGTGCGTCTTTGAGGGGTGGGTGGACGCGGTGACGGAGCTGCACAGGTGGGTGTTTTGGATGTCTGAGCTGGTGATTCATGTCCACAGCTACTTTTATGTCCTTCACACATTCATCATGCAGCAGTTTGTTTACAGCTGGTCCAACAAGTTAGTTGTGTCGCTCTGCAGTTCTCTCTGGATGTGCCTAGCGTAAAATGGTCGGCCCTCAATCAGAACTACTTCCAAACAAGGGAGGATTATCTGATTGAGGGACGGCCTCTTTGCCCTCTGCTGCTCCAGACGCTTCACCTTGTTTTCATCTGTCGCATTTCAGAACCAGAGCCGCGCTCAGCATAACGACACCTAGCTACTTTACTGTGATACTGAGCGTCTGTGGTAGAAGGGAAGTGAATAGTGTATGTATAATGACCAGCCAAAACATTGTAACCACGGACTAAAGTCAATAACACTGGTGATTAAGTTACCAGGTGACCTGTCAGTGGGGGGGATGTATTACCAGGTGACCTGTCAGTGGGGGGGATGTATTACCAGGTTACCTGTCAGTGGGGGGATGTATTACCAGGTTACCTGTCAGTGGGGGGATGTATTACCAGGTGACCTGTCAGTGGGGGGATGTATTACCAGGTTACCTGTCAGTGGAGGGGATGTATTACCAGGTGACCTGTCAGTGGAGGGGATGTATTACCAGGTTACCTGTCAGTGGGGGGATGTATTACCAGGTGACCTGTCAGTGGGGGGGATGTATTACCAGGTGACCTGTCAGTGGGGGGGATGTATTACCAGGTGACCTGTCAGTGGAGGGGATGTATTACCAGGTTACCTGTCAGTGGAGGGGATGTATTACCAGGTTACCTGTCAGTGGGGGGATGTATTACCAGGTGACCTGTCAGTGGGGGGGATGTATTACCAGGTTACCTGTCAGTGGGGGGATGTATTACCAGGTTACCTGTCAGTGGGGGGGATGTATTATCAGGTGACCTGTCAGTGGGGGGATGTATTACCAGGTTACCTGTCAGTGGAGGGGATGTATTACCAGGTTACCTGTCAGTGGGGGGGATGTATTATCAGGTGACCTGTCAGTGGGGGGGATGTATTATCAGGTGACCTGTCAGTGGGGGGGATGTATTATCAGGTGACCTGTCAGTGGGGGGGATGTATTACCAGGTTACCTGTCAGTGGAGGGGATGTATTACCAGGTGACCTGTCAGTGGGGGGATGTATTATCAGGTGACCTGTCAGTGGGGGGGATGTATTATCAGGTGACCTGTCAGTGGGGGGGATGTATTACCAGGTTACATGTCAGTGGGGGGGGGTGTATTATCAGGTGACCTGTCAGTGGGGGGATGTATTATCAGGTTACCTGTCAGTGGGGGGGATGTATTATCAGGTGACCTGTCAGTGGGGGGATGTATTATCAGGTTACCTGTCAGTGGGGGGGATGTATTATCAGGTGACCTGTCAGTGGGGGGATGTATTACCAGGTTACCTGTCAGTGGAGGGGATGTATTACCAGGTGACCTGTCAGTGGGGGGATGTATTATCAGGTGACCTGTCAGTGGGGGGGATGTATTATCAGGTGACCTGTCAGTGGGGGGGATGTATTACCAGGTTACATGTCAGTGGGGGGGGGTGTATTATCAGGTGACCTGTCAGTGGGGGGATGTATTATCAGGTTACCTGTCAGTGGGGGGGATGTATTATCAGGTGACCTGTCAGTGGGGGGATGTATTATCAGGTTACCTGTCAGTGGGGGGGATGTATTATCAGGTGACCTGTCAGTGGGGGGATGTATTATCAGGTTACCTGTCAGTGGGGGGGATGTATTACCAGGTTACATGTCAGACGGGGGGGGTGTATTATCAGGTGACCTGTCAGTGGGGGGGATTTATTATCAGGTTACCTGTCAGTGGGGGGGATGTATTACCAGGTTACATGTCAGTGGGGGGGGGGTGTATTATCAGGTGACCTGTCAGTGGGGGGATGTATTATCAGGTTACCTGTCAGTGGGGGGGATGTATTATCAGGTGACCTGTCAGTGGGGGGATGTATTATCAGGTTACCTGTCAGTGGGGGGGATGTATTATCAGGTGACCTGTCAGTGGGGGGATGTATTATCAGGTTACCTGTCAGTGGGGGGGATGTATTACCAGGTGACCTGTCAGTGGGGGGATGTATTACCAGGTGACCTGTCAGTGGGGGGGATGTATTACCAGGTTACCTGTCAGTGGGGGGATGTATTACCAGGTTACCTGTCAGTGGGGGGGATGTATTATCAGGTGACCTGTCAGTGGGGGGATGTATTACCAGGTTACCTGTCAGTGGAGGGGATGTATTACCAGGTTACCTGTCAGTGGGGGGGATGTATTATCAGGTGACCTGTCAGTGGGGGGGATGTATTATCAGGTGACCTGTCAGTGGGGGGGATGTATTATCAGGTGACCTGTCAGTGGGGGGGATGTATTACCAGGTTACCTGTCAGTGGAGGGGATGTATTACCAGGTGACCTGTCAGTGGGGGGATGTATTATCAGGTGACCTGTCAGTGGGGGGGATGTATTATCAGGTGACCTGTCAGTGGGGGGGATGTATTACCAGGTTACATGTCAGTGGGGGGGGGTGTATTATCAGGTGACCTGTCAGTGGGGGGATGTATTATCAGGTTACCTGTCAGTGGGGGGGATGTATTATCAGGTGACCTGTCAGTGGGGGGATGTATTATCAGGTTACCTGTCAGTGGGGGGGATGTATTATCAGGTGACCTGTCAGTGGGGGGATGTATTACCAGGTTACCTGTCAGTGGAGGGGATGTATTACCAGGTGACCTGTCAGTGGGGGGATGTATTATCAGGTGACCTGTCAGTGGGGGGGATGTATTATCAGGTGACCTGTCAGTGGGGGGGATGTATTACCAGGTTACATGTCAGTGGGGGGGGGTGTATTATCAGGTGACCTGTCAGTGGGGGGATGTATTATCAGGTTACCTGTCAGTGGGGGGGATGTATTATCAGGTGACCTGTCAGTGGGGGGATGTATTATCAGGTTACCTGTCAGTGGGGGGGATGTATTATCAGGTGACCTGTCAGTGGGGGGATGTATTATCAGGTTACCTGTCAGTGGGGGGGATGTATTACCAGGTTACATGTCAGACGGGGGGGGTGTATTATCAGGTGACCTGTCAGTGGGGGGGATTTATTATCAGGTTACCTGTCAGTGGGGGGGATGTATTACCAGGTTACATGTCAGTGGGGGGGGGGTGTATTATCAGGTGACCTGTCAGTGGGGGGATGTATTATCAGGTTACCTGTCAGTGGGGGGGATGTATTATCAGGTGACCTGTCAGTGGGGGGATGTATTATCAGGTTACCTGTCAGTGGGGGGGATGTATTATCAGGTGACCTGTCAGTGGGGGGATGTATTATCAGGTTACCTGTCAGTGGGGGGGATGTATTACCAGGTTACATGTCAGACGGGGGGGTGTATTATCAGGTGACCTGTCAGTGGGGGGATGTATTATCAGGTTACCTGTCAGTGGGGGGGATGTATTATCAGGTGACCTGTCAGTGGGGGGGATGTATTATCAGGTGACCTGTCAGTGGGGGGATGTATTATCAGGTTACCTGTCAGTGGGGGGGATTTATTATCAGGTTACCTGTCAGTGGGGGGGAGGTATTACCAGGTGACCTGTCAGTGGCTGGGGTATATTATAAATAAATAAAAATGTAAATGTTTTTCTTCATGGAAATAGCCTGGACTATTATCATGTGTGAAACTGTAATGTAAATGTCAGTACTTCCATTTTTGTACTTTATGCCTTCATGACAAAAACGTGAGATATGTGTGGAGCAGCTGGATGCCTGCTGTGGCGCCTCCCACCCCTGAATCCACGATGCAAAAGATTTGAAGTCCTGTTCATGTTGTGTGTGTGTGAGGAAATGTGGTGCTGAAGAAGTTGAGAGGTCCAGGACGTTCTCTCACCTCTCTTTCTATCTGGAAAGCAAGCCAGTCATCGATCCTCAACCAAACCAGGTCCTCAGAGTCGCTGTCACTGAGGTCATCCGGCTCATCTATTGGGAACAATGTGGACAAAACACTCAACCAACATCGTGCTTCATCCTCCTCCTCCAGTCACCGCGGTACTCGTGAAATCAACTTCCCCAGACGCCATCAGAAATGAGGCAGGAGAAAAGTGATGGGATTTACTAAATGGGTAAAATATTATTTTAGATCATTTGGACTTTTGGTAAATTTGGCATTTAAAGCGTTAAATGCAACAAAGACTTTTTTCTCTTCTACTTTTAAAAGGTTAGGTCTTGTGCATCTGTTGCAGCCCGTCTGCAGAATCTGGGCTGAGACTTGATTGCAGCGTTGACACCGCAGGTGTGAGGGAAGACAACATGTTGTTGAGAAGAGCAGGTGTGAGCGGTCTCCATGAGTCATCGGTGGAGGCGTCTGTCGCCGAGGTGGCTGACAGGTCACGACACGACAGTGGCTGTGTTCACACGCACACCAGAATTAACGAGGCCTAGCCTGGTTTTGGATCACATCTGGGGATGTGGCTTTTTACATGGAGCACAGATAAACCGGTTCCTGACATCTAAGCGAGTTCTGTTTTATGAAGTCACCTGTGACGTTTACAGCGCGGCTTGTTTATCTATTATTTCCGTGACTGACGGTCAAACTTTAACTTGACTTTTCACTACCAGTTCAGAGACACCGGGTCGAGAGTGGATGTCTGTATGAGTGACAGACGACGGATGACCCTTTAATGAGACCAGAGGAAACAACAGAACCAGCACAGCGTTTCTATTGTGTTGTGTGGTTATTATCCAGTTTGAGGTTCAGAGGAGCAAAGATGGTGAATAAGTTCTTTCGCAGGACGGAGAACGGGGCAACGGACCTTTGGTCCATAGTCGGTTTCTGCCACTCTGATCCTGCAGGTAAGATCTTTACCTGAATCAGTGGTTTCCTTTGGGAGCTTTTCCATGTAGAATATTTGGGTTTTTCTCAATATAGGATTAAGTCTTATTACTCAAATCAGAAAATATTCATGGGCGCCACATTTGGACTAAATAAGCTCAATAGTTAGGAAACTATGGCCTAGAAACATTTAGAGGTAAACTTTACAACCAACATCTCCTACAATCAAGCCAGTTCATCCTCGCACTAAAGTCTATGGGCGTATAAAGTTTGAAGATGATCCATGAGACAGTTTTTGAATCGTGACAAAGCATCCGCGGCGGAGGCTGCGGCGGAGGCTGCGGCGGAGGCTGCGGCGGTGATGGCGATTCCATAATATGCTTATACCTTCGGGGGTCATAAACAGGAGGCGCGGGTTCTTTAAAAACCTGTAAATAACTGACGGCACTGAAGCTCCCGTCAGTGGGCGCCAGAAACAAACTGGAAGGCTGCGTGATGACTGTTTGTATCAGTCTAAACATCGTTCTTATCGTCATCGTTAAATGAAGTATTATTGAGTTTAACATTTATGATGAAAATACTTGAGTCCCTCCAGTAACTGGGTCCCCAGTGGAACAGTTCTCTTTTTACTGTGCCTGATATTTGCCTCTAACAGCAAATAATAAAGAAGTATTGTTTCATACTTGAGGTTTTTTTGAAGGTAAAACTGTGAAATAAAATGTTACAAAGTTTTGTACGTGTAGAATGAGAATGTACCGCCTTCTCTTCCTTACCAATACCGTCTTGTTCAGCGAACTCCTGCGGCATGGAGTCGTCTAGTCTCAAACATCCGGCGAATATGGCCACAGTGATGGGAGTCACCATGGAGCAACAGCGGACGCTGGCCATCCTGTGGCCGCGGCTCATCTCGTCATAAATCAACCAGTCGGTGGGGTATTCCTGGGCCGATCTGCCGGAGGTGTTCTGAACCACGACACAGTCAGAGATTAAGTACTGGAAGTTTTCCTGGCAGTTTTTTTTATATCATACATGAGTTATAGTGTGTTTAAGTTGAAGCTTAACCTTTCAGCTATTGGGATCTATAACAGCCGGGATCAGACAACTTTACAAAATCGAAAAAGGCTGGTGAACATTCAGTAAAGGATATTATACACCAGGAGGTCCAGCTCCTCCAGGCTGGAGCATCCTTACGTGCCGTCACTAGAAGGTCTGCTGTGTCTCCACGAACAGACTCGGGACCGGTGAGGAGATACCAGGCTTTTACACCAGGAGAGCTGGATCGGGCCGTAGACGAAAGAAAAACCCAGCAACAGGACCGGTATCTGCTCCTTAGTGTGAGGGGGACCAGGAGGAGCGCTGCCAGATCCCTAAAAGATGACCTCCAGCAGATACTGGTGTGGTGGTTGAGACCAAACTGTCAGAACCAGACTCCATGAGGGTGGTATGAGGGCCCAACAGCCTCTAGTGGACCTGAGCTCACAGCCCAGCACCATGCAGCTGGACTGATGTTCAACATTAGACCTCAGTGTTTCTCACTGAGGTCATGTGACAGACGTGAAAGAGTCTGGAGACGCCGTGGTGAAGGTTCTGCTGCCTGAAACACCATCCAGCAGGATCGGTTTGGTGGTGGATCAGTGATTGTCTGGGGAGGTAGATCCTTGGGGGGTCTGACAGATTCCCAGGTGTTAACCAATGGTACCTGACTGCTGTTAGGTACCGGAATGAAAACCTCAGAACCACCGTCAGACCCTACACTGGTGCAGTGGACACTGGGTCCCTCCTGGTCCGGGACAAGTCGGTGAATAAGTTCTTTCACAGGACGGAGAACCGAGCAACGGACCTTTCAGTGACGCCCTGATCCAGTTCTCAGAGGAAAAACTTCAAGGACACCATCCTCTGTTTCTTCAGGAGCAGCTCCGGATGTTGTCAGGAGTGCTTTCAGGCTTCTGGGGGTTAAAGGTCAAACCCACTACTGACTTGTTGTGATGAAATTCACTCCAGTTGGATCAGAACCTTTGATTTCAGTTTTCACTTGATTTGGGTCTGATTTAGAATCCAGTCCTCAGTGGGTTGGTGGCTTTAGTTTCCGTGGG
Source organism: Lophius americanus (assembly GCA_037951165.1). Taxonomy (NCBI): domain Eukaryota; kingdom Metazoa; phylum Chordata; class Actinopteri; order Lophiiformes; family Lophiidae; genus Lophius; species Lophius americanus. Next base: position 477,552 of record JBBDHG010000197.1, on the reverse strand, counting down.
CAGTTCTGACCTCCTTTTGTTCTAAACTATTACACGGTGTGTATCAGGCAGGAATTTTTACTTGAATGTTCCTTTCAACAAGATCCGATCTTTGATCTTAAGGGTTCCTTAATTTTCTTTGATCAGTACATTTTCCTACCTCCTTGAGCTGGGAGCGGTTCAGGACCGACGTAGGATGAAAGTGGACCTTCTTCTCGCGGCTGCTGGACAGCATGGAGGTCTGCCGGTTGACGTTGACCAGGTTTGGGTACATGCCAGCCACCAGTGCTGCTTTCACCACCGCCCAGTTCTCAGAATTCCGATTCACGTCACGGATATCGCTGCCTCCGTGGGCCCGCACGAAACCTGAGGGACCAACAGGCGGCTCTTCATTCATTCTTACTTTTATTTATTCACGGAGACTCTGGGCTTTTATTTGTTGATGGATGAGTGCGAGCAGGAAAACCCCAAAGATACAAGGAAGTATAAACGTTTGGATCAGGTGTCAAACTATCTGATTCTTATAATAACTGTTCAGTTGATATAAAACACAAACACCACCAAAATTCTGTAAAATGAGTAAATGAAATAAGAATTAAATTATAATAATAACAAAGATTAACCCCTTCGCCGTAGACGATCACCCACATTCAATTAAACCTAAACTCCTTCTAAAAACGTTAATAAAGCAAAACCTAAGAGCAGTCAGTGGTTCTAATGTTGTGGGTGACTGGTGTAGGTCCACAGTTTAAAAATAAAACTGATGTTTTCTGCTGCTCTGAGATAAAACACACATCCTAACAAAGGTGCATCACAATATCACATAACAAGAATAACATTATAACCACCAACCTAATACTGAGGAGGTCTCCCAGCTCGGTGATGTCACACCTTTTCTATCAGAGTCAGAATGAACTTTTATAGCAGTTTGTGCTACAGTAGCACTTCTGTGGGGTCGGCCAACACCGGTTGGCCTTCACTCCCCAGCTGAATCACCGAGCCTTGGGCAGCCATAACTACTACTAACCACTGCACACCAGGGAAACCCAGCGAGAGCTGCGGTTCTGGAGATGAGCTGACCCGGTTGTTAAGACATCACAGTAAGGTCCTTGTCAGTCTCTCGGGTTCTTACGCTTGCCCTCTTTTTCCTGCTTCCAACATCAACCTCGGTTAAAAATGTTCAATCCGTCCAAGGTTATTCACTTCATCGGTTATAATGCTGGTTGCTTATAAAATGAACACATGACACACGGGTCGTAAAGAGGGCACAAGACATCACCACGGACACTAAACACCCCCAGCACACACTCTTCACACTTCTACCGTCTGGCAGATGCTACAGGAGCTTGAAAGCCAGAACAACTAGACTTAAAAACAGTTTCTATCCCCAAGCCATCAGGCTGCTGAATGACTCTGGACCACACACTCAACAAGAACACTGAACTGTATATTTACACATTTGACCCTTGTTCACTGCACCACATCCTTATCCTCTCAGGGCCTATACAAAGTATTCAAAATGCTGCTAAGCTGCATGGACTGTAGATACACTCTGTTCTTTTGAACATATTTATATATTTTATACGTTCATACCTTTAGTTTTAGTATATATTTCGATTGTTTTCTATTGTATTTTCTATTTGTGTGAAGGGAAACTGCAAGATAAGAATTTCATATGTTCCTACTGTGTGGATGATAATAAAAAATCGTGAATCTTATAATTATGAGGGTTAAAAGCTTCCATGATGCAAAAGCTGTTGACAGAAAACGGTTTGTGTGACTGACCGATGGCCCGAAGCTGTCCCAGGAGCTGTGTCCTCATGCCCAGGATCATATCCATGGTGGCCTGGGACAGGAAGTTCTTCTCACAGAAGGATCTCCCCCAGCCCTCACCGCGGGCCCTCTGCCATGCCTGAGATCAAATGGGAGGACAAACAAGTATGTTAAAAAAAAGAAGCAACAGTATGATCTCCACGGGTCCGTCCTGTCGTCGTCTCTCCTTTACTGCAATCTATGAACGCATTATTCTTTAAGACCAGTGGAACACACTGGGCTTCTAGAAACTCAGTTGTTAAAGATGGATGGATGTAAATCAGACTAAGGATGAATCAAAGGTTCTAATGGCTGACAGGCAGAAGATACGTGGACCAGCGCTGTAGGATAGACCAGAGCCCCCCCCCTTACGGCTCTGATCAGTTCTGTTCAGTTTCCACCTCCAGTTTTGATAGCTGCTGCTGCCAGGCTCACGAGCATAAGTGGGATAAAATTCTTGGCCTCCACTCTGTCAATAGGTGCGGGTAAACGGATTCAAGAATTCTTCAGGCAGGTTTCAAGCAAACAGTCTTGAGACTTAAAGAGGAAGAAAAACCCATCAGAGCAAAAGTCTGGACCACCAACATTGGATCACGCAGCAGATCTAAAGCCTAGTTTGGCTACATCTTCCCACGTGCCTCTTAAAGCAAACACATCCTGCATTCCTAACAAAACAAGACAACGTACCTGGAAGGCTCTCAGCAGGCCCATGTGGTCGCTGAGGGTGCTGGAGGTGAAGTGTTTGCGGCTCTGTAGAGCAGCTCTCTTCTGTGAGCCCAGAGCAGGAAGGACAAAGGGGTCGCGATAAGCAAGTGTGCATGCTATGGTGAGAATGGGGTCCAGGCACTTGAGCACCACAGCGCACAGCACCATCTTGCCCAGGTGGGGCTCCAGAGGTAGATCAGCGAGGTGATAGCCCAGGTCGGTCAGGTCTTCATTCCCGTCCAAAGCGTCTATTGTCTGGAGAGAGATGGGGGAGACCTACTGTTAGAATGCAGCGTGTGAGCCTGTGGTTGTGTCTGTAGGTGTGAGTTAGGAGGCGTACGGACCTGTTCGCTCGCATCCCTTACCTTTAGTATCTTCACAGCGTTACGGATAGCATGTGCAGGAGGAGGCTGTGGAGCTTTGGACAAGAACTCAGCGATTGGGCAGCTGAGTGGAGCCAATAGTTTTGTCTGCAGACACAGTTCCTGCCACAAACCACATGAAGCATCGTCACCACGGAACATGTGATCGGTCTCCCTCATGGCAGAGTAGTCCCAGCCCAAACCCAAACACAGGAGTTCTAACTTCTTCATCGTCTCCACAACCATACGTCAAATCAATTTATGACGAAAAAATATACAATGGATTGACAAGAGCTGTGACACTGGTTCCAAACAAAGTTTGTCAAACTTTTCTAGTGAAGTTGCTGCACCTCTGAGGAGGGTGTGCACCTGGAGGGGGTCGGCCAGTAACAAGGGGGGATGAACCGTGAGGGGATCCTCCTGCACTGTGCCGCTGTCCCTCACCTGCCCAGTTGAAAGCAGTTATCAGGCCTCAACCTGCTCATCGTCATCTTCTTCTTCATTGGTTATTAAAGGCAAAATGTCTCTTCACCGTTGCTGCACAAATATCCCTCCACCCTTTTTTCCCCACCGATCATCCAGGGTGGGGGCACGGTAGTATTTTCTTGAACTCCCTCTCCCCAGCAACACTGACCAGCTCATCTGGGGATATTCCAAAGACTCAATCTAAGCTAACATTAAAAAGAAATCCTATTTTCAGCTGATTACAGACTAATAAAATGATAGTTTGAGGTATTATATTACATTTATTCAAAGCGATACCCCTTAACTATCCACAAATGTTAAGAGTTATGAAATCTAATTTACTAATCCGAAAAGCAAAAAAAAACACACATGAAATTCAAACTCCCTCTCCTCTCCTCTCTAGACCGGACTCTACGACACATCTCATCATCTCACCAGCTGGGAATCCTTGGAAGCAGCTGAGGTCCAGCTGCTGGATTACCTGGAAGATGGAGGATCTACACAAACACACTTACCAGCTGACAGATATACCTAAACCAGCTCAGCCAGTCTATACATTAAACTTTGAGTGTATCCTGCTGACTGAAGAGGACTTAGCGGTTTCTGGTCAGGTTTATGAAGCTTCATAGAAACTTTAACATTCAGGCTTTTGCGTGGAAAGTCGATGTATTTGAGTTGCGGGTGCTTTGCTACCTGCAGTGGCATCCGCAGAAGCTGTGGAACCTGGAATTCCAGCATGTTGTTGAACCGGAGTCGACTGAAGAGGTGGAAGCACATCCCTGGTCTGCATCGGCCGGCTCTGTGGACAGGAAGATTCTTCAAACGATGCAGCAGCGAGATGAAGGTGTAGCACGTGCGTTGGACGAGGCTTTGTTACCTTCCCTTCCTCTGCAGAGCGCTGGCTTTGGAGATCCAAACGGACTTTAGCATCGAGACATGACTGACGGCATCGAAAGATTTCTTCAAGAGGAGAAACATGTCTTAGTTTGTTATGTTCACGTGTGTTGGTATTTTTCTCGTGTCCATCACCCCAGCAGCGACTCTACCTCTTTGACCTTTCCTGAGTCGATGACGTACACCACGTCGTTGATGGTGATGCTCGTCTCTGCGATGTTTGTAGAAAGGATCTGAAACAGAGAGTCCAACATCCACTCAAAGAGAAAACCTAACCGGACATTTAGCTGCATCTATATGTAACCTAAAGTCAATGTTGTCATGACTGACCCCTGTCCAAAACTCAACTCAATCCAAACTTCACCTGCTACGACACAAACCATTCTCACAAAGGAAAAGAGCTGGTGGAGGTAGGCGACACCTTCCTCTCAGAACAGGACCTGTCTTGCAGCATCCTGAGGCATCATTGGGTCACTAGTTTAACGTCAGAAGTGGGCCTAACCAGTTGTTTCTAAAAGTCTCTGATCACTCGACCTGACTATCTCTGAAAGTAGGCGTCATTTGGACAGTTTGACTGACTGGTGAGGAAAGACATAGATCTACGCTGTCATCCTCAACAGCAGGGGTATAACCCCGAAAAGTCCTCAACCCCCGTGTGTAATTCTGTCCATAGCACAGATGGGTTTTTTAATATAACAAACAGCTCCCCTATGTGGGTGACATATGAACTGTTAGAGTTAAATATGATATATACAAGGAAGATCTCCCCCAGTCCATTCCTACTCACCAAATGTGGACTAAATCCAACCAGCCGTTGAGAAATTATGGCCCGAAAAACTCCCCATTATGTCAGAAAACTACAACAGATCTTTCCCAGAATCACTCCAGTTCCTCCTCGCAATAAGGTCTATGTCAAATCTGAAAATGATCCACGATATAGTTTTAGAGTTATCGCGTTAACATGAAGGACCCCTTGGCGGCGGTGCAAATTCCCTAATATGCCTGACTTTGCGGGGATTTCAATATCTACAATAAAAAGACAGAGGAGAGGAAATTATTTCTCTTTATCCTACTCCTCCTCCTCCTGCAATCCATAATTTTGACATGAAACAAGTTTCTTCAAACAGATACCTGGGTGTGACGATAGGTGCCATCCCAGATTAGATTATCTGGATGGAAATCTCTTAAACTGAACGGCCCAGTGAGTCCAAATGAATTTCAGTGCAAGCTGATGATGGAGTTGAATCAAAAAGAGATGACAGGGTGAAGACTCACTATCTTCCTGATACCAGGCGGGGAGGTCTTCATGGCTTTCTTCTGATCCAGTGTCAGCATGTCTGAATGTAATGTGAACACCTGGTACCTGGGGGACCAGGTCACAAAAACAAGGCCCAGGTGAAAAGAAGTGAACAGCGGTGCTTCACGTCATCAAGCGTTACTCTTACCTTCATAATGGACTATTTTCATTTTATAAGTCAGATTTTTCTTTATCTTACATGATTTTTCAAAATTATTTGTCAATTTGTGGTACATTTAGGCTGTGTAAAGATATTAAAACAATAAATGCCTTAAATAAATAAATATGCAAAGAAATAGTTTTAGACTGTTTGTTTTTCTCTTGGCCCTTTACGACATTAAATTAAGTTCATTTTAACCTGAATCTGCCCTGAAAATAACTATCAAATATCAAACTATTATTATTATTATTTGTTTTAACCCTTTAAATACCTCTTCTTCTTTTTGTTTGTTTTACATTATGCCCCTGTTTTTGTATGACACAAATAAAATGTTGTTTTTTTCCATATAGGAAATGTTCAGTTCATTTTTTATATAACTAATAAAATGATATGCAACCACCTTGATTTAGATGTTTATGTATTTCGTTCGGTGGTGGATCATTAAAAAAAATACCTTTCATGACCTTGCAAACATTGTTATGAAACCTTTTGGAAGTAATTTTTTTCAGCCAAGTACCCTCCTGATCCCGATCAACTGGTCCTGATCGCCTGATCGTGATAACCAGGTCCTGATCTGGATCACCTGGTCCTGATCACTTGATCCTGATCGCCAGGTCCTGATCGCCTGATTGCCTGATCCCGGATGCCACCCGCCTCTGCTGCATTAACTAAGGTTTTCTTCCTTGCACGTTTCTGCATTTAAAATGTGAGCAATTCATTCCCTAAATTCATGACAAACCTATTTCCTGTAATCACAAAGTGGCATTGTGGTAGTTAAATTACTTATAATTTGAAAATATTCCCATGTGATCCGTATGGCGCCAACAGGAAAACCCCTATTTGAGAGACATCAGTAAAAATCTAGACATTGGTGGATTTCGTGCCGTCATCTATGCGATAAACAAAGACAGCCAGATCGTGCTGCAGCCTCTTTCCACAGGTCGTAAAACAGCGGGCACCCTGGATGACACGTCACGCAACACCTTAGATCACTTCCATGCAGTTTTTAAGCACCGATTGCACTTTCTAAATACAGCAGATCTCTATTATAGTCTTGGATTGGTTTAAATTATGTGTTCGCCATGTCATTTTTAAAATTATTCTTTTTCTTTAGTACACCGGTTCTGAGAAACGCAACTTTGTTACTTTCTATGTATATTAGATCGATACGTAATGAACCGATAAACTACAACAAAAAAACAAACATAGAATGCATGATTTTTTTTTCTCTGATGCCAGTCTGATCAAACATTCTATTTTTAATGGGTTTCAATTAACATGCTATGAGGAACTACCATGAACAGGGAATTGTTGACATAGTGTTGGATCTGAGGTTTAAATACCAAAACTCACCTGAAAAAAATACAATCTGTTTAAAATGATTATGTCATTTAAATTATCACTATATATATATATATATATATATATATATATATATATATATAAACAAGAAAAACACGTGTGAAAAGACAAAAATGTCCCAGTTAGGAAAATGAAATGGTGACAAAGCCTCTAGTGTGAATCCCACCTCTCGGCGTCGGTGGAGAATCTCTGATCGTCGTACAGGATGCGGTCCTTGAGGGTCACGATATCGTCGTATCCGGGAAGAAAAATCAGCACAGCACCTAAAAACACAGAGATGAAGACTCGAACTCTAAGGATCCTGAAATATTGTCCATATTTCTTCAAGTCACGTCAACTCATTGCACCAACTCTGTTGTATGGCGGTGAAGTCTGGGGTTTCTGTGAGTCGGAACAAAGTGAGACGTTTCGCAGGACATTTCTGAGACGTTTAAAAATGCATAATTTGTCCGTCTCGATGTTTTGCGTGTTTGCTGTCGGTTTTTGAGTCGTTGTTTTCTTTTCCACGTAACACAGAGGAGGGTCCAATGGGAAAATGAAATGAACCGACGTCCACTAGCCAATGGGGACCGTCTGCTATAAATGTGGAATGCTGCAGGAGATGGAGAACTGGACGAGCGCTGAGACTCACCCTCACTGCTGGTGGAGCAGATGTTGTGCAGAAGAGCCATGATGAGGTCCAGGTCCACCAACTCATCGTCAAAGCTTTGGTGGTACTGTTTGAGCAGCAGCTGCTCCTCAGCGTTCGCCTCTTCGCCGTCACACAGCGACTCCTCCGCGCCGTTCCCCTCCTTGGAAGGACTGCACAGGATTGAATGTTCGTGACTTTAGAGAGAGGACTTACGTGCGAGTGTTGTTTCGGCGCAGGATCTCACTCACAAGGACGACTTGAGCAGATCGATGGCGTCCGTCTGCTGGAAGCGCGTCGCAAAGTCTAAGGCCGTCCTGGAATCAGACCAAAACATGTTTGCTTGTGGAAACACAGGCTGAGTTTGATCGCAGCTTAAAGATCAATATCCAATGACGTCATCTCTTTTATAAGCAGAGGAATTTAACTCAATGTCCGTTAACACAGTGGAATTTTTTTCTTTTTTTTAAAAAAAGAAACAAAAACTAAACATAATTTCCTACCATCCGTTGGATGCCTTGATGTTGATGCTGGCCCCGATGCCGAGCAGCTGACCCATCTGTGACAAGAAGCCCCGCCCTGCCGCCACCATCAGAGGCGTGGAACCGGTTTCACTGTGCCTGTAGTCCACTGGGGGAGATATACCAACCGTTAGACAGCTACAGCCGTTACATTCTATACAATACATGCTTAAAAACCCAAAACACCACGGCTTACGCTCTCAAAATATTTTTTCAATGAAGGGCCCCGGAATCAGAACCGAGCTCAGGTACAAAGCGTTTAAAAACGCCACCATTCCTCCTGGAAAGATCTACAGAAGGAGCTGAAACTGTCTGAAGTCGTTACTTTGGGACAGTTTTAAAATCTATCCTGAAAGCAAAACAAAGGTGCGCCATTCGTTTGTACGGCGCCAGGAAAAGGATTCCCCCTTGTGGTCGATTAAGTCTGAAAAACAAAAAGTCCTACCATCAACATTTTCATGGAGGATGAGGTTGAAGAGCTGAGTAAACGCGTCCTCGTCTTCTTTGAGGAAAATGTTGGAAATGCAGCGGTCCATCTCCTTCTGTAGCCACGGCTCCAGCTGCTGTAAGAGGTTCTCCTCCTGTAACGACATGCCGTCTCAGGTTGAGCCCGAGTGAGCAGCACCGACGGACGGGTTCCACAAACACCTCTAACTTGTCTGAAGGAGGCCTCAGAGACCTCCCCCCCCACAGCTGACGTCAGACTGGGGATCTGTATCGGTACATCTAGCGGAAAGAACGTGGGGATTTCATCATGGATATGATGATGACGATGATGACAGGACATAGGTGTGGCAGGAAAAGATCAGACAAAACCCTAAACCTTAGTTCAGACCTTCAGGAAGTTCTCCTCTGATTTAAGTCCGTCGTTCGTGTTTTTCTCATTGTATTGCCGAAAAGTCGGGAGTGTAATCATCATCGGCGTCGCCGCTCCTTCCTATCAACGCGATAGTCAAAACTAGGTGGACCATTTTCAAATCTTACACCCACATAGACCTTTCGTACGAGGAAGAACTGGATTGGTTTTGGGGGAGGGTTGGTTGTATATTTCCGACACTAGGGGGAGCTTTATCCACAAAGTTTCCGGGCCATCATTTCTCGACCTTTGGTCCGATTTAGCCCAAACTCGATGCAGACGAACCGAATGGAGGAGATCAATCTTCTATACATCATATTTTAATATAGTGGTTCATATTTTATTCACTAGGGGGGAGCTTTTTCACGAAGAGTTCAGTTTTCTGTGCAGAACTTTTAGAATTCTGCCAGACACCGGTGTGGGTTGAGTTTATTGGTCTCATTCGTGACGACATCAGACTCGATTTTGAATGGACCGTCAGCAGAAGCCAAAAGTCACATGATTTATCACGTAGCACATAGAAAGAACTCGCACATTGGTCTAATCCTCCTCCGAGGGTCTGTAAGCCCTCCAGATACTGAAATATGACTTAAGCAACACTGACAACAAGAATATTTCACATTAAACAGATGAAATGTTCTGATTTTCTGGTTTACCTGGTTGTTAAATGTGCTTTCTGGTCCTTCCAGGGTACCGCCGTCCTGGAGGACGGCTGGGGGAGACACGGCGGTCCCCGGCTGTTCTTCAACAGAAGTCTTCTCCACTGCCCTACACCACTCCGTCAAACGTTTCTGCTTCTGCTCCTCTGAGAAGAAACGTACCAAAGTCACACCTTCAGAGGAAATGAGGACAATCGCTTTTCTTTTTCATCCAGGCTGAAGCAAAGGATGGACTACAAACGGTTCCATACCTCCCTGCGTCTCTTCTTGGCGACTCATCGTGCTTTTGCTGCTGAAGCCCGTCAGCCTCAGGACGTCCTCCAGAAAGAGTTCCTTCACTTCAAACTGTCTTCCTTTGACTGGAAATACAGAAATATTTATCAGTGTAAAATAATTTTACCTGGATAAATTAGAATGTACAATAAAACAACCTATATCTTAGCATGTTAATGGATAACTCATGGCCTCAGTTCAACAATCCCGTACCAGAAATCCGGTTATAGTTTATTCATGCAACAACATTTACAGAATTTACAAGGAGAGAGGTTCAAATGATTGTTGAAAAAAACTACGACAGATCCTTATCTGGGGACGCCTGGGAGTTTCTCTTTCGCCAAACTTGGACTATGGCGGGCTTTATGTAAGAAGAAACCGGTGACTTGTTGTTGTTTTTTTTGGAGCGCTCTACTATCAAAGACTACTGGAGAGACCAATGAAGACCATAGTCTCATACCACAAAAATAGACAAAAGCAGACAAACATCAGTGAACAGACAGCTGACATCTGCAAAAAAGACCATACTAGGAAATGACTTAGGTCAGAGAGACTTTGGACTTTCCTGTGTGACAGCGCCCCTAAAACTCACCAGATGGGTTTATGAGGACTGCCTGATTACCAAAGACAGAACATGATGTGTGTAAACAAACACCCTTTTCAAAATAGGATTTCATTCCTTAGCAGTGGGTGGGGAGTCCAAGTCCTTTTGGAAAGTCAATCTCTTCTCATAAAAGGTGTTTTGGAATAACCCCCGGTGAGTACGTGGCGAGGAGATCCGGCTTTTAACCTAACGGATGATATTACCACAACTTCACATTTCATACAACAATTAATGGAATAATTAGAGAGAAAATGCACTGTGAAAGACGGACCATTGGTGGATCTTCATAACACGGCCTCGCAAATAACTTCATGTTTGCTAAAGTCGTACTGGCGTAACGTTAGTCGGAGTAAAACCGCTGAGAGGTACCGACAACACCTTTCAGCTCTCGCTCCAGTATAAAGTAAACCTGAGTTACCATCGAGCCGTTTCTACATTAAAAGCATCACGCGGGACACGCCTAGCCTCTGGTAAAAATCACGTTACTCAGCTGCTCACAGCTCTTCTGATTGATTTGTGGGCGCACGTAAACACCATTTCCGTTTAGGTCGCTGCACATGTAAACAGTCGCTACAGGAATATCCTTTCGGAACGATTTAAGTCTGAAAGGAGAAAAGTGTCCAGCTGCTGCTGCTTGGAGGGGTTTTCCAGTCTAGGAGACACAGAGACGCTGACAGATACGCTGACTCATGATGTGGTGGATTGTCGCTACGGCCCTCCCAAATCGAGATCTGGAAGGATTCATGAAATATGACTATAGTTACTCACGGTTGATGACGGGGCAGGAGCCAAAGTACTGAAGGAACAGGTCCACATCCAGAGCAGCACTGGAGAGGACCAGTTTCAGAGTGGGGATCGTCTGAAGCACATCCCTCATTTTAGTGAGCAGGAAGTCGGTCAAACCATCACGCTCATGCACCTCGTCCTGTTAAAAACATTTAAAAAAACACACAGAGTATTTGATGAAGTGTGTGTGTGTGTGTGTGTGTGTGGGGGGGGGGGGTTAGTAGAAACGGTGAAAGGGAAACACTGGGTTTTTCCCTTTCAGTCAGCGAGTCAGGTAAAACTCTGAGTCAGTCACCAGTCAGTGGCCGGTTTCTTCATCAAAGCCTGAGTTTGTATTCTATTTTCAGCTGCTTCAGTTTTTTTAAATGATAGTCAAGTTCTACAACCAGCTCGCCACACAATCTTCAGAGAAAATACGGTAAAACTAGTAGATACATTCACTCAGAGTGTTCTCTTCTTCTCTGTCTCTCATTTTTAATCAATATGCTCCTGTGAGGGCATTAATGCTATTAATGCTCCCAGCTCAGATGGCGTAAAGGATGGCGACCATGGCGTCTCTCCGGTTGCCACGGTGAATCAAAGTGTTGGAGCTCCATTGACGATGACGTTCGATCATCCTCAAGCACGAATTTAACTCAGGGTTAACAAACCAACTCAGTTCAGCTGTTCATTCAGAGTTTTTGACCTCAGATTGATCAAGTCAGAGCTGAGGGATAAACTCAGAGTTTGTTAAGAGGAGTGTATGTTCATGTGTAGTCTGGATGCTCACCACAATGACATGTGTGACATTTATGAGGCTGGCATCTCCAACCATCAATGTTCTGAGGAGCACTCCACTGGTACAGAAGGTCAGCATCGTCTTTGGGGAAACCCTGAGGTTTGAAAGTCAGCAGCATTTTAGACATGAAGCAACAGAATGAAGAAATTCAGTTATAAACATGTTTTCAGGAACATAATACAGGCTCTGTTCAGGTTCTGTGTTGTTCTTCACATCAAGAAGGTGCACCACAGTCCAGGTTCATCCAGTCAAACAGTCCGGGTTCATCCAGTCAAACAGTCCGGGTTCATCCAGTCAAACAGTCCGGGTTCATCCAGTCAAACAGTCCGGGTTCATCCAGTCAAACAGTCCGGGTTCATCCAGTCAAACAGTCCGGGTTCATCCAGTCAAACAGTCCAGGTTCATCTAGTCAAACAGTCCGGGTTCATCCAGTGAAACAGTCCAGGTTCACACAGTGAAACAGTCCAGGTTCACACAGTGAAACAGTCCAGGTTCACACAGTGAAACAGTCCAGGTTCACGCAGTGAGACAGTCCAGGTCTTTCCCTCCTTAAACCCTCCTTAGCACCAACACTGACATGGATGCAGCTTGGAAACTTGCTCTTAGTGGGCGGAGAAACACTCTTGCATTGAACATACAACGGAGCACTGAGCGAGCTTCTTTGGCTCCGGCGATGCGTACCTGCTCTCTAGTCTGATGTGATAACCGACAGTCTGGCCCACGCTCTCCCCTCTCTCGGCCGCCACTCTCTCAGCCACGGCGAAAGCAGCAAGACGTCTGGGCTGAGTGCAGAAGATCCTGCAGGTTTGCTTATTCCTGGTGCAGTCGTCCAGCAGGAACTGTGGGATCTTTTCACAGTAAGACAGGATTAGCTTCCCGATCTTCATCCTATGGATCCACCTACTCTACATCACACATAATTCAATATCAGCAGACTCATTCAATCCAAAAATCTCAGATATCGTTGGCACAAAAGGGGAAATTATACCCATCCCTCCAAAATGTCAAATGTATTTATGTCACAATTTTCTGAAAGGAAACGGTTGAGTGTGTCAAACTATAATACTTGACATTAATGATGATGATGATGATAGGGATGATTCAAAATCAGACCATCAGTATCTGCCATATCCTCCGTTCTTCTCGCTACCCTAGTGTAGTTGATTCTCTTCTGGAAATTTGAAATTTATCTTCAAAGTTGACCAAACTTTGAAGATAGCTCAAAATCATCTTAACCCGGAAAACTTCAAAGATGAAGCTTGTAGAAGAACCAAAATATTAAAAGCAAAGACTGATCAAGTTTGGTCAGGCTGGAGGATTAAGTTTGCCGGATCTGTTAAACCCCATTCGGCATTATGCAAAACTAAATACACTATTAAGACATAACATTATAACCACCACCCTTCTGTGTAGGTTCTCAAGGTTGGGGCCTCCATGGATAAATTGTTTGTCCAGCCCGGCCCACAGGTGCTGGATTGGACTGAGATATGTGTAATTTGGAGGCCTAGTCAACACCTTGATTTGGAAGTTGTGTTCCTCAAACATTCCTGCAGTGAGTCAGGGAGCATCAACCTGCTGGAAGAGGCCATCAGGGAAAACTGTCTCCATGAAGGCATGTACGTGTCTGCAGCAACGCTTAGGTAGGCGTTAAGTGTCAAAGGATGGGCCACATGAATGTTAGGACCCAAGGTTTATCACCCGAACATGGTCCAAAGTATCTCACTGCTTTTGCCTTCTTCCAATAAGGCATCTTGGTGCCTTCTCTTCCTCGGGTAAGCAACACACACACACACACACACACACACACACACACACATCAAATAGCTTCTGTGGCGCACCATCGTATACAAGACGTACAACACACACCCCAATTCAACCCGACTGATCTCAGCAAAATGATACACTCACCTGTGTAGTTTTTCCAGAACCGGTCTCCCCCAACACCAGCACCACCTGGTTCTCTCTGATGAGCTGGATGATCTCTGCCTGGCGTTCATGCACAGGAAGGGAGCGCCGAAACTCATCCAGTTCTGAAGGACTCCTCCCCCACGGCACCATGGGTATGCCGTACCTCAAGCGTCCACTTTCCCTGTCACCATCCCACCTCATGTCTGTGGAGAGAAATGAAAAACATTACCTGAAACTGTAATAATACCTCATCTTAGACAGGTTCTGAGGAATCACAATCACCATAAAGAGTTCCCAGAAATGACTGTACTTATTAAAGACCCTTTAGAAGGCTAAATGTCCACAAACTCAGGAGTAAAAACCATCTAGACTGGAAACAAAGAAACGTTTATCAGTTTATGCACAGCGCCGAACATGAAGGCTATGCAGCGGCTAATTAAAACCCCCCAGAACTGGAACCCATCCACCTAGCATCTGTTACTTTTGAGGTTCCTGCGCAGAGCTAAACGCTATGGAAACTAAGACATGCCTCTGATGTCTTAGCAGGAAAAACAGTCAATCGTAAAGACCTGAGAGATTTTAAGAAGGACCACATTGTGATGTTTAGACATCTGGGTCAGAACATCTCCAGAACTGCAGGTCTTATTGGGTGTTCCTGCAGAGGATTGTACCTAACAAAGTAGACTCAGGAAGGACAACTGTTAAACGGGCCCCAAGGGCTTGTTCAGTTTAAGAACACACTGATACTCACTCGGCTCTGCAGACGGCCTACTTCTACTGGGCTGCGAGTCGCTACACTCCTTATTGCTGATGGGAAACTTCTGAAGGAGACTGCGCATGAAATATAATGAGTGGTTGGAGGGGTTGAGGGGCGGGGTGGGCTGAGGTTTGCCTGACCCATTCCTCTTCCTTAGGGTGAGGAAACGACTTGATCTTTTTCTGAAAGGAGAAAGGGGAGAACTTTATTCTGGCTCATATTTCTTAATAATAATAATAATAATACATTTAATTTATAACGCACTTTACATTTGGATCAAATCTCAAAGTGCCAAAAGTGTAAAGAGTCTTAAGAGTCAATATGGTTTCAGGGCGCTCCTACTCCTGCAATTAAACGGAGGGAGAGTGTTAATTATCTGTCGGTGCCAAGGATCCATACAAGAAGTGTACACAGAACACAAAGAAGGCGACAATACTTGGGGTCCAAAAACGCACTTTACAAACCGTATGCAGACAGAACTGCAGGTGAGAGTCCATCAGTGGGCAAGAATCAACCCCACATCCCACCCGCTTCACCCTCCCTCCCAGCTGCTCTGATTCAACTCGCAAAAAGAACAGAACGTAGGAAATTCTCATTTGAAGCCTCCTCTTTAACAAAGGTCCATTTTTTCATACTGATCTGCTGTTGATGATTAAATCTCTAAGGTCTATACTAGCGAATGCACAGCCTGCAGCCGTAAGGGCCAGATGTTGCATTCAGCGCGATTACATTAAGAGTAAATCAAATCATGTCAATCATACCCAGTGAGATGAATGACACGATTGGCGCAATGCGAATGACGGCTCATCCTCCAAACGTCACATGTCTGGACGTCAGTCGGACGTTGATTCAGAAGAGTGAAACGTTGTAAGCTTTGTTCTTTTATAAATTTATTTTCTTTCAGGCGAGTGACACAAATAATCCCGGTTGACATCCACATGAGTAAAGCGGCACCAATGGAGTTTGGTGTGTGTGCAGAATAAAGAACCTCTCCTCAGAGTGAAAGAGGGTTTGTACATTACGGGTACAATATTCCTGCACGCTTGTCAGTCACAGTCAGAAACCAGACGCCGGAGAAACTCACCCTTTGCTCTTGGAAATGTAACCGAGGGACTGGGCCATGCGATGGATGAAAGCCCTCTCGGTGCTCGACAAAGACGAGGGAAATTCCATCACTAGTCAGTCAGGGAGAGAAGGGGGTCAATATGCAAACCTCATACCTATCACTGAAATCGAGTGATGCTTTCATTCTCTGATATCCGACAATAAAAGGATTTGATACCTTTGTCGTCACTGTAGCAGAACCTCTCCAGAGCGAGGTGCACCGCAATCTTAAAGTCCTCATCGGTGTGAATATCTTTGAAGCCATTAGAGGCGGACCCTTTCTTCTGGCTCCTTGTTGGTTTTCGTGAAACACTTGACATGATGCACTGCAACAACACCCGTTTTCTGCGTCTGTCTGGATCCTGTGGTCACTTCCTTAAAAATACAGAAAAACACGCACAGGTGGTTATTTCCTGTTGGTAGGAAATGACCCTCCTAGTAAACTAAATTAAAGCTTACATGTGTCCATTTTAAAAGATAATTTTGCAACGCAACAAAGCTTATTGTTACAATTATATTTATATTGGCGAGAGATAATAATAACAATAATACATTTTATTTATAACGCACTTTACATTTGGATCAAATCTCAAAGTTCTACAAGGTAAAAGCCGATAAAAGCATTGATAAAAAAATATGTAATAATATTAAAATAAAAAATATGATCAAGAAGCAACAATGTTAATTAAAAGTTATAGGTTCTGCTAAAAAGGAAACTTTTAAGTCCTTTTGTAAAAGACTCAGTCGTCTGTGGAGCCCTCAGATGGTCAGGGAGGGCATTCCACAGACGAGGGGCAGCAGAACAGAAGGCCCGATCACCCATGGTGCTGAGCTTAGTCCGGGGTAGGAGGAGACGGTTTGATTGGGTAGAACGGAGGGATCGTGTTGAGGTCAGTGGGGTGAGTAGTTCTTTTAGGTAGGGGGGTGCGTTACCATGGATACACTGGTGGGTGAGGAGAGAGATCTTATGATCAATCCTGGTGGAGATGGGAAGTCAGTGAAGGGAATGAAGAAAGGGGTTGATGTGTTCGTGTTTACGCACTTAAACAGGATCTTACAGACTGTTTTGAACATACTGAAGCCTTGAAGACTTTTATCATGGAACCCGATGTGAAGTGAATTACATTAATCCAGTCTGGAGCACACAAACGCCTGGACCAGCTTTTAAGCATCACTTAAGGTGAGTGAAGAACGGAGTTCGGAAATATTTCTGAGATGGGGAAAGGAGATCTTGCAGAGAATCTTCAGAACAAAGATCATGGAACCGCTCCTGGATGTCAGGAAGAGCATGCAGGCCGTCTCTCAACAGAACTTCAGGGGTGTTCGTAGTAGTTCCACCAAGCATTGGGTCTTCTCGCCGGCATGTTTGTGTTCACTATGTCATCCCATTGGTCAGTTTCAAAACAGATTCTGGTGTCGTTGAGCGTCCAAGACAACAGATCGCTGTTCTACTGATTACATCGTACTTCTAGACCCAATTGTCAGTCGTCGACTCCGTATTTGGGCCTGAAGCAAGGATTTTGGAGGCAGACAACAGATTGTTTTATGGCAGTTTCAGACAACACAACTCACAATTTCACTTCTGTTAAATCACAAAGTTAAGGGAATCCTCAGGTGCAAATATGGAGTCATCAAATGAAAAATGGGTCTTGATGTATGGCAAATTTAACAAACAGCAATGGGTGATGTGAGACCCTCCTCGACACCATTTGCGAAACTCTGGCATGTCCGATTGGTTTTTGAACTGCTCACAAACTGTTCTGAAGTTGAGGATACGAAGAGTGTACATAGGCATGGCAGGATTAACCTGACTTTAATGAAGAAGGACAACCTACACAAACAGAGACACCCATTAAATTCTCTTTGTTGAAGGATAGACGGCATTGGCAACATGTCGTCACTCGCTCTTCTCTATTTCTCATGAACGCATTTCTCCATCTGAACAGGGAACCGCTGGCATTCAACACAGTGCTTCCTGACTGACCCATCTCCTCATCAGGGTCACATGTCTTAGAGTGAAGGAATGGTCAAAGGGGAAGCTTGTGGTGTTGCCCATTCTCTGAGCAATTGCCTTATCAGACAGGTGAATCTGACAGATGAGGCAAATACCGGGAAACCTATTTCTCTTGGGGTAATCCAAAAGTAGTAAAAGGTTTGTTATCCACAACTGCTTATCCTGATTATAGGCGTGGGGGCTGGAGCCTATCCCATCACAATAATATCATGGATATTAATAACTGGATTACGTGACTCTGCCTCGGGATTTCCCACATGATGAGCTGGAGAGTGCTGCCGGGTAGTGGGATGTGTCTGGAATTCCCTTCTTAGCCTGCTAGCACTGATACCGGACCCCGGATTGGTGAAAGGAACTAGATGGATGGAATAGGTTCCCGAATATATTTTTGAGAAATAAACATTGATTGTATTGGAATACGTTTGTAAAGAATAGTAAATTGATGTCTGGATAGATGTTGGTAATGTCTCGTTATGACTGTAAGTCCATGTTGTAGCTGCTACTAAAGTTACAATTTGGCAGGAAAAGTAATGAAGCTAAGATTTACTGCATTGACTCACGCATTTTAAGACTAAAATTGACATGTGCTATAAAATAAAGAGCGCTGAATCAATGTAGTTGAACATTAGCGATAGCTTGGTCAGCCTTTCATTTCACCGGTATGGAACATGCTAACAGTTAGCTATAGAGAGAAGAACTTTATGCTAGCAAGCGATTAGCGAAACCCTGCTAGAAGCGGTGAACAAATCTGTTCTCACTGATGACGGTCTCCGGTGACACGCTTCAACAGCCAGTTGGTCAACCTCACATTATTACATATACCTTTAATTCTTACCTGTGCTCCGGTAAACGAGTTTGTAACCCTTCCGTGACGACGAAATTGCTCGCCCTCCAACGCTTCTGATTGGCTGATAGGAAGATTCTTCCAATAGATCTAACCAATTACCATCCTCACAGTAAAAGAGAACACTAACCAATCAAAGGCAGAGTAGGTGGCAAGTGCCTCCAATAACGCATTCCATTTGCACTCAGAAATCGGACTTTCCAGTTGGAAAATACAACTGGAATACCCACTTAAGTCGGAATTCCTACTAGGAACGTTGGAGGAGTCTGACGGAATGAAAAACGAATTACCAAAACATGCGAAATAAGGGTTTATAGTTTTTTGCATTACGCTGGAGAGCGGATGTTGTGATTCACAAAACCAACACTGAGCGGTTCTCCTTAGAGATCGCGGCAAAAAGGAAATACATTTGCAGCTCTGAAATGAGGTTAATCTTGATTACACCCGCTGATATATGCACCGATCAGCCACAACATTACAACCAATCACTCGCTCATTTAAATACACATTGAAGCTAAAAAATATTTTGCGGTCTTGACAATAAAATATGGCATACATATTGCTGGACCAATCACAATACCCCTATACCATCAATTTCCATGACATTTTTTACAGCAGCATAAAAAATGTACACAGCTGCAGCTTGTAGTCCACGCCACCTAGGACTTTTTAAAACCATAAACCACCTAAACCTCTAGTGTCTCAGCAGTTCTAGGATGGATCATGAAGTAGGAGTGTCGGTAGCTGCTGTCAGGTTGCAGATAGACCAAATCATAAAAATAATAATGATACATTTTATTTATAACGCACTTTACATTTGGATCAAATCCCAAGGTGATCACAAGGTAAAAGCCGATAAACGCATCAATCAAAACTATGTAAGTGGACAGAGCAGCAATATTAATTAAAAGTTATAGGTTCTGTTTAAAAGGAAAGTTTTAAGTCCTTGTGTAAAAGTCTCGGTCGTTTGTGGAGCCCTCATATGGTCAGGGAGGGCATTCCACAGACGAGCGGCAGCAGAACATAAGACCCAATCACCCATGGTGCTGATCTTAGTCCGGGGAAGAAGGAGGCGGTATGAGTGGTTAGAACTGAGTGATCAGTGGGGTGAGTAGTTAAAACACACAAATCATAAATCATCGTTCGGATACGATGGACTGCAGCGAAATGTATGAGCTATTATGGGACACTTGCGCAAATTTGGATAATGTTCGATGCGCCTCTTTCATTCCCTTGTTAACGCCCACATCCGGTCTCAGAAAACAAAAAACAAACCATTTCTTCGTTTCTATCTCCTCGTCTTTTTATTTTTTCTTAATCACATTAGAAAATGAAAGTCCAGCATTTTTCAAATTTCTCTCCTCCCTATTTAAAAGGAAATATGTCTGATTGTTCCTTTTAAAAGGATTTAAAAGGAAATATGTCTGATTGTTTTGTATTTCAAAACGAAAAATGAAATTACCACTCGTTTTCTGTTTTTCAATATTCGATTCTGAAACGAAATACGAAGGACCAAAACATAGACGGACCATAAAGTATATTTAAAATTACATATTTGAAGATTCAAAACCTGCACGAACATCTGACTTTTAAAGTAATAATTTTGGAGATTTCGTCTCTGTTTGTTGCAGATTTTGCTTCTTTATAATGTGTAAGACACGGAATCAAACAGTATAGTTATGAATCTGACGTCTCAAAGAGGACCATGATTTATAGACGTCTGTTGATTGGGGCAGAGCTCCGCCTGTACTCCTCTCCAGAGAGAGACTCTGTTCTGTCAGCTGAGTAACAGTAGTAGTAGTAGTAGTAGTAGTAGCAGGATGAAAAGACTGAGCTCTAACAGGAATCACGAGGGAATTCGACGCGTACGATCATTTCCCTCAAAATACGATCATTTTTGATCCTTTTGAGCCTCTGGTTGGATAAAACTACAACTCCCATCTATTAACACTGCCTCATATCGCGGCCAGAAGTTCAGACAGGCATGTCGGAAGGAGAGACATCTGACATCGCCGCGATTGAGTTTTTGAAGAGTAAGTGAAAATAACTTTGATCAGAAATCGATGATCTTGAAGCTGTGGCTCACATTGTTCTTTTAACATCTTAACTAACCTTATCTTAACCCCGATGATCGCAACACGCGTATTTAGTTTATAAAAAATATAAAACAAATATCCTGTACTACAGTACAAATATATGTTTAATGTCAGCATACATGACAGTTTCCACAAACATTTTCTTTTAGGTACCGACCAAATGACGTCTGATTTTATTAAGTTCAGGGCAGCAGCAGTTCTGCTTACAGTGCAGCGACTAAGGCCAGCGCCATGTTTCGTTTCCTAGGTGATCAAACAGTTGTGACGTAGGCAAGTGACGTACACAGATACGTCCCAATTCATTCATTCATTCATTTGTCTGAAAAATACTCTGCTACAACTCTGTTCAGAAATCAGTCACAGATCAATTGTACTCGTTCAGAGACGTTTTCCAAATAAATGGGTACGTATAAACCTCAGAATAAAGATAAAACCACGGCTGGTTTGGCATCCATTCAGCAGAGTTTTTATTCTATTATAACTATTTTGACTAGTTTGACATTATTGAACTCTTATTCAATATATGAAATTCTTCGTTTTCTGTGAGATCTATTTGGACTTTTAATTTCCAGTGTTGGGGGTGAAGGAGGTTTGCTTTGCTCCAAACAGGTTAATTATTGTCTTTAGCTTTTGTTAGCGATACCAGTTGATGACAGCTCACGTCGTAGTTTGCTCTTATGAACTCCGTAGCAACATATCGACAGGTGTAAGATAGAAAATAACATCTGAACGACTGATTTAATGAGACACAAACTGAAAAGATTCACTAATAAAAAGTAAGTTAATGGAGCTTCCACTTGTTTTTTAAAAACGGGCAGCCATCTTGGATTTTGAGTTCAGGCTCCTCCCACTTACGAGTAGGACAAACACTGACATCAGTTTAGATTTACATTTTTTGCTAAATATTTACCTTTGTGCTAAACAATTAGGTTAAACATTTATATTTAAATGTTATATTTAGATTTAACATGTATATTTAGATTAAATATTTAAAAATTTAGACGTAGCAAGTAAAATTAATATTTAGACATTTTATTTAACTCTTCTCAAAGCCTCCATGGTGACTGAAAGTACAACCAGCTCCTGTTTTAAAGCTCCTCACATTCAGACAGACAGAAGTGTTACTGGGTCTCCTCCAGCTCCTCTTCATCTCCTGTCTCTGCTGCTTAACTGCACAGGTGAGATGAACTCAGGAAATGAGAGACCATCTCCGAAACAGAGGACTGTGGACAGAAAGAGGGGGTTGGAGGACACCAATAAGCTGCTCGAGAAGCAAAGCGAGAGGTACAACTTCATCTTCTTCAACATCATATTCATCCTTTGACTCTTAATGTCTAGTTTCATATTGTGTTTGAATCATGAGTGAATCAAACCGGGAGAAATTATCATATTGTGATTTTCTCCATGCAGCCTCCACAATGAGAAGCAGAAGCTCCATGAGCAACTTCTGGAGCAGGAGGGCACAATCGGGGCACTTCGTCAAGAAAGTGACCTTCTTCAACGTGAGGTAAACCGGAGGAACACCATTGTTGGTGGAGTGGCTGATATTTATGTTTTATTGATCGAAATTTTTTCATTGAAACTCGTCTTCCAAATGACTTTCTGAGTCTCCGTGTGTCTCTGTGTCGCTCAGAAGAGGAACGATAAGAGGAATCAGACCAAACTGATGGAGGAGGTGGAGGAAATCCTGAAGGTAAGTTACTTCGTCTGCTTCTTCTCCTGATCACTAAAACTGGACATTGGTCGCATCAGTCTGAGAACCTCAGAGAGAACACACTGATGTCATTGTTGTAGGTGGGACCAATTTATCTGCTTCTATTTACAATTCCCCTGTCCTGATGTAAAACACGTGGTTAAAGTCTTATTTTTACACCAACGTCAAAGAAACTTCAATGAAAGGACTTTCAGCTGGAGTCAGAATGGTTTCTACCAAGCTGTGTCATGTGACACCGCACCGACATGACATCAGCAGTCAGAGGTCCAATCACACTAAATCCCAAGGTTTAATAATCTCCAAGAGTCGATGTGACTATTGAGTCCAGCAGTCATGAAATCACCTCTGAACATCATTTCAATGTCAGAACTTTCAGGAGGACAGAACTTTATTCCCATCATGCTGCTGGTCTGCTGCCTCCCTCCTGCAGCCTCTCTCTCCTCACTGAATGATGGCCAATGTGTTTACTTGTGGTTCTCCTCAGGAGAAAGTGGAGTTCCATAACAGATATGTGCAGCTCCAGGACAAATATCTGGAGCTGCTGAGCCAAGATCCAGAACCAAGTAAGTTTGTTCTAGTATCTGTCAGCGTTTCAGCTGCTTTTAGATAAGATTCTTTTTTTATCCTCAAAAGGGAAATTCAGTCGTTACAGCAGCTCCAACAAACAGACATTAGAAAGGTGGAAAAACCTAAGATACACAGTACCGTCACTTTTTACATTTTAATGATAGCCAAACGGAAGTCATGGTGTTTGGACCTAGTGGTACCTTTGATGCCCCTGTTATGGACCTGGGCTCCTTTCGGCCATTTTCAAAATCTACTGTTTCAAACCGTGATTTTAAACTTGATAAATAGATAAACTCCGGGTTCAATCAGGTTTTTATCTGACGTTAAGAACTTTTTAACCCTTAATGATTTTGAAAAGCTTATTCATGCTTTTATTACAAACCATCTGGACGACCGTAATGGACTTTATTTTGGCGGAAGCCAGATCTCCCTCTCATTGTGCAGCCGGTTCAAAATGCCGCCGCTCTCCTTTTAACAGTCTCACGCACGCGAAAGCACATCTCCCCCATTCTGGCCTCCCTTCACCGGCTACCCGTACGTGTTAGGATTCATGTTAAGGTTTTATGTTTGTTTTTAAATCCTTTAATGGGTCGTCACCCACCTACATTTTCACCTCTTACAGACTCACAGACCCTCGAGGTCAGCTGACCAGTCGTCTCTGGTGGTCCCTAAATCATACCTGAAAATGAGGGGCGACTGAGGTTTTCTCTGTTGTAGCCCCTAAACTGTGGAATTAGCGGCCCCCTCATGTCTATGTTTTTATTGACTGTACAACGCTTTGGAAAACTCTGTTGTTTTTTAAATGTGCTTATAAATAAAGTTGAGTTGAGACTTTATAATTAGAAATATTATAAACATATACGGATTAATAGATAAGAAGAAACACAGGTGGTGTGTAGTCAGTGGATGGATTAACACAGGTGGTGTGTAGTCAGTGGATGGATTAACACAGGTGGTGTGTAGTCAGTGGATGGATTAACACAGGTGGTGTGTAGTCAGTGGATGGATTAACACAGGTGGTGTGTAGTCAGTGGATGGATTAACACAGGTGGTGTGTAGTCAGTGGATGGATTAACACAGGTGGTGTGTAGTCAGTGGATGGATTAACACAGGTGGTGTGTAGTCAGTGGATGGATTAACACAGGTGGTGTGTAGTCAGTGGATGGATTAACACAGGTGGTGTGTAGTCCGTGGATGGATTAACACAGGTGGTGTGTAGTCGGTCTCACACAGCACAGTCTCACAGTGATTATTTGTGGAGTCTGACTGCTGCCTGGCTCAAAGGACCTGCGGTAGCGCTCTGTCTCACGCTGTGGGTGTAGCAGTCTGCTGCTGAAGGAGCTGCTCAGAACTTCACTGTTATGTTTAGTTCAAGATTAGGACCCAAAATGAAAAGACTCTAAAGATGCACACAAAATGTTTAATGAATTTAAACATGCAAATTCAGGCAGAGGCAGAAAAAAATCAAAATAAGGATACTTTAAAATCTAACACTGTGTATTAATTAAATATGAAAAGTTCAAAGTAACAAATGATGCTCTACAGCAGGGGTATTCAAGTAAGATTCAGAGAGGTCCAGTTACTAAAATGACCCCCCAGCAAAGGTCCGAACCTCATAATGTCTAGATTGTATCCAATAGGCCCCATGTCTATCAAACAAAATCAACACGGCACAAACCTTATCGTTTTAACATCATTTGTGTTCACATCTCAGAGTAGGATACTTTTAAGATGGAAAACAAATAGTTGTGTGTATCATAAATAGAATGAGTCTTATAGCTAGTAGAATTAACTCGAGGCCTACTTTGTAAGTAAAAGAAAACAGGAAAGAATTTCTTCTCAATAAAATAAATGAATATTGTGTTTTTTAGGGAAAAAAATTCAAGCAGAGCTTTGAGCAGGAACTTTTCTCTTCACATTCTTTTCTACTTCCCTTCTTTCCTTTCCTAACAATGAAAACAACAATGGAATACATTTCAGGTAAAAAATAAACAAGTCAGTTAAAAAAGTGCCTCTTTAAGATTATGTAGGAACAGAGGTTTGAGCAGCCCCCTTTCCCTTTAATAATATTTATACTGTTACATCAAATGTATTTATTTTCTTAACTTCTTTTAAAAGTACTTCCTTTCCTGGTAAGAGAGATGGTCATGTGACTGTCCTACCAGTAGCTTGAATCTTGCCTTGAATGGACTTAGCGCCATTCTCATGCACATATGTAGGCGCTCGTGGGTGAGCCTGGAACGGTACTTATTTTCTACGATCTTCGTGGCAGAGAATGCAGACTCACAGCTGTAAGTAGATCCAAACATGGACCGGGTGTGTAGGGCTACTTTGGTTAGACCAGCCAAAGTAGCCTCAGGAACAGTCTGGATCCAGAAAGTAGCAGGATCACATCTTTCAAAATTCTCTCTTGGTGCATATTCTGCTTGCAGATCAGTGAGCTCCAGCTGCAGAGACCCAGCATGAGCCCACCTGCAGGTCTGTGTCCCCTCCTGCAGACAACGTTTGTTCAAATCTGAGTGTCAGTTGCTTCATATCCTGTCATGTGATCATCTGTCCAGGGCAGCGTGGGTTTGTGGGGATGTCAGCGGTGGACCTGCTCCTCTGGACTCACCTCTCCCCATAAGAACCTCAAGTTCATAATCTGTTTTTGTATTATTTCATCAAAACTGTATAAATGTGTAACTTGCATTAAAGTATTGGATTGACATTAGATTCCTTGTAAATCTCATCACTTCTACTCAATCGCTTCTTTTCTACCTTCCTTTTGTTTCCTGCCTTTGGTTGACTTTCTATTGTTCCTCTGTCCTTCTTGAAATTGCAAATTACATGCAAATACTTTTTATTTTAAGATACATTATCCACAGAAGAAGCCTAGTATGTCTAAATATTTTGAACATGTAATATTACATTTGCACTTGGTGGCAATTAATAAAAGTTGTATACTCACGTTCAGCACACAGTGATGGTGTCATGAACAATGAAGTTCTTTTCTCACACTGTTAAACCCCAGAAATGTGACAGGTAGGGAGGAAGGTTTAATTCTTACGTTGGATAACGTGTTAGCGTGTCGATGAGTCACATGTTACACGTGTACAAAGTGTTGGGTGCCTGAGAATCTCACACGTATGATGACAACAGAAGTATATATATATATATATATCATATCATATCAAACTGTTTCTTCCAGAACTTCAGAACCTTCTTGGGAGAGGTTCGGGGTTGGACCCAGCGCACCATCTTAAATGGTTTGAGGTGAGAGCCCATATCTGCAGCACGGAGACGACACTGGATCTGTTTAAGGGTGCATCAGGAAGCAGAAGGCTTAGATCCTGATCCCGCTGTGTCCTCAGATGAGGTCTCAGACTTCCATGGATCTGGGAGAAGGTACCTTCTCATCTGTGTCCAGGGACAGCGGAGGCAGTTGGTGGATTGTGGGGGAAGAAGCATGACTGTTTCTTGACAAAGTCCCTCAGCTGTTGGGCGCTGTACTCTATACTTTGTTTCCAGATTCTGGAATGACGCAAACATCTCATCCATGCAGAGATCCTTCATAGACCATATCCCATCATTCTATTCCAGGCCTGAAAGGCCCCATCTATCAGTCATGAAAGGTGCTGTGCAAACCAGAACGCTTCCTGAAAGTCACTGATGATTGATTGAACCGTCGATGGAAGACAGTCAA
The DNA here is from genome assembly GCA_037951165.1 of Lophius americanus. Classification (NCBI taxonomy): domain Eukaryota; kingdom Metazoa; phylum Chordata; class Actinopteri; order Lophiiformes; family Lophiidae; genus Lophius; species Lophius americanus. Next base: position 450,722 of record JBBDHG010000197.1, on the reverse strand, counting down.
TCTGTACAAATCTCTCCACAGTTCAGAGATGGAGGTCAGATTTGTCACCATCAAGATACTAAGCTTCTCCAGCCGTCGTGCGTCGCTGACCGTCAGGAGGTCACAGGGGTCATTGAGTCAAAGGTTTTAAATACTTTTTTAGACACAACTCAACAATTCTTACTCTTAATTATGAAAAGATTATCCTGCAAATGTCTAACAGGGTGAAATGAGGTGAGGTGATGAGATTGAACATCTAAGGGTCCGTCTCCCCTGGAGACGATTCAGCAGTGAAACTGTGGAGCAGAAGGAGACGTCTTTATTTCTCATTGCTCTGATGGTGAACTGGTGACACCAGCCTGTCAGGAACTCTGCTGATGGTTTGGATCAGAGGTGACAGACGCGTCCATCGCAAAATCACTTTTAGACAACGAGTCAAATAGCCCTAAGTTCTTAAAACCCGTCAGTCCCTCACATACAAGCGTTTCCCACCCATTCAACCACGGGACCAAGGGAACACGACACGAAGACTACGAGCCAATCGTCCGCTCCGATGAAGAGGGAAATGCAGAGCTTCACCTGCAGGTATGATTCAAGTCAAATTTTTGGCATAATTCACCTCAGGTTCATCAGAGAACTAGAAGCAGAGTCTCTGCCTCAACCTGTTCTGGACATTCATTCATTCATTGTCTGTAACTGAAAGACCCTGAAACCACAGGTCCCCCGGCGCTTCACAGGGGCCGCCCACAGCTCCTCTGGGATTGGTCGAATGCAGGAGTAAAAGTTCACGACGCTGTACTGTATGTACTGTGTAACGTGATAAATAAAGGATTGATATTACTATTATGTACAACTTAAACACTTTTGGTCTGTTTTCTCTGAAACCATGTTTGTTTCCTGTATTTGTTTGAACCTGGTTCAACGTTTTCAGCCGTTGAACGTAAACGTACGGAACCCCTGAAGTCCCTCAGGAAAAGTTTTATCTCGTGTGCACAAGTTATGATCTTATTATCATCTCTAAGAGCGGGGGTTCTTCTCAAAGCCTCATTGGTGACTGAAAGCACAACCAGCTCCTGTTTTAAAACTCCTCACATTCAGACAGACAGAAGTGTTACTGGGTCTCCTCCAGCTCCTCTTCATCTCATGTCTCTGCTGCTTTCCTGCACAGAAAATATGGAAAAAAAGGGATCACTGAAAGAGAGGGCTGCAGAAACGAGGAGTGAGTTGGAGGTGAAAAATCAGTTGCTCGAGAAGCAAAGTGAGAGGTACAACTTCATCTTCTTCAACATCACATTCATCCTTTGACTCTTAATGTCTAGTTTCATATTGTGTTTGAATCATGAGTGAATCAAACCTGAAGAAATGATCTTATTGTGATTTTCTCCATGCAGCCTCCACAATGAGAAGCAGAAGCTCCATGAGCAACTTCTGGAGCAGGAGGGCACAATCGGGGCATTTCGTCAAGAAAGTGACCATCTTCAACGTGAGGTAAACCGGAGGAACACAATTGTTGGCTGATATTTATGATTTATTGATCGAAATGTTTTCATTGAAACTCGTCTTCCAAATGACTTTCTGAGTCTCCGTGTGTCTCTGTGTCGCTCAGATGAGGAACGATAAGAGGAATCAGGCCAAACTGATGGAGGAGGTGGAGGAAGTTCTGAAGGTAAGTAACTTTGTCTGCTTCTTCATCGGATCACCAAAACTGGAGATTGGTGGCATCAGTCTGAGAACCTCAGAGAGAACACACTGATGTCATTGGTGTAGGTGGGACCAATTTGTCTGCTTCTATTTACAATTCCCCTGTCCTGATGTAAAACACGTGGTTAAAGTCTTATTTTTACACCAACGTCAAAGAAACTTCAATGAAAGACTTTCAGCTGGAGTCAGAATGGTTTCTACCAAGCTGTGTCATGTGACACCGCACCGACATGACATCAGCAGTCAGAGGTCCAATCACACTAAATCTCAGGGTTTAATAATCTCCAAGAGTCGATGTGACTATTGAGTCCAGCAGTCATGAAATCACCTCTGAACATCATTTCAATGTCAGAACTTTCAGGAGGACAGAACTTTATTCCCATCATGCTGCTGGTCTGCTGCCTCCCTCCTGCAGCCTCTCTCTCCTCACTGAATGATGGCCAATGTGTTTACTTGTGGTTCTCCTCAGGAGAAAGCGGCGCGGCAGGAGAGGAGTGCGAGGGAGATGGCGGACCTCCAGGGGGAATATCTCTAGCTGCTGAGCCAACCCTCAGAACCAAGTAAGTTTGTTCTAGTATCTGTCAGCGTTTCAGCTGCTTTTAGATCAGATTTTTTTTTCATCTTCAAAAGGGAAATTCATTCTTATAATAAGAATTATTATAAACAAGTATGGATAAATAGATAAGTTCAGATTGTTCTGTTAAGTATTAGAAATAAAAGTGTGACAGAACATGTGTAGACATACTGTCATCCGTCCAGTGGCTCGATAAAACAGCCTTAACTTAACACTGTACATATAAAAGATATAAATGAAAGGACAGTAAGCTAAACTGGTTAACCAGATGCAGTAACTGTCATGACTTTGTGTTTATTTCTTCTTATTTGATTGTGAAGTTCCATCATTTTGAATTGTGTTGCCTTTTTAGTGTGTTTATGTGTTTATTGTTCTTTAATTCCCTTTCTCCTTCCTAGTGTAGTCTTAGTGTGTGTTTCACTTGTGTTCCTTTCTCCCTCTCTGTGTCTGTCCTGGGATGCTGTTCTCTTGTGTGATTGGTCATCATGTTCACCTGTGTTTCCCCTCCAACTGTGTCTCATTAAGTCAGTGTATATAGTCTGTCCTCGCCTTTCCTTCTGGGCCAGTTCCTTGTATGATGTTCCCCCGTGTCATCACGCGTCCCAGCCTTCTCCCAGGGCTTTGTAAGTGAATCCTAGTGTTTTTTCATTATTCCCCTTTGATGCCCTGCCTTTTCCTCGTGCCTCTTTTTGGTTTATATTAAATATTTTAATTGCACCTGCTCTGCCACACTGTCTTGTGTCGGCACCTGGGTCCAAGCTCACCCCGAGAAAGTTTGTAACAGAACGAACTGACCACAATGGACCCAGCGGACGCATGGATGGACCTGGAAATCAATGAATTAACACGCACACTCTTCTGCATCCATATGGAGTTGACAAAGTATTTGTATCATTAGCATCTGTTAACTTCATTGTGTCCAAAACCCAAAGACTTTATACTCCTGTCTGTGAAATGAGTTTAAATATGTATTTTAATAAAAAATGACTTCTATGCCATTAACCTGTGGCGTTCTCTGCGAGAGAATGACTTCAGTTTCCAGCTGTGTAGAATATACAACAATCAATCACAACATTAGAACCACTAGCTGGTGTTAATGTTGTGGCTGATCGGTGTGTGTCTCAGTGGTTACAACCCCGATTTGAGGTTTGACAAAGTGATGACCTTAGAAACTGTTGCAGACAAGACCGGCAAGAAGAGATTAGAATCCACCCCTAACTTCTTCACATTGTTTGAATAAACCACTGCTGTTGAGGAATAGTGATGATTGACAGCGTTCGGTGCGCCTCTTTCATTCCCTTGTTAACGCCCACATCCGGTCTCAGAAAATCAAAATACAAACCATTTCTTCGTTTCTATCTCCTCGTCTTTTTATTTTTTCTGAATCACATTAGAAAATGAAAGTCCAGCATTTTTCAAATTTCTCTCCTACGTATTTGGTTTTTAAAAGGAAATATGTCTGATTGTTTTGTATTTCAAAACGAAAAATGAAATTACCACTCGTTTTCTGTTTTTCAATATTCGATTATGAAACGAAATACGAACGACCAAAACATAGACGGACCATAAAGTATATTTAAAATTACATATTTGAAGATTCAAAACCTGCACGAACATCTGACTTTTGACCTTTGACTCCCACTTAAAACAGATTTCTAGGACTGCCTTTTTTCATCTGTGTATTATTTCTAAAATACGACACATTCTGTCACAAAAAGATGCAGAAAGGTTAGTTCATGCATTTGTTACTTCCAGTCTGGATTACTGTAATGCCCTACTAGCAGGTAGTCCCAATACGTTTCTGAAGCCCCTCCAGCTGATCCAGAACGCTGCTGCACGTGTGCTGACCAGAACCAGAACCAGGTTAAGAGAACATATCTCATATATATATATATAGTCTCCAGATGTAGAATGGGAGCCGGAGCTTTCAGCTATCAGGCTCCCAGGCAATTTATGCATCCCCCCATAGTGGTGTCTCAACTGGAGCTACAGTTGAGTGTATGTTGAGTGAATATAGCTATTTAAGGTTTTATTTATCCGTTGGGAAGAGTAAAATGATCAAAAACTGTCTCATGTTGTGAAATAAAGGATCATATGATCACAAGTCACAGTTATATAATCAAATACAGCGGTTTGATTATAATCTGTTAACTAGTTAAGATCAGTGTAAACACATTAACAAAAGCAGAAGTGTGTATTTTACATGGAAATTAACATTTGTTCCATAATCGTACCTGCAACACAATAAAGTTAACTGAAAATAACTTGAATGTGTTTTACATTAAACTTACTGCTGCCTAGTTGTTAGTTAATGCAACACAAATAAACCCGGTATAATAAGTGATTCAATCTCACTTCAGCAATTGTAAATTCGAGCAAAAATGAAGACAAGTGAAATAATAAGGTCTCATGTGAGGAGGAGTCCTGTGATGAGTCCAGTAGGATCTCTTCCACTAGTGACACACATGGGTTGGTGTTGGTGTTGGTGACCAGTCAGTGGCCTTATCAGTCATGGTGGCGACAGTAGTTGTGGTTCTGTGAGGTGAAGTAGTCAGACCTGTCCTTGTGAGACAATCATCCTAGTTGAGGTTAAAGGTGGTTCTGGAGCAAGTGATGTCATAATCTGGGTGTGGTCATAATGCCTTGGTCAACTCACACATCTGAGGACTTTCAGGTACAGGTTGATGATCATTTGAGGGAAAGGAATGAAGTGGAGGACTCTCAGCTGTCTTTCTTAAATATATGGGCTACAGACAGGATAACCCCCCCCCCGAAGAGCAGGGATGAGTAAAGCCATGATCGATCAATATGAATTTTTACAATAACAACATAGGTCATAACATATGTGGGGGTTGTCTGTGGAATGAGTTTAATATGTATTTAAATTAAAAATGACGTCAATGTCATTAATCCGTGGAATTAGACGTATTTAGAGTGAATCTTTAATCATGACTGTCGGTTATTTTGAATGTTACAAGATCTATAATGTTTACATTAACCCTCTTCCTGAAATGGTACCTTCCTGTGTGAGAGCGCGAAGACGGGCTGAGGGTGTGGATGTGGGAGGTCAGGTGGAGTTAGCACGTCTTTGGTTCTCTTTCACGTGCTGTGGGACCTTCTGCCAGGAAACCACACGTCATTAATAAGTTGTGGATCAAGTTGGAAAGAAAGCCACATATCCGGGCACTGGTCACACAGTAACGACCGTATTAAAAGGTAATTATAATTAGTTTAGGCCTGTCTACCTCTACTTACTTAGAAAGCTAACATTGATTTGAATTGGAAAGTTGGCTAATGTGTTAGCTCATTAGTTAGTTAATTGTGGCTATAAGCAGTTAATAACTCGAAGCACTGCCATTCATTTAAAATACAACTTTAGTTGATATAATTGTATTTCCAGGAACCCTTCAATATCAATATCTGGAAGTCAGTCATTAATTACGGACAATCAGTTATTCAGCTTTGTCTTTAGCTAGTCTGTGACACCTTTTCAATTGTTGATGACGCAGCAATCATTCTCAAAACGGGCCGTTACTGTAGCAACACTAGCTAGCTCTGTCTTTCTGTTTAATGTTTACATCAACGGTGATGATACAGGCTACTGGTTGTCTCATTTTATTCTGTAGTGTGTAATTGCAGTTTCACGGCCGTAGTTTCAGGAACCTGATCCTAAGTAGCTCTTCTCGTGTCCATTGAGGAGAAAAAAATCCATCTCTAAATCTGTACCCTCAGTTTAGAAACCCGTGCGCGCGCCTATATAATGAACGCGTGCCCTCGGACATGCACCTTATGTAACGGTTTTCATGCAATGTGTTAGTTTATGGTTAATATTTGCTGCCAAATGGACATTATTGTGGTTTAATGCCAAGAACAATGCTATATTGTAAGGTGTTTTATTGAAGGAAAGTGCCATTGAAGGAACATTGCACTCTTTATTTAGTCTTATAGTTTATATATAGTTTTATATATAAATATAAATGCAATTTTTTTAAGATATATTGTCTCACATTTAGCCCTGTTTCCGGATGATGGGACCACTATGTGCTGTTTTTAAGCACATTTACTTACAAATTGATGAAATCAATTGTGTTTAGACGTCTGTTGCAGCTAGACACTCTTCATTTTTAAAGAAATTTTTACAAGTGAAATGTTCTTTTTCTGTTGATAATTTTGCTTATTCTAAGTACCTTAGCACTCTTTTTTTAATACAATTTTTCTCATGTTTTTCAAAGCTGTGTGTTTCCAGTGAGTGAGACTGAAAACAGAAGCAGCTCCAGTTTTGAAGTTCCTCACATTCAGACTGTTACTTGTTCTCCTCCAGCTTCACTTCAATCTCCTGTCTCTGGAAGAAACCCCCAGGTAAAAAAAAAAAATCCAAACTGTTACAATAATTTGTTAAGTGGTAACACACAATTAATTTAAGTATAACTGAGTCTAAAATTTAAGTTGAACATACTTTTATTTAATTATTTCACCAGTGGAGGCCATCTTTAAAATCTCCAACAATTCTCTTTTTACAGTGTGTAATACTTTTCTTGAAATACTCCAGGAATAAAATAATGCCAGAATTGTGTACCAATAATTAACAAATACGTATTTACTCTTTTGTATTTTTTTTGTTTTTAAGGTAAAGTTGTGAAAACTGAAATCGTGTTACATTTAATTTATAATGCACTTTACATTTGGATCAAATCTCAAAGTGCTACAAAGTAAAAGCAGATAGAAGCATCAATAAAAAAATAACTATATAAAAGCCTGACCAAAAAGCAGCAATGTTCATTAAAGTTATAGGTTCTGCTAAAAAGGAAAGTTTTAAGTCCTTTTTTAAATGTGTCAGTCGTCTGTGGAGCCCTCAGATGGTCAGGGAAAGCATTCCACAGACGAGGGGCAGCAGAACAGAAGGCCCGATCACCCACGGTGCTGCCCTTAGTCCGGGGTAAGGAGGAGGCGGTATGAGTGGGTAGAACGGAGGGATCGTGTTGAGGTCAGTGGGGTGAGTAGTTCTTTCAGGTAGGGGGGTGCGTTACCATGGATACACCGGTGAGTGAGGAGGGAGATCTTATAATCAATCCTGGTGGAGATGGGAAGCCAATGAAGGGAATGAAGAACGGGGGTGATGTGTTCGTGTTTACGCACTCTCATCAGGATCCTTGCAGCACTGTTTTGAACATACTGAAGTCTTTGAAGACTTTTATCAGGGATCCCGATGAGAAGTGATGAAGGTGGTTACAGTAATCCAGTCTGGAGGAGACAAACGCCTGGACCAGCTTTTCAGTATCACTCAAGGTGAGTTAGGAACGAAGTTTGGAAATATTTCTGAGATGGTGAAAGGAGATCTTGCAGATGTGTTTGATGTGGGATTCAAAAGTGAGTTGAGGGTCGAATCTTACGCCAAGGTTGGTGACTGATGAAGACTGATGAAGAAAGGGGAATGTCATGACCAGAGAAGGTAATACTGGTTCTGGAGGAAGACTGGGTCTGATGTGTGGTGCCAATTAAAATTGCTTCGGTTTTGGAGCTGTTCAACTGGAGAAAGTTGTTTTTCATCCACACCTTTATCTCCTCCAGACAAGCGTGGAGAGTTGACAGGGGAGATGATGATGACGATGAGGATTGAGTGGCTGCGGAGGAACATTTTTCAGTTTTTATTTAGATTTGCGTGTCATCAGCGTAACAATGGAATGAGAGTCCATATCGACTGATGACACGGCCAAGGGGGAGGGGCATGTATAGTATGAAGAGAATGGGGCCAAGGACTGATCCCTGGGGGACCCCACAGATGACGGTGTGTGTCCGGGACCTTGAACTTCCAAGGGAAACATATTCTGTTCTGTCAGTGAGGTAGGATTGAAACCAATTTAGGGCGGCGGCAGTGAGTCCAGTGGTGTGATGTAGGCGGTGTAGGAGTATTCCAGGGTCAACTGTGTCAAAGGCAGCAGACAAATCAAGGAGATTCAGGAGGGAAGTTGAACCAGCATCTGCTGCCATCAGAAGGTCATTTGTGACTCTATGCAGAGATGTTTTTGTGCAGTGGGCGGAGCCAAAACCAGACTGAAAGGTTTCAAACAGGTTGTTGTATTTGAGGTGGTCCTGGAGGTGGGCAGCAACTACTTTTTCCAGAACTTTGGAGAGGAATGGGAGTTTGGAAATGGGCCTGTAATTAGCAAAAAGGTCTGTATCGAGAGTAGGTTTTTTGAGGAGTGGTCTGATTATAGCGGCTTTTAGGGCAGATGGAACAAAGCCGGCATGGAGGGATTGATTTATTACAGCGGTGATCAGGGGACTGATGGAAGAGATGTTAGTTTTCACTAGGGCTGTAGGAAAGGGGTGGAGGGCACAGGTGGAGGGCTTCATCGTCCTGATGATAACCTCAACCTCCTGCTGTGAGACTTCTGCGAAGCAATATTGTATCCAAATGTAAAGTGCATTATAAATTAAATGTATTTTTATTTATTATTATAGTGATGAAACTGGTGATTTATACTCCTAATCTCTGGTTTCATATTGTGTTTGAATGAAACCTTTGAGGAATGATCTGATTGTTGATTGATTTTCCCCAGGCCGACTTCAAAATGGAAATGGTCGGCTCTGCTGCCAAGTCAATGTGCTGGAGCGCACATTTGTGGTTGTTCGTCAGGAGCTCAACCTTCTTCAACGTGAGGTAAACCAGAGGAACACCATGGTTGGTGGTGTGGCTGATATTTATGAATATGTGATTGAAAATTCCTCTTTGCAACTCGTCTTCCAAATGTCTTTCTGAGTCCCAGTGTGTCTCTGTGTCGCTCAGATGAGTCCTATGAAGGGGACTAAGGTAGAACTCATGGAGGAGGTGAAGGAAGTCCTGAAGGTAAGTTACTTTGTCTGCTTCTTCTCCCCTGAATACAAAAACTGGACATTGGTGGCTTCAGTCTGAGAACCTCTGAGAGAACACACTGATATCATGGGTGTAGGTGGGACCAATTTGTCTGCTTCTATATTCAATTCCCCTGTCCTGATGTAAAACACGTGGTTAAAATCTTATTTTTACACCAACGTCAAAAAGAAACTTCATTGAAACGACTTTCAACTGGCATTGAATAATATTGGAAATATTTAAATGGCAATTTTGACCTACTTTTTGAGGATCCAAAAGGACAAATTCCATCAAATATGGAATAAATGCATGAATATTGTTGAAAACATTTTATACTGTATCTACAAATGGAAGTAAGACCAAGAGACTGAATCTTTCAAGCCAAAGCAGGATTTTTATCAAACATAGTCAGGGTGCATACAGAGAAAATCTAAAAAGAACAAACCATATCCAGAAAAAGCCTTTTATCAGGCTCTATGACATCACATCTCAGCACACTTCATATCCATATATGGGACTCTGACCTTAGTGGCGCTCATCCTGTTGTCCATCAACTGTTCCTTACTGGTAAATGGACTATACGGTACCAATTTGTCTGCTTCTATTTACAATTCCCCTGTCCTGATGTAAAGCACGTGGTTAAAATCTTATTTTTACACTAACGTCAAAGAAACTTCATTGAAAGAATTTCAGCTGGAGTCAGAATGGTTTCTACCATGCTGTGTCATGTGACACCGCACCGACATGACATCAGCAGTCAGAGGTCCAATCACACTAAATCTCAGGGTTTAATAATCTCTAAGAGCCGATGATTGATGGCCAATGTGTTTACTTGTGGTTCTCCTCAGGAGATAAAGAATTTAAACAATGAATGCCCAGAGGAGGAGCAGACCGTCAAGCTACTGGGAATTCATCTACTAAAACTGAAATGAAAGTAGGTTTCTTGAGAAGAAAGACCTGGATGAGTTAAGTACAAGTTACTTTCCAGTCTAGCAGCCCTCTGCGTTGGATCAAGGGAAAGTGTTCTACCTGTGGTGGTTGTAAAAGAAGATCCAGCAGGTTGTGACGTAACTGGAATGGTTATGTTTGTGGTTCTGAGGCGCTAAAGAAGTCTGAGGATGAATCCACGAGTCTGCTGGAGCGCTCTTCTTGGCAGGATGGAGTTGTGTCCCTGAGGAGGGAGAAATATCCGCTCTGCCAGAGTCTGGATGGCCACTTCCCAGTAAGGTTGGTAGTGTAACATGTCAGTAATCTCAAGAACAGGTGCTGAGATGGTGGCCATATTTCACTTTTGGTCCAATCCTGTATTGGCGGTGAGGTATCCTGGTATTTTAGAGTTTGTATCTTCTTTGTTTTGATCAAAATCAGGATAATAGTCAGAGTATCTGAAGACAATCGGCAAGTTCATCTTAGTCAACTTTAGTGCAGCAGTCTGACGACCTGTGGATCCTTAAGTCTTAAAACATCTTTAAGTCATTCTTTGATTTTCAAGGTCTAAAAATGGCTTAAAATGTCTGGAACTTCAAGCGGGGAGGTACTGAATTTTTCTCTGGACCAGAATAAATGGGTGAGGCTATTTTTGTGAAGTTTGTATGTTTTATTTTTCCACTAGTTTAGCCCTTCTCTATAAAGAAATGAACGGCAATTTCCTGTTAGTCGAAATAAAGCGCGCTCTGCTGTGATTGGCAGAGACATCGCAGTGATCTACGATTAGTCATGTTTTTATACAGTTATATTTTTATTGATGCTTTTTTCTGCTTTTACTTTGTAGCACTTTGAGATTTGATCCAAATGTAAAGTGTGTTATAAATTAAATGTATTATTATTGTTATTATCTGCATTTTATGTAGAAGAGGAACGTATGTGATAGAGTGAAGAAGACGCGATGGGCAAATTGAATCATGGGTAGATGTGAGGTTCTTGGAGGACGAGAAATATGGAGGCAGGCTGAAACCATCTAACATTCATGTGAGGCGTAACGCCAACATTATCTTTTTACCTGAAGATGCATGAGATCAGACAAACAACAGGGGAGTATTTCAAGAAGTGGGCTTAACAAACTCTGATGCCTGAGTGAATGTATCTAATAGTTATACCCGATTTTCTCTTAATATTGTTGCAACAAGGTGGCTGAAAGATATTAAACTCATTTTCATTTTTGAGACCTACGTTCACAACAAAACAGCTGAAAATAAAAGACAAATCCAGAGTTAATCCTGCGTCGATTAAAATAACTCACAGGAATTTTAAATTTCTTCTGGGAACGCTTCAGGATCCCCCCGGGATCAGCCAGAGAGGGTTGGAGGCGTCACTGGTGTGAGATGTTTGAGATGTTATGGTTTGAGAATGTCATTCGGATCAATCATGGGATATAAGCAGGTTTTTATATGGGTCTCCAAGTCCTCTCCTCACGTCAATCTATAATCTGACAAATGACTGACGTGCAGGAGGAGTCAGGATCAACCTCAGGCTTTGTTGAAGTAAGATTACCAGCGAGCAGGCTAGGTTCACAGCTTAAGTTGTCACGTTAACTGAGTCAGAGCTCTACTTATCCTGCTTTCTGGAACGGAAATCAACAGTGTCCCTCGTCTCAGGCTTAACAAACTCTGGGTTTCCGCTAAACCCGCTTCCTCAAAGACCCCCCCAACTCTGTCAGCTGTAAACAAAACTAGTGTTTCCATATTTCCTGCCAGCAGAACCAGCTCTGTGACCAGAGGTCAAAGTTGTAGTCAAGATGTTCCTCCTGTTGCCTGATGTTTATCTGATGTTTCATACATGCTACATTGTGAGGGTCCTTGTAGAAGATGAGGCCTTGTCCAACATGTTTCAAAACTTCAACCATTTTCTGTAACTCAAAAACGTTTTATCTTGGTATTATTACATGGTTGTAGTGATAGCTGTTAAAACTTCAGACCACTAGGTGGCAGCATGAGGAAGGGTTCCAGGTGCAGTTGCTGTAAGAGAAGATGCAACAAGAGGATGTCTGTATAACGTAACTGTGTGCTAACTACTCTGCTGCAGTCTGAAATAAACGTCTGTTGTAATGATTTAGTAAAAACATAACAACGGTAACTGTTACTGTCTTCTTTGTCCAGAGCTTTATCTTCAATGAAGACTCTACCTCCATGACCGGCCCTTCCATGTCTGCCCTTCCCTGGTTCTGAAGGACCATCACCACCACCGTCCAATAGACCAGTAAGCAGTCTGTCCTGAATGCTGATTATACTGAAGGGGTTGAAATGTGGACTGATTTTATCAAGATGTGTGTGTGAGAGAGAGGTGGCGGATAAATTAAACTCAAGGTTACTTTCATTTATTTATTAATTTTACAATTTTTCTGTGGAAAATGTCATGCTTGGTCCCTGTTCCCCAAAAAAGACAGCCTTTTTTTCAAATCAGAACTTTCAGAAGGACAGCACTTTATTCCCAACATGCCGCTGGTCTGCTCCATCCCTCCTGCTTTCTCTCTCTCCTCACTGATTCATGGTTCTTGTCAGGAGACAGAGATGGACCGGTCCCACTAGGACAAGGGCCAGTCCAAGTTCTTGGTTCTCCAGACCCAGCTGGATCAGCAGAGAGAAGATCATGCTCGTATCCTGGAGGAGAGGAGTAAGTTTGTTTCTGGCGTGGTTCTGCGTGTCAGCTGTTAGAGCTTTTCAGTTGAATTCTAGTGTGACAGACGTTGTTCTCACGGACAGCTGTGTAACGAGAAGAGCAGATACTCGTTTAAATGATGACCCTCCTTTTGTTAAATGTCCCATCAGCAGAAAGAGAAGGTGGTCCAGGGGGCTCACTGCAAGAAGTTAAACACTCTGCATGATGGGAAACGTGTGGAGACCCAGCTGAGGGAGGAAGCCCTGCTCCACGTGGGGCCGAAGGTCCTGGAGGGGGAGGTGGTGGAGCTCCATGGCTGGAAACAGAGTTTGGGTCAACCGGCTGAGAAGATCCAGTACATTCATATAAGACAGCTCTCATAGTCTGAGGCTGCTCTGAAGTCTGAAGGTGAGACAGCAGCAGTCTTGTCTTCAGGCTACTGGACTGTGTTGGATTCACATCGCACTTATTTTGTCTTGTTGAACCTAAATGTCATTTTGGATGTATAAAACATTGATCTGTCTAGCTCTCTATCTAAACGCACACTAAAAACAAAATGTGTTGAATGCACTGTAAAATGTCAGCAGCTAAAATTTCACCTTGAAAATACGTTGACCATGTACAAGACGTAACAGTGAATTCCATGACGAAAAATATTCACTTTAAACCTCATTACAAGGACATTAAAAATGCAAGTAAATTGCAAACAAAAACAACCTTAAAATCAACATTTGTTCACAAACAGACACGGTGTTTCTAACGTCTCATTTCTGTGGAAACTAAGGATTGTTCTTGCTAAATGGTCAAAGGCTTTATTTATTGTGCATTTTATTTATTTATTTACCTCTTATTTAACCATGAAAACCCATTGAGATTAAAAATGTCTTACAAGAGAGACCTGACTGAGGTAGCAGCCAGTCACTTTAAAAATACAAAAGATATACAGAGAATCCACAGTAGAACAACAGAAACTATTCATACATAGTGGCCTCTCCAGAAAAACAAGTATGTGTCTCTATCAGCACATTATTTATGATGCTTTAAAAAAGATTCAATTGATAAAGAGTGATTTTAATTTTGGTGCATACCAGCAGAAACATCACAGTATTTTTCTGATATTCTCTTATTTTTAGATTTCACTGTATTTTAAATGTAAAGTTATTTTTTCAACAAATTCTGACTGTAAAAACCAAAACGACTTACTGTTTCTCTATTCATGGTGATTCTTTGCACATACTACTGTTCTGAATTTTACAGCGTCTTAGTGTTGCCATTTGCTAATATTTTATGGTGTGAAACAAAATGTTAAAGAAATGCCTGGATCTATTATCAATATGTTGTTGTGTATTAGTCTGAATTCATTGTGATTTACTTATTAACTCTTGTTTTATGTAACGTCCCTATACCGTACTGTTTTCTACATGGTCACCGCATCTTTTACTGTAGAATTCTTTCTATTACAGCAGGCAGTATTTTACCGTAAATGATAGAGGAGTTTAAGTGTGCTCACAGGATAATGACTTTCTATCTGGCTGGGCAGGTGGACACGGTAATCTCAGTGTGGTGTGCCTGATCTGATGGATTGTTGGTCGGCCAGGCGGAGCGTCAATCTCTACGTCAGCAGCTGGATCGGAGGGAGAGAGACCTCCGTACGAACCCGGAGGAAACAGCCCGCTCACCAGACGCCTTCCTAAATCAGAGACCGAGGTCAGATCCCTCACCAGCAAGGTACGCTTTTCCAGCAGACACGTCTCACTGACCGTCCCAACCTTTTAAATAGTCTTTTAGTCACAACTCAACTATTAATACTATTATTGCCCTTTAATGTCCTTCTAATGTCCATTAATTGGGAATTGGGACGGAACCTGTTTATAATGAGACCCAGTGGCAGCACGTATATACTAAAGGGTACGGGCAGAGGATGGAGCCCTGAGGGACACCGCAGGTCAAATGGGCTACAGATGAGGAGGCATTAACCATCGATACTGAAAAACTCCTGTTTGATAAACAAGATACATTATTTTTTGCATCCTGAAAGCCTGTGAGGACTCACTTAACAGAACTAAGAACTTATGTGACTTGATTAACAAAACAAAGTTGAGCTGATCTCACAAAATCTTTTTTTCTTGAAATAATTTTGTATGTCGTTTTTTTTTTTTAACTTCATTTAAAACATGCTTGGACATATTTTTCATTTCATGGTTAATTCAGAGTGTGTAAAATATTAAATTCACAAATGACTAAAAGAAATAAAATGTGCAAAGAAATCCATAACTTTTATTTCTTGATGAGGACATTAAAGGGCTGATTATGAAAAGATCCTGCAAATGTCTTAATTGTATATGATGAGGTGAGGTGATGAGATTGAACATCTAAAGGTCACACAGTCTCTCCCAAAAGCCTCTCCTGGAGATGATTCAGCTGTGAAACTGGAGCAGAAGGAGACTGGACTCTTTATTGCTCATTGTTCTGATGCTGAGCTGGTGGCACCAGCCTGTCAGGATCTCTGCTGATGGTTTAGATCAGGGGGGTCAAACTCAAGTGCACAGGGGGCCAAAACTCAAAGCACGATTCAGGTCGCGGGCCAAACAGGATAAATATTTATTGAACACACTGAAACTACATGTTTGAACATAAATATGAATAAAACAGACACAAGACATCGCACACCTTCATCATCAGCTCTTCAGAAACTCTCCCTCGGTAAATGGACGGGCTGATTTGGCCATCTCCTCTGCCACAATAAAACTTACTTTCACAGCAGCTTCACTTTGGGATTTTGCTCTGGGGAAAAACGTCTGCTGAAATCTCAGCGTCTTCTTTAACTCTTCTACTCTCTGTATCTTCTGCTCTGCATTCAGGTTTTGCAGCTCCTGATGTTTTGTCTCGTAGTGCTGTCGTAGATTAAATTCCTTAATTACAGCCACATTAGCTCCACAAATGAGACACAGCTTTACCGGCAATGTCAGTAAACATGTACTCAGCCTCCCATCGGTTTTGAAATGCTCTCTTTTCAGAATCAACTTTTCTCTTCGCCATTGTGAGGGGCTAGCTTTGAAATGACTTTTCAACAGGCTTGTAGCCGGTTTTAGCGCAACAGAAGATGACTTGATTGATGTGGGAAATTATGCATTATGGGTTCTGTAGTTTGTGTATTATCAGCGCTTCATATCGCCGGGCCATAATAATAGATCTATATAAAACTATCTCGCGGGCCGGATATAATTGCACGCCGGGCCGGATGTGGCCCACGGGCCTTGAGCTTGACATATATGGTTTAGATGATCTGTGCTGCCGGCTTGAAGAGCTGTGTGCAGCACAAACAAAAAAAATTTAAAAACCTCAAGGCAGTAACTTTACTAAAATCTTCTCTCCTGCTGTCAATGTATCCCCGAACATCTTATATTACAGAATTGTCATCGCTGCTGCTGAACCTTCCTGTTAACACGAGAACTCAAAAAGTATTTCATGGATCATTTTTAAATTCTATACCCACATAGACCTTAGTGCGAGGAAGAACTGGAGTGTTTTTGGGAAAGGTCAGTAGTGTAATTCTGACATTGGGGGGGAGCTCTGTCCCAAACATTTTCGGCCTATAATTTCTCATCCGTTGGTCTGGTTTAGTCCAACTTTGGTGTGTATGAATCAGCTGAAGGAGTTCTGTGTTGTATACATCATATTCATAATCGTACTCATAAGGAGGTCCTCGGTCATTATCCTTTATTCATAACCGGGCTCCTGGCTGCAGGTAAAACTGTGAATATGTATGTTCATGTACCATGAGGTTACAGGAACAATAGGGAGGAGACTTCTCTGAGTCTCTTCTGTCCTTTTGTTTCCTGACAAGGACTTTTTTATGACATTTAGAAGATCAGAATTGGCTGGTTTAGAACTAAGGAGGTATGTGGAGAGGTCTGAATTGGGCTGTGATGATTTGCAGCCGTGGGGCGTGATGATGAGTCCATGATGGTGTGTATGGAAAAAGAAACTGGTGTACATGTTGGTGCGTCATCAAAATGATCCCTCTTTCCAGAGTGGCTTCAACCGCTCCTGTTGAATTAGCCGCCATCTGGAGGTGGGAGAGAAAAACTATTCTACAGGAGGTGGTTCCATTAGTCAGTCAGTGGGTGGATGAGTTGAAGATGGTGGCAGTGTCTGCGCCCCGCTGTCTGCCACTGACAGTTTTGTTTGTTTCTGTTGTTTCTGGCTCTCTTTACAAGACATGACAACTCTCTACTGGTTCATGATCCCTTCACATTGTTCAGTATTCTACTTTATGTGGACACTTTGGTTGAGTACCATCGGAACGGGCAAACATCTCTGTCCTCACTGCTGTCACCTGGCTGATAACAGGTATCAGCCAGGTGATATCAGGTGTCGCTTTGGATCAGGAGACCCAGTTCCTTTGCACTTGTTTTCCTCGTCTCCGCTGAGCTGGTATCGATCATCACAACCTGAGGCTGCTGGATGGAGGAGCTGTTGGCAAAGCTGTGGGCAAATACTTTATAAACCTTTCTTATGCTTTTAATGTGATACCGTTTGGATCCGGCCCCACAGACAGCATTGGCCCAGGCTGGGTCTTGTTTTGATTCTAGATTTTACCGGGAGCCAATGAAGGGAAGCTAATACAGGAGAGATATGTTCTCTTAACCTGGTTCTGGTCAGCACACGTGCAGCAGCGTTCTGGATCAGCTGGAGGGGCTTCATAAACTTATTGGGACTACCTGCTAGTAGGGCATTACAGTAATCCAGCCTGGAAGTAACAGATGCATGAACTAACCTTTCTGCATCTTTTTGCGACAGAATGTGCCGTATTTTAGAAATATTATGCAGATGAAAAAAGGCAGTCCTAGAAATCTGTTTTATGTGGAGTCAAAGGTTATATCCTGATCAAAGATAACTCCCAGGTTCCTCACAGTGGTGCTGGAGGCCAAGGTCATCCAAGTCTTAATGTCTTTGAGACACGCCTCTAAGTTCACACTCTTCTGTTTTGAAAAACAACGACGGCCCTTTTGATTCCAACCCTTTCTGCCAATCAGGAAGAGAAGGTGGTGAGGATGCTGTAGATCAGTGGTTCCCAACCGATCTGGCTTCAGGACCCACCATCAACCCCTTAATGACAAGATGCGACCCAAATCAAAAGAAAGTTTTCAACTTTTCAAATTGATTTAACATAACATTCAGTAACACCTCAGTAACTTATTCCCGCAATACAAATTAAATTAAAAATAAAATAAAATGTGCAAATAGGAAAACCAACATTCAGTTTCTCCAGTTTTTATCCACAAACTCAAAAAACATTGAACAAAATTTATGTGGAATTTTGTTAAATTTCACAAAAATTTAACAAAATTCAAGTATACAAAATTGACTTTTCTTCTGATTACCTTATCAGTTGTTAAATACTGAAAAACATGGTGCTTTGAAGAAAATTAAGCAGCACTAACTTCAACCTTACTGACATCATAGACCTGAGACCTGATGAGTTAATGGGAGAACTGGGGATGTTTTCTGGTCCTCACAAGAGTCTCAAAGTCTGGAGTTATAGTCAACAAAGCAACTCTGAGGTCATGTTCTGTTTCGGTGTTTTATCTTCAGCTGAACCAGAGCGGAGAAGCCACACTCACAGAGATAGGTAGTGCTGAATGGTAGGAGGATTTTTATTGCTCGAGTGGCAAGGGAAGGATACTCGCTCATCACAGTGCTGCACCAGAAATGGGAGAGGCTTACCTCTGTGAATTTATTTATCAGCGTGCGTTCACATGACAGCGTCTCGTTGATGGGCAACATGACCATCTCCAACGTCTGCGAGCCACACACTGTTGCTAAACAGGTCTGCGAGAGGCGAATTGTTCTGGGCAAGAAAGGCTGCGATTTCATCTCGTAGTTCATAAAAACGTGACAGTACCTTTCCCCTCGAAATCCAGCGTACCTCGGCATGATACAACACCTGTACGTGCTCACTACCAAGATCTTGGCACAGTTTTTGAAAACATCGGTTGTTCTTTGCACTCCGTTTAATGTAGTTTACCACTTGGACGACATCTTTTAATGTTTCATGAAGCACTGGCACCATCTCCTTTGCTGCCAGGGCCTCCCGATGCAAAAAACAGTGCTTCCAAGTTGCATTCAGAGCTCTGTCAAGTATTCTCCTCACGACCCCCAAGTTTTTTCCTGTCATGGAGGCAGCGCCATCAGTTTTGATACCGACCCACATGTCCCAGCTTAGGCCCACTGAACTCAAATACAAGTCCACGGAGCTGAAAATGTCCTCTGCAGTCGTAGTATTAAGGAGCTCTCTTGTGCAGAGAAATTGTTCCTGTAGGTCCCCGTCCCACACATGTCTAGCATAAACGAGTAAAACCGCTTTGTTTGTTATGTCTGTAGATTTGTCCATTTGTAATGCAAAATGACCACTTGCCTTAATGCGAGCTGTGGTCTGTTGTTTGATGTCATCCGACATGTCTTCAATTCACCTGCTTATAGTGTCACTTGAGAGAGGTATAGTTTTCAGTTTGTCCGCTGCGGATTGATCCAACACCTCTCTGACCATGTCCATGGCCGCAGGTAAGATGAGGTCCAACGCAATGGTGTAGGGCTTCTTTAACTCAGGAATACGATGTGCCACCTTGTAAGACGCACGGAGTGCCTGGTCTTGCTTGGAGCACGAAGAAGTAAGACACTTTTGTGATGTCCTCAGGTCTTGAAGTCGTCTTTGAAAGTACTCAACAGGTTTATCTTTGAGAGAGGTATGTTTTGTTTCCAGATGCCGATCCAGTTTTGAAGGCTTCGTGCTTTCTTGTGCCAACACCTCGCTGCACAAAACACACTGATGTTTTTGTCCTTTGTTGTCCTCAATGTAGGAGAACCCATACTTATATATATATATATATATATTCTGTGTCGTATTTACGTTTCACCATGCTCAATTCACTTTTAAAAACAAACTTTGCAAGTCTTCTATGCTGTGAAATGGTGGGTGTTAATTAGCATTACAGGGCGTTATCACCACCTACTGTTGCTCGGTTTGAGGAGTTTGTTTATTGTGGTGAAGAGTCTTGGTGTTGTTGGAGCCAGAGTGAATGAGCTAGGAGTAGTAGGTGGACCGTGCTCTGGTGAGTGTGTCTTTGTACTGTTGAAGGTAGGCTTGAAGATGTACTCTTGAACTGGTTTTCTTGTAGAGCCTTTCCCGTTGGCCCTTCTGGATTTCATCAGGTGGAGTTCAGAAGTGTACCAGGGAGCTGATTGTGTAAACATAACAGTTTTGGATTTAACAGAAGCCAGTTGGTCGAGACAGGAGGACAGTGTGTCGTAGTAGTAGTTGAGAGTGGGGGAGTGAATGCAGACATTTTACTGGTAAGCGGGGCTGAGAGAGCGGAGGGGGGCGGAGATTTGAGATTTCTTAAGGATATTGTGCGTTTGGGATTGGGATATCGATGTCCATGGTGATTGACAGATGGTACGAGATGTTGAGGCTGGAGAGTTGTTGTGCTGTAAGACCGATGGAGTGAGTGGGGAAGTTGACGTGTTGTGTAAAGTTGAAGCAGTGTAGAAGTTCCAGGAAATTCTATGACAGATTTGCAGTCTGTGTCCTCTATGTGTATCTTTAAAATCACCCTGGAGCAGAACGGAACGTGAGATGGCACATAGTTGGCTTTAAAAATCTGAAAAGTCAGATGGAAAGGTGGAGTTAGTTTTGGGGGAGGGGGGTACATAATGGCAGTGACCGAGGGGGTTGGACCAGAGAGTTTGAATTTAAGGTGTTCGAAAGAGTGAGCGGCAGGGATGGAAATGGTCCTTTTTGATATCCTTCCTGTAGACAGCAGCAACACCTCCTCGCCCCTCGAGATGAGGTTTGTCGATGTATGAGAATCCTGAGGGTGTTGTCTGGTTTAGTGAGAAGTAGTCCAGAGGTTTGTGCCAGGTTTCGGTGACAGAGGAAATCCAGGTTAAAATCAGTTATAAAATCATTGAGAATGAGGCTTTGCAGAGACCTCACATTTAAAAGGGCCAGCTTACACTTAGTAGCTGGTGATTGCATACGGTTACATTTTATGGAACAAAGATTGTTTTCGTTAAAACCTTTAGAAGTGCATCGTGGACAATGAATCCTGTCTGTTAAAACAGTGTGATGTGGAGATGAACCGGGGGAGGTGTTGATGCAGAGGGGGAGCTAACGCTGGAAACAATGACCTGAAAGCAAGACGGATGAGGTGCTTGGGCCGGGTGTGTGTGTGGAGAGTAAATAGTCAGTTGCGTGGACATGACTGTACTGCGTGTTGAATGTTGGCGACTAGCTTGTTTGAATGGAGGCCGTTCCTGTTGAATATCTATAATATTTACATCAACCTTGAGCCCGATCAGCCCCGGGTGCTGCCTCCCAGGTATGAGTTAAATGCAGAGAACCAAATTCTACTACGTTGTACTGCTTGTAGGATTGTGTGTTATATAATTATGAAGGTTATAGGCTGACCTCACTCAGTGCAACCACATAGGATGGCATGTGGTTCTGATGCCAGTCAAACATAGAAAATAGTCTTAAATAACGTCACCAAACCTTCGATAGGTTCTGGTAATCCAAAAAGAAAAGAAAATACTGCATAGAGGTCAGAAAGAATTGGAAGACTTTAATCAGAAAAGTCACATGACAAGAAATTAAAGTGCTCAGTCACCGTTATCACTACCCAACAGTTGAAATAATGAAGACTCATTTCTGACACGTGTGGAAATAAGAACAACGGCCTAACATTAGAGGAAAACAATGACCTTTATGTCTCGTCTGTCAAACTCACAACAGTCCATCACTGAACCGCAGGATCTAAAGATTGATCTTCTGCAACACGTGAAACCAACAACAGCAGTCGGAGCGAAATGTTCTCGCAGCAGGACGACTGCAAACAGTCCTGTGTAAAAACAAGACAGAAAGGGATCAACACACTGAATCAACGTGGATCAACTTCATTTGTTTATTGCCCATTTGTAAATAATTGATTTACTGTTGCACGTATCAAATACCAGAGAAGCCCATCATAACGGACCCTTCTGTAAGTCCCGCCCCTCAAATGCAATCTGTCCAATCGTTTCCATTATTCTCGAGATGATTGGCTGCTGTGGCACGTCCTTTTAACCTTCATTCCCTCAGCTTGAGGGAATCTATGGTAAATAACTATGTAGACATCTTGAATTGGGATTATGACCGGTCAAATGAAGTTAATGGCAACTGGATAATGAGTCAAAATGAGGTTCCAGATATCGGTCATGAATATCTGGTCTAGCGAATAAACGCTAGGAGGTCTTGTCATCGGCCGACACTCACGCAGATAGAAAGGCATGTGAAGGTGAGCTGACCTTCCAGGCAAAAATGAGGTCTGCTACACATAAAAAACACTCCTGTACGTTTCACGTCCAAAAACCAAGAAATGCAAACTAAACTATCTGGTTATCACAGAAATAAAAAGCGGTCGCCGTCACGTAACTCATGTTATTGTCACATCTTTACGTCCATCCAAGTTTCAAAAAGCCCCCCGTTGAACTGTGTTTCATCTAACATATGAAAAAAAGCTGTGATCTTACATGAACAGCGTCCTGTGGGTTGAAGCTCTGCTTCACTCGACCTCAGCCAGACTGCTGCTGACCAGATGCATGTGGATCCACTCTCTCTCCTGGTTGTAGAGCTGGACTGTGAACTCTGGTTCCTGAACCTGAAGAGACGAGGAGCTCAAGTAGGCAGCAAAATATTACCTAAAAGGAGGCCATGTCTCATAACCAGGCAAAAATCTGTCAGACTAAATGAAATACAAAATGTTTTCTAACAAAGTACGCGGATTCGTTGACATTTGATGTATTGGTATTGACATCATTTTCAAAAATCAATTACAAGTTAGGAATTATCTGCATCAACTATCTTAAGATGCCCTTTAATGACCTTCACTTTTGGTCAGACCAAAATGAAAACATAAACAACATCTACTTTAAAAAGGAGTCAGTGTTTGTTACTTACCACAACAAAGACTGATGTGTGACACTGACTACACACCACGTATGTTAATCCATCCACTGACTTTTTCTGCTTATCTATCCAACCGCACATATTTATAATATTTCTTATCATAAAGTATATTTTAGGTTTTTCCACATTTCTAACGTCTGTTTGTTGGAGCTGCTGTAACGACTGAATTTCCCTTTTGAAGATCAAATCTAAAAGCAGCTGAAACGCTGACAGACACTAGAACAAACTTACTTGGTTCAGGATGTTCCTCCAGCAGCTGCAGATACTTCTGCTGGAGGTCCGCTTTCTCCGAAGGAGAACCACAAGTTCTCCTCAGGCCTGAGAGCAGCCTGTTGTACCTCCTCATGCAGACGTTTCATCGACTCCACATGGATGCAGAAGAGTGTGCGTGTTAATTCATTGATTTCCAGGTCCATCCATGCGTCCGCTGGGTCCATTGTGGTCAGTTCGTTCTGTTACAAACTTTCTCGGGGTGAGCTTGGACCCAGGTGCCGACACAAGACAGTGTGGCAGAGCAGGTGCAATTAAAATATTTAATATAAACCAAAAAGAGGCACGAGGAAAAGGCAGGGGATCAAAGGGGAATAATGAAAAAACACTAGGATTCACTTACAAAGCCCTGGGAGAAGGCTGGGACGCGTGATGACACGGGGGAACATCATACAAGGAACTGGGCCAGAAGGAAAGGCGAGGACAGACTATATACACTGACTTAATGAGACACAGTTGGAGGGGAAACACAGGTGAACATGATGACCAATCACACAAGAGAACAGAATCCCAGGACAGACACAGAGAGGGAGAAAGGAACACAAGTGAAACACACACTAAGACTACACTAGGAAGGAGAAAGGGAATTAAAGAACAATAAACACATAAACACACTAAAAAGGCAACACAATTCAAAATGATGGAACTTCGCAATCAAATAAGAAGAAATAAACACAAAGTCATGACAGTTACTGCATCTGGTTAACCGGTTTAGCTTACTGTCCTTTCATTTATATCTTTTATATGTACAGTGTTAAGTTAAGGCTGTTTTATCGAGCCACTGGACGGATGACAGTATGTCTACACATGTTCTGTCACACTTTTATTTCAAATACTTAACAGAACAATCTGAACTTATCTATTTATCCATACTTGTTTATAATATTTCTTATTATAAGAATGAATTTCCCTTTTGAAGATGAAAAAATAATCTGATCTAAAAGCAGCTGAAACGCTGACAGATACTAGAACAAACTTACTTGGTTCTGAGGGTTGGCTCAGCAGCTGCAGATATTCCCCCTGGAGGTCCGCCATCTCCCTCGCACTCCTCTCCTGCTCATGGAGCTTCTGCTTCTCATTGTGGAGGCTGCATGGAGAAAATCACAATAAGATCATTTCTCCCAGTGTGATTCACTCATGATTCAAACACAATATGAAACTAGACATTAAGAGTGAAAGGATGAATGTGATGTTGAAGAAGATGAAGTTGGACCTCTCGTTTTGCTTCTGGAGCAGCTGGATTTTCTCCTCCAACTCCTTCTTCGTTTCTGCAGCCCTCTCTTTCAGTGATCCCTTTTTTTCCATATTTTCTGTGAAGGAAAGCAGCAGAGACATGAGATGAAGAGGAGCTGGAGGAGACCCAGTAACACTTCTGTCTGTCTGAATGTGAGGAGTTTTAAAACAGGAGCTGGTTGTGCTTTTAGTCACCAAGGAGGCTTTGAGAAGAACCCCCGCTCTTAGAGATGATAATAAGATCATAACTTGTGCACACGAGATAAAACTTTTCCTGAGGGACTTCAGGGGCTCCGTACGTTTACGTTCAACGGCTGAAAACGTTGAACCAGGTTCAAACAGATACAGGAAACAAACATGGTTTCAGAGAAAACAGACCAAAAGTGTTTAAGTTGTCCATAATAGTAATATCAATCCTTTATTCATCACGTTACACAGTACATACAGTACAGCGTCGTGAACTTTTACTCCTGCATTCGACCAATCCCAGAGGAGCTGTGGGCGGCCCCTGTGAAGCGCCGGGGGACCTGTGGTTTCAGGGTCTTTTAGTTACAGACAATGAATGAATGAATGTCCAGAACAGGTTGAGGCAGAGACTCTCCTCTCTCCTTCTAGTTCTCTGATGAACCTGAGGTGAACTATGCCAACAATTTGACTTGAATCATACCTGCAGGTGAAGCTCTGCATTTCCCTCTTCATCGGAGCGGACGATTGGCTCGTGGTCTTCGTGTCATGTTCCCTTGGTCCCGTGGTTGAATGGGTGGGAAACGCTTGTATGTGAGGGACTGACGGGTTTTAAGAACTGCTCACCATCAGAGGAATGAGAAATAAAGACGTCTCCTTCTGCTCCACAGTTTCACTGCTGAATCATCTCCAGGAGAGACGGACCCTTAGATGTTCAATCTCATCACCTCACCTCATTTCACCCTGTTAGACATTTGCAGGGATAATCTTTTCATAATTAAGAGTGAGAATTGTTGAGTTGTGTCTAAAAAAGTATTTAAAACCTTTGACTCAATGACCCCTGTGACCTCCTGACGGTCAGCGACGCACGACGGCTGGAGAAGCTTAGTATCTTGATGGTGACAAATCTGACCTCCATCTCTGAACTGTGGAGAGATTTGTACAGATTGACTGTCTTCCATCGACGGTTCAATCAATCATCAGTGACTTTCAGGAAGCGTTCTGGTTTGCACAGCACCTTTCATGACTGATAGATGGGGCCTTTCAGGCCTGGAATAGAATGATGGGATATGGTCTATGAAGGATCTCTGCATGGATGAGATGTTTGCGTCATTCCAGAATCTGGAAACAAAGTATAGAGTACAGCGCCCAACAGCTGAGGGACTTTGTCAAGAAACAGTCATGCTTCTTCCCCCACAATCCACCAACTGCCTCCGCTGTCCCTGAGATGTGAACACAAATGTTGTTAAAACGATAAGGTTTGTGCCGTGTTGATTTTGTTTGATAGACATGGGGCCTATTGGATACAATCTAGACATTATGAGGTTCGGACCTTTGCTGGGGGGTCATTTTAGTAACTGGACCTCTCTGAATCTTACTTGAATACCCCTGCTGTAGAGCATCATTTGTTACTTTGAACGTTTCATATTTAGTTAATACACATTTGTTAGATTTTAAAGTATCCTAATTTAGATTTTTTTCTGCCTCTGCCTGAGTTTGCATGTTTACATTCATTAAACAATTTGTGTGCATCTTTAGAGTCTTTTCATTTTGGGTCCTAATATTGAACTAAACATAACAGTGAAGTTCTGAGCAGCTCCTTCAGCAGCAGACCGCTACACCCACAGCGTGAGACAGAGCGCTACCGCAGGTCCTTTGAGCCAGGCAGCAGTCAGACTCCACAAATAATCACTGTGAGACTGTGCTGTGTGAGACCAACTACACACCACCTGTGTTAATCCATCCACTGACTACACACCACCTGTGTTAATCCATCCACTGACTACACACCACCTGTGTTAATCCATCCACTGACTACACACCACCTGTGTTAATCCATCCACTGACTACACACCACCTGTGTTAATCCATCCACTGACTACACACCACCTGTGTTAATCCATCCACTGACTACACACCACCTGTGTTAATCCATACACTGACTACACACCACCTGTGTTAATCCATCCACTGACTACACACCACCTGTGTTAATCCATCCACTGACTACACACCACCTGTGTTTTTCTGCTTATCTATTAATCCGTATATGTTTATAATATTTCTAATTATAAAGTCTCAACTCAACTTTATTTATAAGCACATTTAAAAAACAACAGAGTTTTCCAAAGTGTTGTACAGTCAATAAAAACATAGACATGGGGGGGGCTGCCCTGACATGAGGGGGCCGCTAATTCCACAGTTTAGGGGCTACAACAGAGAAAACCTCAGTCGCCCTTCATTTTCAGGTATGATTTAGGGACCACCAGAGACGACTGGTCAGCTGACCTCAGTGACCTCGAGGGTCTGTGAGTCTGTAAGAGGTGAAAATGTAGGTGGGTGACGACCCATTAAAGGATTTAAAAACAAACATAAAACCTTAACATGAATCCTAACACGTACTGGTAGCCGGTGAAGGGAGGCCAGAATGGGGGAGATGTGCTTTCGCGTGCGTGAGACTGTTAAAAGGAGAGCGGCGGCATTTTGAACCGGCTGCAGACGTGAGAGGGAGATCTGGCTCCCGCCAAAATAAAGTCCATTACGGTCGTCCAGATGGTTTGTAATAAAAGCATGAATAAGCTTTTCAAAATCATTAAGGGTTTAAAATCGAAGGGGCCTGATTGAACCCGGAGTTTATCTGTGTATCAAGTTTAAAATCACGGTTTGAAACAATAGATTTTGAAAATGGCCGAAAGGAGCCCAGTTCCATAACAGGGGCATCAAAGGTACCACTAGGTCCAAACACCATGACTTCCGTTTGGCTATCATTAAAATGTAAAAAGTGACGGTACTGTGTATCTTAGGTTTTTCCACCTTTCTAATGTCTGTTTGTTGGAGCTGCTGTAACGACTGAATTTCCCTTTTGAGGATAAAATAAAGGAATATATCTAAAAGCAGCTGAAACGCTGACAGACACTAGAACAAACTTACTTGGTTCTGAGGGTTGGCTCAGCAGCTGCAGATATTCCCCCTGGAGGTCCGCCATCTCCCTCGCACTCCTCTCCTGCTCATGGAGCTTCTGCTTCTCATTGTGGAGGCTGCATGGAGAAAATCACAATAAGATCATTTCTCCCGGTGTGATTCACTCATGATTCAAACACAATATGAAACTAGACATTAAGAGTGAAAGGATGAATGTGATGTTGAAGAAGATGAAGTTGGACCTCTCGTTTTGCTTCTGGAGCAGCTGGATTTTCTCCTCCAACTCCTTCTTCGTTTCTGCAGCCCTCTCTTTCAGTGATCCCTTTTTTTCCATATTTTCTGTGAAGGAAAGCAGCAGAGACATGAGATGAAGAGGAGCTGGAGGAGACCCAGTAACACTTCTGTCTGTCTGAATGTGAGGAGTTTTAAAACAGGAGCTGGTTGTGCTTTTAGTCACCAAGGAGGCTTTGAGAAGAACCCCCGCTCTTAGAGATGATAATAAGATCATAACTTGTGCACACGAGATAAAACTTTTCCTGAGGGACTTCAGGGGCTCCGTACGTTTACGTTCAACGGCTGAAAACGTTGAACCAGGTTCAAACAGATACAGGAAACAAACATGGTTTCAGAGAAAACAGACCAAAAGTGTTTAAGTTGTCCATAATAGTAATATCAATCCTTTATTCATCACGTTACACAGTACATACAGTACAGCGTCGTGAACTTTTACTCCTGCATTCGACCAATCCCAGAGGAGCTGTGGGCGGCCCCTGTGAAGCGCCGGGGGACCTGTGGTTTCAGGGTCTTTTAGTTACAGACAATGAATGAATGAATGTCCAGAACAGGTTGAGGCAGAGACTCTCCTCTCTCCTTCTAGTTCTCTGATGAACCTGAGGTGAACTATGCCAACAATTTGACTTGAATCATACCTGCAGGTGAAGCTCTGCATTTCCCTCTTCATCGGAGCGGACGATTGGCTCGTGGTCTTCGTGTCATGTTCCCTTGGTCCCGTGGTTGAATGGGTGGGAAACGCTTGTATGTGAGGGACTGACGGGTTTTAAGAACTGCTCACCATCAGAGGAATGAGAAATAAAGACGTCTCCTTCTGCTCCACAGTTTCACTGCTGAATCATCTCCAGGAGAGACGGACCCTTAGATGTTCAATCTCATCACCTCACCTCATTTCACCCTGTTAGACATTTGCAGGGATAATCTTTTCATAATTAAGAGTGAGAATTGTTGAGTTGTGTCTAAAAAAGTATTTAAAACCTTTGACTCAATGACCCCTGTGACCTCCTGACGGTCAGCGACGCACGACGGCTGGAGAAGCTTAGTATCTTGATGGTGACAAATCTGACCTCCATCTCTGAACTGTGGAGAGATTTGTACAGATTGACTGTCTTCCATCGACGGTTCAATCAATCATCAGTGACTTTCAGGAAGCGTTCTGGTTTGCACAGCACCTTTCATGACTGATAGATGGGGCCTTTCAGGCCTGGAATAGAATGATGGGATATGGTCTATGAAGGATCTCTGCATGGATGAGATGTTTGCGTCATTCCAGAATCTGGAAACAAAGTATAGAGTACAGCGCCCAACAGCTGAGGGACTTTGTCAAGAAACAGTCATGCTTCTTCCCCCACAATCCACCAACTGCCTCCGCTGTCCCTGAGATGTGAACACAAATGTTGTTAAAACGATAAGGTTTGTGCCGTGTTGATTTTGTTTGATAGACATGGGGCCTATTGGATACAATCTAGACATTATGAGGTTCGGACCTTTGCTGGGGGGTCATTTTAGTAACTGGACCTCTCTGAATCTTACTTGAATACCCCTGCTGTAGAGCATCATTTGTTACTTTGAACGTTTCATATTTAGTTAATACACATTTGTTAGATTTTAAAGTATCCTAATTTAGATTTTTTTCTGCCTCTGCCTGAGTTTGCATGTTTACATTCATTAAACAATTTGTGTGCATCTTTAGAGTCTTTTCATTTTGGGTCCTAATATTGAACTAAACATAACAGTGAAGTTCTGAGCAGCTCCTTCAGCAGCAGACCGCTACACCCACAGCGTGAGACAGAGCGCTACCGCAGGTCCTTTGAGCCAGGCAGCAGTCAGACTCCACAAATAATCACTGTGAGACTGTGCTGTGTGAGACCAACTACACACCACCTGTGTTAATCCATCCACTGACTACACACCACCTGTGTTAATCCATCCACTGACTACACACCACCTGTGTTAATCCATCCACTGACTACACACCACCTGTGTTAATCCATCCACTGACTACACACCACCTGTGTTAATCCATCCACTGACTACACACCACCTGTGTTAATCCATCCACTGACTACACACCACCTGTGTTAATCCATCCACTGACTACACACCACCTGTGTTAATCCATCCACTGACTACACACCACCTGTGTTAATCCATACACTGACTACACACCACCTGTGTTAATCCATCCACTGACTACACACCACCTGTGTTAATCCATCCACTGACTACACACCACCTGTGTTTTTCTGCTTATCTATTAATCCGTATATGTTTATAATATTTCTAATTATAAAGTCTCAACTCAACTTTATTTATAAGCACATTTAAAAAACAACAGAGTTTTCCAAAGTGTTGTACAGTCAATAAAAACATAGACATGGGGGGGGCTGCCCTGACATGAGGGGGCCGCTAATTCCACAGTTTAGGGGCTACAACAGAGAAAACCTCAGTCGCCCTTCATTTTCAGGTATGATTTAGGGACCACCAGAGACGACTGGTCAGCTGACCTCAGTGACCTCGAGGGTCTGTGAGTCTGTAAGAGGTGAAAATGTAGGTGGGTGACGACCCATTAAAGGATTTAAAAACAAACATAAAACCTTAACATGAATCCTAACACGTACTGGTAGCCGGTGAAGGGAGGCCAGAATGGGGGAGATGTGCTTTCGCGTGCGTGAGACTGTTAAAAGGAGAGCGGCGGCATTTTGAACCGGCTGCAGACGTGAGAGGGAGATCTGGCTCCCGCCAAAATAAAGTCCATTACGGTCGTCCAGATGGTTTGTAATAAAAGCATGAATAAGCTTTTCAAAATCATTAAGGGTTTAAAATCGAAGGGGCCTGATTGAACCCGGAGTTTATCTGTGTATCAAGTTTAAAATCACGGTTTGAAACAATAGATTTTGAAAATGGCCGAAAGGAGCCCAGTTCCATAACAGGGGCATCAAAGGTACCACTAGGTCCAAACACCATGACTTCCGTTTGGCTATCATTAAAATGTAAAAAGTGACGGTACTGTGTATCTTAGGTTTTTCCACCTTTCTAATGTCTGTTTGTTGGAGCTGCTGTAACGACTGAATTTCCCTTTTGAGGATAAAATAAAGGAATATATCTAAAAGCAGCTGAAACGCTGACAGACACTAGAACAAACTTACTTGGTTCTGAGGGTTGGCTCAGCAGCTGCAGATATTTCTCCTGGAGGACCGCCATTTCCGCCTGGAGGTTGGCCTTCTCCCTCGCACTCCTCTCCTGCCGCGCCACTTTCTCCTGAGGAGAACCACAAGTAAAAACATTGGCCATCATTCAGTGAGGAGAGAGAGGCTGCAGGAGGGAGGCAGCAGACCAGCAGCATGATGGGAATAAAGTTCTGTCCTCCTGAAAGTTTTGACATTGAAATGATGTTCAGACGTGATTTCATGACTGCTGGACTCAATAGTCACATCGACTCTTGGAGATTATTAAACCCTGAGATTTAGTGTGATTGGACCTCTGACTGCTGATGTCATGTCGGTGCGGTGTCACATGACACAGCTTGGTAGAAACCGTTCCGACTCCAGACAAATTGGTC
Organism: Lophius americanus; assembly: GCA_037951165.1. Taxonomy (NCBI): domain Eukaryota; kingdom Metazoa; phylum Chordata; class Actinopteri; order Lophiiformes; family Lophiidae; genus Lophius; species Lophius americanus. The sequence goes on along the minus strand of JBBDHG010000197.1, from coordinate 419,551 downwards.
CCACCTACAACAATGACATCAGTGTGTTCTCTCAGAGGTTCTCAGACTGATCCACCAATTTCCAGTTTTAGTGATCAGGAGAAGAAGCAGACAAAGTTACTTACCTTCAGAATTTCCTTCACCTCCTCCATCAGTTTGGCCTGATTCCTCTTCTTAAGACAATTCTGAGCGACACAGAGACACACGGAGACTCAGAAAGTCATTTGGAAGACGAGTTTCAATGAAAACATTTCGATCAATAAATCATAAATATCAGCCACACCACCAACAATGGTGTTCCTCCGGTTTACCTCACGTTGAAGATGGTCACTTTCTTGACGAAATGCCCCGATTGTGCCCTCCTGCTCCAGAAGTTGCTCATGGAGCTTCTGCTTCTCATTGTGGAGGCTGCATGGAGAAAATAACAATAAGATCATTTCTTCAGGTTTGATTCACTCATGATTCAAACACAATATGAAACTTGACATTAAGAGTCAAAGGATGAATGTGATGTTGAAGAAGATGAAGTTGTACCTCTCGCTTTGCTTCTCGAGCAGCTTTATACTCTCCTCGAACCCCCTCCTTCTGTCCACAGTCCTCTGTTTCAGAGATGGTCTCTCATTTCCTGAGCTCTTCTTACCTGTGCAGGAAAGCAGCAGAGACATGAGATGAAGAGGAGCTGGAGGAGACCCAGTAACACTTCTGTCTGTCTGAATGTGAGGAGTTTTAAAACAGGAGCTGGTTGTGCTTTCAGTCACCAAGGAGGCTTTGAGAAGAACCCCCCAAAATATAAATCCGGGCAACATTCATAAAAATATTATGATATATAATTTTAAAAACATAGTTGTATGTAATTAGTTGTCGACGAATTTAGTCGTCGATTCCTCGGTGACGCCATCGGACGCCGCCGCTGACACCGCGTAATAAGCAGGAAGTAAACAGCAACACCATTGTGACAGAAAACATCCAAGGTGTGGGAGTGTTTCTCCCTCAACACGGCCAAAAAATGTTGTAAACTGAAAGGTCTGCAAAGCTGAAATCACGATGATACTCTCCACGTTCCAAAGGTGCCCCAACTATAAAATCACACGTTGCATTGCTCATGGAGACGTTTCACGTTACTGCTGAAAGTGTGTGGCTGCCTGCCGAGTGCACAGGCGTGTGTGCGTGTCCAGTGTGGGCTGCATCCAACTGTCAAACGATTTAGCCTGATGTAGTTGTTGACTACAGAATGCACAAAGCACCGAGTAGTTTTTCTTCCCCTGGTTATTTTCCTTCATTTACATGGATGCCGGTTTGATTCCACAGAAACTCTTGCAGTATTTTTTATATATATTTGTTTTGCATTATTTATTTAAACATTTTATTTACAGCTGTGATGTGATGCAACTTGAAAGGACTAAATTCCAGTTCATCAAATATACTGTTGGTAAAACGACCCGTTTGGTTTAACAGTCAGTTACAAAAGCAGTAAAGTTCATTAAAAGACATTTAGGAACGAATAATTCATCTTTATTGTTTTTATTGTTAGTTGGCATTTGCATAAAACAACCTAAAGCTAAATTCAAAAGCTGATAGCAAAAATTAAGAACCATTTAGTAATGTTTATGAATGTTTATTTAAATCAACCAGGAGAAAGAAAATAAATAAGTAAGCGATAGATTAATGGACTATCAGAATAGTCGTTAGTTGCAGCCCTAGTGTTCAAGGTTGCTTCTTTTATTTCTTGACACTGTGGATATCTTGCTTGTGAACAATTTTGGGTTGCTTGTAAATTCAAGTATTTGAGATGTGATTATTTTTGAATAGTTGTCTGTGTATTTATAACTAGTTGTAAAAACATTTGGAACTGTCTTAGTGGTTAAAAAGCTGAATAAATTGTCAGTTTGTGACAGAGATTTTGGCAACTTCTGGCCACCCGAAGGGAAAGTATTGACCAGTACAGACTAGTACTTCCAGAACTACGGACTAGTACTTCCAGAACTATGGACTAGTACTTTCAGAACTACAGACTAGTACTTCCAGAACTACGGACTAGTACTTCCAGAACTACTGACTAGTACTTCCAGAACTACTGCCTAGTACTTCCAGAACTACTGACTAGTACTTCCAGAACTACGGACTAGTACTTCCAGAACTACGGACTAGTACTTCCAAAACTACGGACTAGTACTTGGCTACTCCTTCCAAGTATATAAATAATCCCTCACTTCACAATAAAATTGCATGTATTACTTTTATGTATGCAGTACTTTACACATACACAACATTATTGTTGTGATGTGACTGAGGGCCAGGGACAGGTGACAACATTCAACATTTCCTGCAATCCGCCCCCACGGATCTACAGATGAATTTATTTTTTCTCAACTGACACTTGGGGGAATCCGTAATAACCTCTTACTCCCCTCTTCTTCTGCATGTACTACCACTTCTACCATTAAACACTTGTGTACTTTTACAACTATTTCTCCTACTTCAACTGCTTTAATCATCTACACTGCCGCTTGGAACAAAAAAGCAATTTTTTTCTGGTTCTCCTTCAAATACGATCGTTTTGGGCTGTTGGTACGATAATACTACAACTCCCATCAGGCAACGCTGGGCGGGCGGGAAAGGCGCGCGTGTCTTAACGTGTCATAACCATTGCTCTATAATTACCTGGATTTGTACAATTGTTTCCTGGTTTCTTATTGGGAACTACAAAAGCTTCTTTCAGTGATGGAACTAACACTCACAATTAGAAAACTGTAAAGCAGAATATCTTAGTCTGTGTAAAGAGTATGCTTCGTTAAAAGGCTGACGTCTTCTGACTACTGTAGGTTTAACTGGATAGACGTTTCGTTCATTGAAGTATCACAAGTTTTAAAACGTAAAATATTCACCCTGATGTCACCACATTTTCCACCAAACAGAAATATGTAAAATTATATAAAGTCAGGTGTGTAAAAGAACGTAGAACTAGTCTGATCCAGAGGAAACTCTCCAGATTCAAATATCATCGATTTGTGTTTCTTAGGCGCTAACCGGAATCAGATACTACGACTTCCTTTATGCCTTCCCGTTTGTTCCTCATAAATAAAAGCACATTACAACCACCCTAACAAAATAAAAGCACGAGTATGTCGAAAACTGCCATAACATTGCAACCACCGTACAATCGCAAATTCAAATAACCCCCGACCTTCGTGCTGGAAATGACCTACAGGAACACTCCAAAAAAAAGAGTACACAAAGAGGTTAACATGTCATCGGCAACTTTTCAGACGGTGTTTCATGAGTTTGCTGCAAAGCTTGAAGTAAAACCGGAATCACATATGTTAAGAAAAAAACAAAAGAAACAATTCACTGACTGTTCAAGATAAAGTTTAAAGGATGAAACCACCAGATTCTATATTTCAACATCATAAAACATACACTTCAGTATGCCTGGACAACAATTTCTACTTTTTACCAGGATGGTTTGTGTTTGGCGTTAACCGGGATCAGATACTGTGACTTCCTTTAAGACTTCCTGTTTGACCCTCACAAATAAAAGCATGAGTATGTCCAAAACATAAGTTTTCTAAAGCTCATCCTGCTTTTAACAGTCATCCAAGAGTACTTTGATAGAACTATATAATAAAGTGTGGGAGGATGGGAAATTACTGTGAGGAAGGAAGATGTAGTAGTTCAAATAAGAAAGCCAACAAACAACTGTACAAATCCAGGGAATTATAGCCTGGGGCTGATCGGGCTCAAGGTTGATGTAAATATTATAGATATTCAACAGGAACGGCCTCCATCCAAACAAGCTAGTCGCCAACATTCAACACGCAGTACAGTCATGTCCACGCAACTGACTATTTACTCTCCACACACACACCCGGCCCAAGCACCTCATCCGTCTTGCTTTCAGGTCATTGTTTCCAGCGTTAGCGCCCCCTCTGCATCAACACCTCCCCCGGTTCATCTCCACATCACACTGTTTTAACAGACAGGATTCATTGTCCACGATGCACTTCTAAAGGTTTTAACGAAAACGATCTTTGCTACATAAAATGTAACCGTATGCAATCACCAGCTACTAAGTGTAAGCTGGCCCTTTTAAATGTGAGGTCTCTGCAAAGCCTCATTCTCAATGATTTTATAACTGATTTTAACCTGGATTTCCTCTGTGTCACGGAAACCTGGCACAAACCTCTGGACTACTTCTCACTAAACCAGACAACACCCTCAGGATTCTCATACATCGACAAACCTCATCTCGAGGGGCGAGGAGGTGTTGCTGCTGTCTACAGGAAGGATATCAAAAAGGACCATTTCCATCCCTGCCGCTCACTCTTTCGAACACCTTAAATTCAAACTCTCTGGTCCAACCCCCTCGGTCACTGCCATTATGTACCCCCCTCCCCCAAAACTAACTCCACCTTTCCATCTGACTTTTCAGATTTTTAAAGCCAACTATGTGCCATCTCACGTTCCGTTCTGCTCCAGGGTGATTTAAAGATACACATAGAGGACACAGACTGCAAATCTGTCATAGAATTTCCTGGAACTTCTACACTGCTTCAACTTTACACAACACGTCAACTTCCCCACTCACTCCATCGGTCTTACAGCACAACAACTCTCCAGCCTCAACATCTCGTACCATCTGTCAATCACCATGGACATCGATATCCCAATCCCAAACGCACAATATCCTTAAGAAATCTCAAATCTCCGCTCCCCTCCGCTCTCTCAGCCCCGCTTACCAGTAAAATGTCTGCATTCACTCCCCCACTCTCAACTACTACTACGACACACTGTCCTCCTGTCTCGACCAACTGGCTTCTGTTAAAACCAAAACTGTTTTGTTTACACACTCAGCTCCCTGGTACACTCCTGAACTCAACCTGATGAAATCCAGAAGGGCCAACTGGAAAGACTCTACAAGAAAACCAGTTCAAGAGTACATCTTCAAGCCTACCTTCAACAGTACAAAGACACACTCACCAGAGCCCGGTCCACCTACTACTCCTAGCTCATTCACTCTGGCTCCAACAACCCCAAGACTCTTCACCACAATAAACAAACTCCTCAAACCGAGCGACAGTAGGTGGCGATAACGCCCTGTAATGCTAATTAACACCCGCCATTTCACAGCATAGAAGAAGACTTGCAAAGTTTGTTTTTAAAAGTGAATTGAGCATGGTGAAACGTAAATACGACACAGAATATATATATATATAAGTATGGGTTCTCCTACATTGAGGACAACAAAGGACAAAAACCACAGTGTGTTTTGTGCAGCGAGGTGTTGGCACAAGAAAGCACGAAGCCTTCAAAACTGAATCGGCATCTGGAAACAAAACATACCTCTCTCAAAGATAAACCTGTTGAGTACTTTCAAAGACGACTTCAAGACCTGAGGACATCACAAAAGTGTCTTACTTCTTCGTGCTCCAAGCAGGACTAGGCACTCCGTGCGTCTTACAAGGTGGCACATCGTATTCCTAAGTTAAAGAAGCCCCACACCATTGCAGAGAAACTCATCTCACCTGCGGCCATGGACATGGTCAGAGAGGTGTTGGATCAATCCGTAGCGGACAAACTGAAAACTATACCTCTCTCAAGTGACACTATAAGCAGGCGAATTGAAGACATGTCGGATGACATCAAACAACAGACCACAGCTCGCATTAAGGCAAGTGGTCATTTTGCATTACAAATGGACAAATCTACAGACATAACAAACAAAGCGGTTTTACTCGTTTATGCTAGACATGTGTGGGACGGGGACCTACAGGAACAATTTCTCTGCACAAGAGAGATCCTTAATACTACGACTGCAGAGGACATTTTCAGCTCCGCGGACTTGTATTTGAGTTCAGTGGGCCTAAGCTGGGACATGTGCGTCGGTATCACAACTGATGGCGCTGCCTCCATGACAGGAAAAAACTTGGGGGTCGTGCGGAGAATACTTGACAGAGCTCTGAATGCAACTTGGAAGCACTGGTTTTTGTATCGGGAGGCCCTGGCAGCAAAGGAGATGGTGCCAGTGCTTCATGAAACATTAAGAGATGTCGTCCAAGTGGTAAACTACATTAAACGGAGTGCAAAGAACAACCGATGTTTTCAAAAACTGTGCCAAGATCTTGGTAGTGAGCACGTACAGGTGTTGTATCATGCCGAGGTACGCTGGATTTCGAGGGGAAAGGTAATGTCCCGTTTTTATGAACTACGAGATGAAATCGCAGCCTTTCTTGCCCAGAACAATTCGCCTCTCGCAGACCTGTTTAGCAACAGTGTGTGGCTCGCACACGTTGCTTACCTCGCTGATGTGTTTGAACAATTAAACACATTAAATGTGTCTATGCAGGGGAGGGGGCACAACATTTTTGAACAAGATGACAAAATCGATGCTTTCAAAAAAAAGATCTCTGTGTGTGCATGCCATGTTTCTAAAAGCCGACTCGACATGTTTCCCAACGCCTGTCACAAGGGACAGCAACTGGACACGGCAGGAAAAAATGTAATGAGGAAAACAATCACGACAAATCTGAATAAACTTCTGGAGCGGTTTAATGACTATTTCCCCGAGAAACAGAGGGATGACGACTGGATACGTGACCCCTTTGGAATCGACATGGAAAGCGTCACGTTGCCAAGCAATGAGGAGAGTCAGCTGGTGGAGTTGTCATGTGACCGCAAGCTGAAAAATAAATTCACAGAGGTAAGCCTCTCCCATTTCTGGTGCAGCACTGTGATGAGCGAGTATCCTTCCATTGCCACTCGAGCAATAAAAATCCTCCTACCATTCAGCACTACCTATCTCTGTGAGTGTGGCTTCTCCGCTCTGGTTCAGCTGAAGACAAAACACCGAAATAGAACATGACCTCAGAGTTGCTTTGTTGACTATAACTCCAGACTTTGAGACTCTTGTGAGGACCAAAAAACATCCCCAGTTCTCCCATTAACTCCTCAGTTCTCATGTCTATGATGTCAGTAAGGTTGAAGTTAGTGCTGCTTAATTTTCTTCAAAGCACCATGTTTTTTCAGTATTTAACAACTGATAACGTAATCAGAAGAAAAGTAAATTTTGTATACTTGAATCTTTTTGAATTGCACTTTTTGTTAAATTTATTTTGAGTTTGTGGATAAAAAATGGAGAAACTGAATGTTGGTTGTCCTATTTGCACTTTTTATTTTATTTTAATTTGTATTGCCAGAATAAGTTACTGAAGTGTTACTGAATGTTATGTTAAATCAATTTGAAAAGTTGAAAACTTTCTTTTGATTTGGGTCGCGTCTTGTCATTAAGGGGTGATGGTGGGTCCTGAAGACAGACCAGTTGAGAACCACTGATCTACAGCGTCCTCACCACCTTCTCTTCCTGATTGGCAGAAAGGGTTGGAATCAAAAGGACCATCATCGTTTTCCAATACAGAAGAGTGTGAACTTAGTGGCTTGTCTCAAAGACATTAAGACTTGGATGACCTTGGCCTCCAGCACCACTGTGAGGAACCTGGGAGTTATCTTTGATCAGGATATAACCTTTGACTCCACATTTAACAGATTTCTAGGACTGCCTTTTTTCATCTGCATAATATTTCTAAAATACGGCACATTCTGTCGCAAAAAGATGCAGAAAGGTTAGTTCATGCATCTGTTACTTCCAGGCTGGATTACTGTAATGCCCTACTAGCAGGTAGTCCCAATAAGTTTATGAAGCCCCTCCAGCTGATCCAGAACGCTGCTGCACGTGTGCTGACCAGAACCAGGTTAAAAGAACATATCTCTCCTGTATTAGCTTCCCTTCATTGGCTCCCGGTAAAATCTAGAATCAAAACAAGACCCAGCCTGGGCCAATGCTGTCTGTGGGGCCGGATCCAAACGGTATCACATTAAAAGCATCAGAAAGGTTTATAAAGTATTTGCCCACAGCTTTGCCAACAGCTCCTCCATGTCAAGATCTCTGACAGGTTAAACCTGGACATGGATTCGATGATCGATAACAGCTCAGTGGAGACGAGGAAAACAAGTGCAAAGGAACTGGGTCTCCTGATCCAAACTAACACCTGTTGTCACCTGGCTGATACCTGTTATCAGCCAGGTGACAACAGCGAGGACAGAGATGTTTGCCCGTTCCGATGGTACTTAACCAAAGTGTCCACATAAAGTAGAATACTGAACAATGTGAAGGGATCATGAACCAGTAGAGAGTTGTCATGTCTTGTAAAGAGAGCCAGAAACAACAGAAACACAAACAAAACTGTCAGTGGCAGACAGCGGGGCGCAGACACTGCCACCATCTTCAACTCATCCACCCACTGACGAATGGAACCACCTCCTGTAAAATAGTTTTTCTCTCCCACCACCAGATGGCGGCTAATTCAACAGGAGCGGTTGAAGCCAATCTGGAAAGAGGGATCATTTTGATGACGCAGCAACATGTACACCAGTTTCTTTTTCACAGCCCAATTCAGACCTCTCCACATACCTCCTTACTTCTAAACCAGCCAATTATGATCTTCTAAATGTCATAAAAAAGTCCTTGTCAGGAAACAAAAGGACACAGAAGAGACTCAGAGAAGTCTCCTCCCTATTGTTACTGTAACCTCATGGTACATGAACACACATATTCACAGTTTTACCTGCAGCCAGGAGCCCGGTTATGAATAAAGGATAATGACCGAGGACCTCCTTATGAGTACGATTATGAATATGATGTATACAACACAGAACTCCTTCAGCTGATTCATACACACCAAAGTTGGACTAAACCGGATCAACGGATGAGAAATTATAGACCGAAAAAGTTTCGGACAGAGCTCCCCAAAATGTCAGAATTACACCACTGACCTTTCCCAAAAACACTCCCGTTCTTCCTCGCACTAAGGTCTATGTGGGAATAGAATTTAAAAATGATCCATGAAATACTTTGAGTTCTCGTGTTAACAGGAAGGTTCAGCAGCAGCGATGATAATTCTGTAATATAAGACGTTTGGGGATACATTAACATCAGGAGAAAAGATTTTAGTAAAGTTACTGCCTTGAGGTTTTAAAAATGTTTTTGTTTTTGCTGCACACAGCTCTTCAAGCCGGCAGCATCTAGATCATCTAAACCATATATGTCAAGCTCAAGGCCCGTGGGCCACATCCGGCCCAGCGTGCAATTATATCCGGCCCACAAGATAATTTTATATAGATCTTTTATTATGGCCCGGCGATATGAAGCACTGATAATACATGAACTACAGATCCCATAATGCAGTGCTTCGGTAACTGAACGAAGCACTGCATTATCATGCAGGGTATCCGAGCGTCCGTAAAGGCAAGTTGCCTTTATGGACGCACGGATACCCGGGAACTTTCCCACATCAATCAAGTCATCTTCTGTTGCGCTAAAACCGGCTACAAACCTGTTGAAAAGTCATTTCAAAGCTAGCCCCTCACAATAGCGAAGAGAAAAGTTGATTCTGAAAAGAGAGCATTTCAAAACCGATGGGAGGCTGAGTACATGTTTACTGACATTGCCTCATTTGTGGAGCTGATGTGGATGTAATTAAGGAATTTAATCTACGACGGCACTACGAGACAAAATATCAGGAGCTGCAAAACCTGAATGCAGAGGAGAAGATACAGAGAGTAGAAGAGTTAAAGAAGACGCTGAGATTTCAGCAGACGTTTTTCCCCAGAGCAAAATCCCAAAGTGAAGCTGCTGTGAAAGCAAGTTTTATTGTGGCAGAGGAGATGGCCAAATCAGCCCGTCCATTTACCGAGGGAGAGTTTATGAAGAGCTGATGATGAAGGTGTGCGATGTCTTGTGTCTGTTTTATTCATATTTATGTTCAAACATGTAGTTTCAGTGTGTTCAATAAATGTTTATCCTGTTTGGCCCGCGACCTGAATCGTGCTTTGAGTTTTGGCCCCCTGTGCACTTGAGTTTGACATCCCTGATCTAAACCATCAGCAGAGATCCTGACAGGCTGGTGCCACCAGCTCAGCATCAGAACAATGAGCAATAAAGAGTCCAGTCTCCTTCTGCTCCAGTTTCACTGCTGAATCATCTCCAGGAGAGGCTTTTGGGAGAGACTGTGTGACCTTTAGATGTTCAATCTCATCACCTCACCTCATCTTAGACAATTAAGAGATTTGCAGGATCTTTTCATAATCAGCCCTTTAATGTCCTCATCAAGAAATAAAAGTTTTGGATTTCTTTGCACATTTTATTTCTTTTAGTCATTTGTGAATTTAATGTTTTAGACACTCTGAATTAACCATGAAATGAAAAATATGTCCAAGCATGTTTTAAATTAAGTTTAAAAAAAAAAAAAAACGACATACAAAATTATTTCAAGAAAAAAAGTCAGATTTTGTGAGATCAGCTCAACTTTGTTTTGTTAATCAAGTCACATAAGTTCTTAGTTCTGTTAAGTGAGTCCTCACAGGCTTTCAGGATGCAAAAAATAATAAATCTTGTTTATCAAACAGGAGTTTTTCAGTATCCATGGTTAATGCCTCCTCATCTCTAGCCCATTTGACCTGCGGTGTCCCTCAGGGCTCCATCCTCTGCCCGTACTCTTTAGTATATACGTGCTGCCACTGGGTCTCATTATAAACAGGTTCTGTCCCAATTCCCAATTAATCGACATTAGGACATTAAAGGGCTTTAATAGTATTAATAGTTGAGTTGTGACTAAAAGACTATTTAAAAGGTTCAGACGGTCAGTGACACATGTCTGCTGGAAAAGCGTACCTTGCTGGTGAGGGATCTGACCTCGGTCTCTGATTTAGGAAGGCGTCTGGTGAGCGGGCTGTTTCCTCCGGGTTTGTACGGAGGTCTCTCTCCCTCCGATCCAGCTGCTGACGTAGAGATTGACGCTCCGCCTGGCCGACCAACAATCCATCAGATCAGGCACACCACACTGAGATTACCGTGTCCACCTGCCCAGCCAGATAGAAAGTCATTATCCTGTGAGCACACTGAAACTCCTCTATCATTTACGGTAAAATACTGCCTGCTGTGATAGAAAAAATTCTACAGTAAAAGATGCGGTGACCATGTAGAAAACAGTACGGTATAGGGACGTTACATAAAACAAGAGTTAATAAGTAAATCACAATGAATTCAGACTAATACACAACAACATATTGATAATAGATCCAGGCATTTCTTTTACATTTTGTTTCACACCATAAAATATTGGCAAATGGCAACACTAAGACGCTGTAAAATTCAGAACAGTAGTATTTACAAAGAATCACCATGAATAGAGAAACAGTAAGTCGTTTTGGTTTTTACAGTCAAAATTTGTTGAAAAAATAACTTTACATTTAAAATACAGTGAAATCTAAAAATAAGAGAATATCAGAAAAATACTGTGATGTTTCGGCTGGTATGCACCAAAATTAAAATCACTCTTTATCAATTGAATCTTTTTTAAAGCATCATAAATAATGTGCTGATAGAGACACATACTTGTTTTTCTGGAGAGGCCACTATGTATGAATAGTTTCTTTTGTTCTACTGTGGATTCTCTGTATATCTTTTGTATTTTTAAAGTGACTGGCTGCTACCTCAGTCAGGTCTCTCTTGTAAGACATTTTTAATCTCAATGGGTTTTCATGGTTAAATAAGAGGTAAATAAATAAATAAAATGTACAATAAATAAAGCCTTTGACCATTTAGCAAGAACAATCCTTAGTTTCCACAGAAATGAGACGTTAGAAACACCGTGTCTGTTTGTGAACAATTGTTGATTTTAAGGTTGGTTTTGTTTGCAATTTACTTGCATTTTTAATGTTCTTGTAATGAGGTTCAAAGTGAATATTTTTCGTCATGGAATTAACTGTTACGTCTTGTACATGGTCAACGTATTTTCAAGGTGAAATTTTAGCTGCTGACATTTTACAGTGCATTCAACACATTTTTTTTAGTGTGCGTTCAGATAGAGAGCTAGACAGATCAATGTTTTATACATCCAAAATGACATTTAGGTTCAACAACACAAAGTAGACAAAATAAGTGCGATGTTAATCTAACACAGTCCAGTAGCCTGAAGACAAGACTGCTGCTGTCTCACCTTCAGACTTCAGAGCAGCCTCAGACTATGAGAGCTGTCTTATATGAATGTACTGGATCTTCTCAGCCTGTTGACCCAAACTCTGTTTCCAGCCATGGAGCTCCACCACCTCCCCCTCCAGGATCTTCGGCCCCACGTGGAGCAGGGCTTCCTCCCTCAGCTGGGTCTCCACACGTTTCCCATCATGCAGAGTGTTTAACTTCTTGCAGTGAGCCCCCTGGACCACCTTCTCTTTCTGCTGATGGGACATTTAACAAAAGGAGGGTCATCATTTAAACGAGTATCTGCTCTTCTCGTTACACAGCTGTCCGTGAGAACAACGTCTGTCACACTAGAATTCAACTGAAAAGCTCTAACAGCTGAAACGCTGAACCACGCCAGAAACAAACTTACTCCTCACCTCCAGGATACGAGCATGATCTTCTCTCTACTGATCCAGCTGGGTCTGGAGAACCAAGAACTTGGACTGGCCCTTGTCCTAGTGGGACCGGTCCATCTCTGTCTCCTGACAAGAACCATGAATCAGTGAGGAGAGAGAGGCTGCAGGAGGGATGGAGCAGACCAACAGAATGTTGGGAATAAAGTGCTGTCCTTGTGAAAGCCCTGATTTGAAAAGAAGGCTGTCTTTTTTGGGGAACAGGGACACAGCATGACGTTTTCCACAGAAAAATTGTAAAATTAATAAATAAATAAAAGTAACCTTGAGTTTAATTTATCCGCCACCTCTCTCACACACACATCTTGATAAAATCAGTCCACATTTCAACCCCTTCAGTATAATCAGCCTTCAGCACAGTGTGCTTACTGGTCTATTGGACGGTGGTGGTGATGGTCCTTCAGAACCAGGGAAGGGCAGACATGGAAGGGCTGGTCATGGAGGTAGAGTCTTCATTGAAGGTAAAGCTCTGGACAAAGAAGACAGTAACAGTTACCGTTGTTATGTTTTTACTAAGTCATTACAACAGACGTTTATTTCAGACTGCAGCAGAGTAGTTAGCACACAGACACGTTATACAGACATCCTCTTGTTGCATCTTCTCTTACAGCAACTGCACCTGGAACCCTTCCTCATGCTGCCACCTAGTGGTCTGAAATTTTAACACCTATCACTACAACCATGTAATAATACCAAGATAAAACGTTTTTGAGTTACAGAAAATGGTTGAAGTGTTGAAACATGTTGGACAAGGCCTCATCTTCTACAAGGACCCTCACAATGTAGCATGTATGAAACATCAGATAAACATCAGGCAACAGGAGGAACATCTTGACTACAACGTTGACCTCTGGTCACAGAGCTGGTTCTGCTGGCAGGAAATATGGAAACACTAGTTTTGTTTACAGCTGACAGAGTTGGGGGGTCTTTGAGGAAGCGGGTTTAGCGGAAACCCAGAGTTTGTTAAGCCTGAGATGAGGGACACTGTTGATTTCCGTTCCAGAAAGCAGGATAAGTAGAGCTCTGACTCAGTTAACGTGACAACTTAAGCTGTGAACCTAGCCTGCTCGCTGGTAATCTTACTTCAACAAAGCCTGAGGTTGATCCTGACTCCTCCTGCCCGTCAGTCATTTGTCAGATTATAGATTGACGTGAGGAGAGGACTTGGAGACCCATATCAAACCTGCTTTTATCCCATGATTGATCCGAATGACATTCTCAAACCATAACATCTCAAACATCTCACACCAGTGACGCCTCCAACCCTCTCTGGCTGATCCCGGGGGGATCCTGAAGCGTTCCCAGAAGAAATTTAAAATTCCTTGAGTGAGTTCTTTATCGTCGCAGGATTAACTCTGGACTTGTCTTTTATTTTCAGCAGTTTTGTTGTGAACGTAGGTCTCAAAAATGAAAATGTGTTTAATATCTTTCGCCCACCTTGTTGCAACAATATTAAGAGAAAATCGGGTATAATTATTAGATACATTCACTCAGGCATCAGAGTTTGTTAAGCCCACTTCTTGAAATACTCCCCTGTTGTTTATCTGATCTCATGCATCTAGAGGTAAAAAGATAATGTTGGCGTTACGCCTCACATGAATGTTAGATGGTTTCAGCCTGCCTCCATATTTCTCGTCCTCCAAGCACCTCACATCTACCCATGATTCAATCTGCCCATCGCGTCTTCTTCACTCTATCACATACGTTCTTCTTCTACATAAAATGCAGATAATAGCAATAATAATAATAATACATTTAATTTATAACACACTTTACATTTGGATCAAATCTCAAAGTACTACAAAGTAAAAGCAGATAAAAGCATCAATAAAAAATATAATAACTATATAAAAACATGACTAATGGTAGATCACTGCGATGTCTCTGCCAATCACAGCAGAGCGCGCTTTATTTCACTTACTAACAGGAAATTGCCGTTCATTTCTTTATAGAGAAGGGCTAAACCAGTGGAAAAATAAAACATAGAAACTTCACAAAAATAGCCTCACCCATTTATTCTGGTCCAGAGAAAAATTCAGTACCTCCCCGTTTGAAGTTCCAGACATTTTAAGCCATTTTTAGACCTTGAAAATCAAAGAATGACTTAAAGATGTTTTAAGACTTAAGGATCCACAGGTCGTCAGACTGCTGCACTAAAGTTGACTAAGATGAACTTGCCGATTGTCTTCAGATACTCTGACTATTATCCTGATTCTGATCAAAACAAAGAAGATACAAACTCTAAAATACCAGGATACCTCACCGCCAATACAGGATTCGACCAAAAGGGAAATATGGCCACCATCTCAGCACCTGTTCTTGAGATTACTGACATGTTACACTACCAACCTTACTGGGAAGTGGCCATCCAGACTCTGGCAGAGCGGATATTTCTCCCTCCTCAGGGACACAACTCCATCCTGCCAAGAAGAGCGCTCCAGCAGACTCGTGGATTCATCCTCAGACTTCTTTAGCTCCTAAGAACCACAAACATAACCATTCCGTCTACGTCCGAAGCCTACTTTCATCAAATTTCAGTTCTAGTAGATGAATTCCCAGTAGCTTGACGGTCTGCTCCTCCTCTGGGCATTCATTGTTTAAATTCTTTATCTCCTGAGGAGAACCACAAATAAACACATTGGCCATCAATCATCGGCTCTTAGAGATTATTAAACCCTGAGATTTAGTGTGATTGGACCTCTGACTGCTGATGTCATGTCGGTGCGGTGTCACATGACACAGCTTGGTAGAAACCATTCTGACTCCAGCTGAAAGTCTTTCAATGAAGTTTCTTTGACGTTAGTGTAAAAATAAGATTTTAACCACGTGCTTTACATCAGGACAGGGGAATTGTAAATAGAAGCAGACAAATTGGTACCGTACAGTCCATTTACCAGTAAGGAACAGTTGATGGACAACAGGATGAGCGCCACTAAGGTCAGAGTCCCATATATGGATATGAAGTGTGCTGAGATGTGATGTCATAGAGCCTGATAGAAGGCTTTTTCTGGATAGGGTTTGTTCTTTTTAGGTTTTCTCTGTATGCACCCTGACTATGTTTGATAAAAATCCTGCTTTGGCTTGAAAGATTCAGTCTCTTGGTCTTACTTCCATTTGTAGATACAGTATAAAATGTTTTCTTCAACAATAGTCATGCATTTATTCCATATTTGATGGAATTTGTCCTTTTGGATCCTCAAAAAGTAGGTCAAAATTGCCATTTAAATATTTCCAATATTATTCAATGCCAGTTGAAAGTCGTTTCATTGAAGTTTCTTTTTGACGTTGGTGTAAAAATAAGATTTTAACCACGTGTTTTACATCAGGACAGTGGAATTGAAAATAGAAGCAGACAAATTGGTCCCACCTACACCAATGACATCAGTGTGTTCTCTCAGAGGTTCTCAGACTAGTCCACCAATGTCCAGTTTTCGTAATCAGGGGAGAAGAAGTCTAGACTACAAAGTAACTTACCTTCAGGACTTCCTTCACCTCCTCCATGAGTTCCACCTTAGTCCCCTTCATAGGACTCATCTGAGCGACACAGAGACACACTGGGACTCAGAAAGACATTTGGAAGACGAGTTGCAAAGAGGAATTTTCAATCACATATTCATAAATATCAGCCACACCACCAACCATGGTGTTCCTCTGGTTTACCTCACGTTGAAGAAGGTTGAGCTCTTGAGGAACAACCACAAATGTGCGCTCCAGCACATTGACTTGGCAGCAGAGCCGACCATTTCCATTTTTAAGTCGGCCTGGGGAAAATCAATCAACAATCAGATCATTCCTCAAAGGTTTCATTCAAACACAATATGAAACCAGAGATTAGGGGTGTAAATCACCAGTTTCATCACTATAATAATAAATAATAATACATTTAATTTATAATGCACTTTACATTTGGATATGATATTGCTTCCCAGAAGTCTCACAGCTAGAGGTTGAGGTTATCATCAGGACGATGAAGCCCTCCACCTGTGCCCTCCACCCCTTTCCTACAGCCCTAGTGAAAACTAACATCTCTTCCATCAGTCCCCTGATCACCGCTGTTATAAATCAATCCCTCCATGCCGGCTTTGGTCCATCTGCCCTAAAATTCGCCATAATCAGACCACTCCTCAAAAAACCCACTCTCGATACAGAACTTTTTGCTAATTACAGACCCATTTCCAAACTCCCATTCCTCTCCAAAGTTCTGGAAAAAGTAGTTGCTGCCCACCTCCAGGACCACCTCAAATGCAACAACCTCTTTGAAATCTTTCAGTCTGGTTTTGGCTCCGCCCACAGCACAGAAAAATCTCTGCTTAGAGTCACAAATGACCTACGGATGGCAGCAGATGCTGGTTCACCTTCCCTCCTGATTCTCCTTGATTTGTCTGCTGCCTTTGACACAGTTGACCCTGGAATACTCCTACACCGCCTACATCACACCACTGGACTCACTGCCACCGCCCTAAATTGGATTCAATCCTACGTCACTGACAGAACAGAATACGTTTCCCTTGGAAGTTCAAGGTCCCAGACACACACCGTCACCTGTGGGGTCCCCCAGGGATCAGTCCTTGGCCCCATTCTCTTCATACTATACATGCCCCTCCCCCTTGGCCATGTCATCAGTCGATATGGACTCTCATTCCATTGTTACGCTGATGACACGCAAATCTAAATAAAAACTGAAAAATGTTCCTCCGCAGCCACTCAATCCTCATCGTCATCATCATCTCCCCTGTCAGTTCTCCGCGCTTGTCTGGAGGAGATAAAGGTGTGGATGAAAAATAACTTTCTCTAGTTGAACAGCTCCAAAACCGAAGCAATTTTAATTGGCACCCCACATCAGACCCAGTCTTCCTCCAGAACCAGTATTACCTTCTCTGGTCACGACATTCACCTCTCTTCATCAGTCTTCATCAGTCACCAACCTCGGCGTAAGATTAGACCCTCAACTCACTTTTGAATCCCACATCAAACACATCTGCAAGATCTCCTTTCACCATCTCAGAAATATTTCCAAACTTCGTTCCTAACTCACCTTGAGTGATGCTGAAAAGCTGGTCCAGGCGTTCGTCTCCTCCAGACTGGATTACTGTAACGACTTTCATCACTTCTCATCGGGATCCCTGATAAAAGTCTTCAAAGACTTCAGTATGTTCAAAACAGTGCTGCAAGGACCCTGATGAGAGTGCGTAAACACGAACACATCGCCCCCGTTCTTCATTCCCTTCCCATCTCCACCAGGATCTATTATAAGATCTCTGTCCTGACTCACCGGTGTATCCATGGTAACGCACCCCCCTACCTGAAAGAACTACTCACCCCACTGACCTCAACACGATCCCTCCGTTCTACCCACTCATACCGCCTCCTCCTTCCCTGGACTAAGGGCAGCACCGTGGGTGATCGGGCCTTCTGTTCTGCTGCCCCTCGTCTGGGGAATGCCCTCCCTGACCATCTGAGGGCTCCACAGACGACTGACACATTTAAAAAAGGACTTACAACTTTCCTTTTTAGCAGAACCTATAACTTTAATTAACATTGCTGCTTTTTGGTCAGGCTTTTATATAGTTATTTTTTTATTGATGCTTTTATCTGCTTTTACTTTGTAGCACTTTGAGATTTGATCCAAATGTAAAGTGCATTATAAATTAAATGTAACACGATTTCAGTTTTCACAGCTTTACCTTAAAAACAAAAAAAATACAAAAAACTACGTATTTGTTAATTATTGGTACACAATTCTGGCATTATTTTATTCCTGGAGTATTTCAAGAAAAATATTACACACTGTAAAAAGAGAGAATCGTTGGTGATTTTAAAGATGGCCTCCACTGGTGAAATAATTAAATAAAAGTATGTTCAACTTAAATTTTAGACTCAGTTATACTTAATTTAATTGTGTGTTACCACTTAAAAAATTATTGTAACAGTTCAATACGATTTTGATTTGATTGGATTCAGGAGCCTGCGATCATTTCACTTAAAGAATGAGAAAAATATAAAGCAATTTTGATGGATTATTGCAGAAATGTTTCAGATATTTCTATATGTAAAGGGAAATAGTTTATTTGTTCATAGCTTGATAACGGTCATGCCGTCAAAGCTAAGTCTGTTAGCATTTATACGGCAATTCCCGCTAAATGTTAGCATTAAGCTAAAAGATCAAGCATTAATTATTTACCCACATTGTTTTGAGAAGGCAATAAACATTCAGACTCACCCTGGAAGCCTCTGTCTCTCATTTAAAAAACGGGCTATCTTACCTCACAAAGTGAACGTTAACATTCAGGTAGAGCAGAATAACACTCACAAAATTAAAGTGCGTCCTCTGGCTGGACCCACTGGTCTTCAGGTCTGTGTGCATCTTCATTACCCTGAGATGGAGGGCTGACTATGCAAACTAGTATGGTGCATAATGGAATAACAATTGCGGATATTGCTTTAAATTGAAAAGAAAAAAAAGAAATTTGGATTTTTTTTTTTACCTGGGCGATTCTTCCAGAGACAAGAGATTGAAGTGAAGCTGGAGGAGAACAAGTAACAGTCTGAATGTGAGGAACTTCAAAACTGGAGCTGCTTCTGTTTTCAGTCTCACTCACTGGAAACACACAGCTTTGAAAAACATGAGAAAAATTGTATTAAAAAAAGAGTGCTAAGGTACTTAGAATAAGCAAAATTATCAACAGAAAAAGAACATTTCACTTGTAAAAATTTCTTTAAAAATGAAAAGTGTCTAGCTGCAACAGACGTCTAAACACAATTGATTTCATCAATTTGTAAGTAAATGTGATTTCTAATCTAATGTCCTCTGAACATGAGCTGGTGTTAACCTCACAACAGTAAGGTTTATTCTTCAAAATATCTCTAATTATATGATAATTTTCTTAAAAAAAATAATTGCATTTATATTTATGTATAAAACTATATATAAACTATAAGACTAAATAAAGAGTGCAATGTTCCTTCAATGGCACTTTCCTTCACTAAAACACCTTACAATATAGCATTGTTCTTGGCATTAAACCACAATAATGTCCATTTGGCAGCAAATATTAACCATAAACTAACACATTGCATGAAAACCGTTACATAAGGTGCATGTCCGAGGGCACGAGGTCATTATATAGGCGCGCGCACGGGTTTCTAAACTGAGGGTACAGATTTAGAGATGGATTTTTTTGTCCTCAATGGACACGAGAAGAGCTACTTAGGATCAGGTTCCTGAAACTACGGCCGTGAAACTACAATTACACACTACAGAATAAAATGAGACAACCAGTAGCCTGTATCATCACCGTTGATGTAAACATTAAACAGAAAGACAGAGCTAGCTAGTGTTGCTACACTAACGGCCCGTTTTGAGAATGGTTGCTGCGTCATCAACAATTGAAAAGGTGTCACAGACTAGCTAAAGACAAAGCTGAATAAATGATTGTCCGTAATTAATGACTGACTTCCAGATATTGATATTGAAGGGTTCCTGGAAATACAATTATATCAACTAAAGTTGCATTTTAAATGAATGGCAGTGCTTCGAGTTATTAACTGCTTATAGCCACAATTAACTAACTAATGAGCTAACACATTAGCCAACTTTCCAATTCAAATCAATGTTAGCTTTCTAAGTAAGTAGAGGTAGACAGACCTAAACTAATTACAATTACCTTTCAATACGGTCGTTACTGTGTGACCAGTGCCCGGATATGTGGCTTTCTTTCCAACTTGATCCACAACTTATTAATGACGTGTGGTTTCCTGTCAGAAGGTCCCACAGCACGTGAAAGAGAACCAAAGACGTGCTAACTCCACCTGACCTCCCACATACACACCCTCAGCCCGTCTTCGCGCTCTCACACAGGAAGGTACCATTTCAGGAAGAGGGTTGATGTAAACATTATAGATCTTGTAACATTCAAAATAACCGACAGTCATGACTTAAAATTCACACTACATATGTCGAATTTCACGGATTAATGCCATTGACATAATTGTTTATTTAAATACATATTAAAACACATTTCATAGACAACTCTCCCCATCAAGTTAAATAATGTTATAACCGTAGGTCAGTAAATAAACCATAAAAGCATCAGATTATTTTTTAACTAATTGTACAGATGGTATTTATTCCTGTTCTTATTACAACTGTGTCTTTGGAGGTTGTTTTTTTGGGTTAAGGTCATTGGTTCATCTACAAAAGCAGGAGACATGAGGACGTGTCTGTATTATCAGTCAGAATAAAACGTTTAACATGAAACGTGAAGCAACATGGGGAGGAGAGGCTGATGCACAAACATTAAAGGAGATGCATGAACTGCAAAATGTATATAAATGATCTGATATCACAGGGTCCTTTGACATTTTATCCAGTGAATAAATGAGATAGGGATGGTGGTTTACTAAATAAAAATCATATTTAATTATTTGCCTTTTCACATGATAATTTCTCAACCGTTGGGCCGATTTGGTCCAAACCTGATAAATATTAATCCATGCAAGGAGATCTTTATTATGTTTATGTTCAGTTTTACTCTAACAGTTGATATTTTATTTATTTTTATGAAAACCTCTGTCAGACACAACTTCATATTTAATCTGAGGAGTTCAATCAGTGGGATTTCTTTTACATAGCTGGGGATTGGACTGGGGATTGAATTTATTTTATCTTAAAAGTAGTGGCTCCAAAGGGGAAAATCAGGGTAATGAGAACGAGATGGATGAAGGCGATGGCTTCCATGTGACCTTCTTCTGCCTCTATTGCACTGTTCCACTGGCAGCTACTTTCAATCAGGAACTCTGAATAGAAGAGCTTAGAATCCATCCCTAACTTCTTCACATTGTTTGAATAAACCACTGCTGTTGAGGAATAGTGATGATTGACAGCGTTAGATGCGCCTCTTTCATTCCCTTGTTAACGCCCACATCCGGTCTCAGAAAACCAAAAAACATCTTCTATCTCGTCTTTTTATTTTTTCTTAATCACATTAGAAAATGAAAGTCCAGCATTTTTCAAATTTCTCTCCTCCCTATGTGGTCTTTAAAAGGAATTATGTCTGATTGTTTTGTATTTCAAAACGAAAAATGAAATTACCACTCGTTTTCTGTTTTTCAGTAATCGATTCTGAAACAAAATACGAAGTACCAAAACATAAACGGACCATAAAGTATATTTAAAATTACATATTTGAAGAATCAAAACCTGCACGAACATCTGACTTTTAAAGTAATAATTTTGGAGATTTCGTCTCTGTTTGTTGCAGATTTTGCTTCATTATAATGTGTAAGACACGGAATCAAACAGTATAGTTATGAATCTGACGCCTCAAAGAGGACCATGATTTATAGACGTCTGTTGATTGGGGCAGAGCTCCGCCTGTACTCCTCTCCAGAGAGAGACTCTGTTCTGTCAGCTGAGTAACAGTAGTAGTAGTAGTAGTAGTAGTAGTAGTAGCAGGATGAAAAGACTGAGCTCTAACAGGAATCACGAGGGAATTCGACGCGTACGATCATTTTCCTAAAAATATGATCATTTTGGATCCTTTTGAGCCTCTGGTTGGATAAAACTACAACTCCCATCTATTAACACTGCCTCATATCGCGGCCGGGAGTTCAGACAGGCATGTCGGAAGGAGAGACGTCTGACATCGGCGCGATTGAGTTTTTGAAGAGTAAGTGAAAATAACTTTGATCACAAATCGATGATCTTGAAGCTGTGGGTCACATTGTTGTTTTAACATCTTAACTAACCTTATATTAACCTCGATGATCGCAACACGCGTATTTAGTTTATAAAAAATATAAAACAAATATCCTGTACTACAGTACAAAGATATGTTTAATCTCAGCATACATGAAAGTTTCCACAAACATTTTCTTTTAGGTACCGACCAAATGACGTCTGATTTTATTAAGTTCAGGGCAGCAGCAGTTCTGCTTACAGTGCAGCGACTAAGGCCAGCGCCATGTTTCGTTTCCTAGGTGATCAAACAGTTGTGACGTAGGCAAGTGACGTACACAGATACGTCCCAATTCATTCATTCATTCATTTGTCTGAAAAATACTCGGCTACAACTCTGTTCAGAAATCAGTCACAGATTAACTACTCGTTCAGAGACGTTTTCCAAAGAAATGGGTACGTATAAACCTCAGAATAAAGATAAAACCACGGCTGGTTTGGCATCCATTCAGCAGAGTTTTTATTCTATTATAACTATTTTAACTAGTTTGACATTATTGAACTCCTATTCAATATATGAAATTCTTCGTTTTGTGTGAGATCTATTTGGACTTTTAATTTCCAGTGTTGGGGGTGAAGGAGGTGTGCTTTGCTCCAAACAGGTTAATTATTGTCTTTAGCTTTTGTTAGCGATACCAGTTGATAACAGCTCACGTCGTAGCTTGCTCTTATGAACTCCGTAGCAACATATCCGCAGGTATAAGATAGAAAATAACATCTGAACGACTGATTTAATGAGACACAAACTGAAAAGATTCACTAATAAAAAGTAAGTAAATGGAGCTTCCAATTGTTTTTTAAAAACGGGCAGCCATCTTGGATTTTGAGTTCAGGCTCCTCCCACTTACGAGTAGGAAAAACACTGACGTCAGTTTAGATTTACATTTTTTGCTAAATATTTACTTTTTTGCTAAACAATTAGGTTCAACATTTATATTTAAATGTAAAATTTAGATTTAACATGTATATTTAGATTAAATATTTAAGTATTTAGACGTAGCAATTAAAATTAATATTTAGACATTTTATTTAACTCTTCTCAAAGCCTCCATGGTGACTGAAAGTACAACCAGCTCCTGTTTTAAAGCTCCTCACATTCAGACAGACAGAAGTGTTACTGGGTCTCCTCCAGCTCCTCTTCATCTCCTGTCTCTGCTGCTTTACTGCACAGGTGAGATGAACTCAGGAAAGGAGGAATCTCTTAAACGGATATCCATAGAAGAAGAATTAACGACACCCAGGAAGGAAAACAACAGGTACAACTTCATCTTCTTCAACATCACATTATTCTCTAGTTTTCATATTGTGTTTGAATCATGAGTGAATCCAACTTGGAGAAATGATCTGATTGTGATTTTCACCATGCAGCCTTGAAGATGACTTCTACATGGAGGAGCTTCGCCAAGAGAACGACCACCTTAAACGTGAGGTAAACCAGAAGAACACCATTGTTGGTGGTGTGGCTGATATTTATGATTCATGGATTTTGATTTGACTGTCCTCATTGCAACTCGTCTTCCAAATGACTTTCTGAGTCTCCGTGTGTCTCTGTGTCGCTCAGAATTGTCTTATGAAGAGGAATCAGGCCAAACTGATGGAGGAGGTGAAGGAAGTCCTGAAGGTAAGTTACTGTTAATTTAAATGTATTATTATTTATTATTATTACTTTGTCTGCTTCTTCTCCTGATCACTAAAACTGGAGATTGGTGGCATCAGTCTGAGAACCTCAGAGAGAACACACTGATGTCATTGTTGTAGGTGGGACCAATTTGTCTGCTTCTATTTACAATTCCCCTGTCCTGATGTAAAACACGTGGTTAAAGTCTTATTTTTACACCAACGTCAAAGAAACTTCAATGAAAGACTTTCAGCTGGAGTCAGAACGGTTTATACCAAGCTGTGTCATGTGACACCGCACCGACATGACATCAGCAGTCAGAGGTCCAATCACACTAAATCTCAGGGTTTAATAATCTCCAAGAGTCGATGTGACTATTGAGTCCAGCAGTCATGAAATCACCTCTGAACATCATTTCAATGTCAGAACTTTCAGGAGGACAGAACTTTATTCCCATCATGCTGCTGGTCTGCTGCCTCCCTCCTGCAGCCTCACTCTCCTCACTGAATGATGGCCAATGTGTTTACTTGTGGTTCTCCTCAGGAGAAAGTGGAGTTCCATATCAGATATGTGCAGCTCCAGGACAAATATCTGGAGCTGCTGAGCCAAGATCCAGAACCAAGTAAGTTTGTTCTAGTGTCTTTCAGCGTTTCAGCTGCTTTTAGATAGATTCCTTTATTTTATCCTCAAAAGGGAAATTTTGTCGTTACAGCAGCTCCAACAAACAGACATTAGAAAGGTGGAAAAACCTAAGATACACAGTACCGTCACTTTTTACATTTTAATGATAGCCAAACGGAAGTCATGGTGTTTTGACCTAGTGGTACCATTGATGCCCCTGTTATGGAACTGGGCTCCTTTCGGCCATTTTCAAAATCTATTGTTTCAAACCGTGATTTTAAACTTGATACACAGATAAACTCCGGGTTCAATCAGGCCCTTTCGATTTTAAACCCTTAATGATTTTGAAAAGCTTATTCATGCTTTCATTACAACCCATCTGGACGACCGTAATGGACTTTATTTTAGCGGGAGCCAGATCTCCCTCTCACGTCTGCAGCTGGTTCAAAATGCCGCCGCTCTCCTTTTAACAGTCTCACGCACGCGAAAGCACATCTCCCCCATTCTGGCCTCCCTTCCCGGCTACCAGTACGTGTTAGGATTCACGTACTGGTAGAATGTTCACAGTCTCACAGTGATTATTTGTGGAGTCTGACTGCTGCCTGGCTCAAAGGACCTGCGGTAGCGCTCTGTCTCACGCTGTGGGTGTAGCAGTCTGCTGCTGAAGGAACTGCTCGAACTTCACTGTTATGTTTAGTTCAAGATTAGGACCCAAAATGAAAAGACTCTAAAGATGCAGACAAAATGTTTAATGAATTTAAACATGCAAACTCAGGCAGAGGCAGAAAAAAATCAAAATAAGGATACTTTAAAATCTAACAGTGTGTAGCAACTAAATAGCAAACGTTAAAAGTAGCAAATAATTCTCAGAAATGACAAGGTGACAAATGATGCCGTACAGTTTCAAACTTCAAAACAATAAATAAGGAGAGACACAAAACGTACAAGAAGGCTGGATTGCGGCAGCAGAAGGAAGCAGGACAGGAGCACAGGAGCTCACATGAGCGGGAACACGGGCAGGTTAAACAGGCCAGAGTAAGAAACGGTCTGACAGAGACAGAGAGGAAGACAGACTGAAATACACGGAGGAACCAGGACAACAGGGAACAGGTGAGAACATTGATCAATCAGGCAGGATAGAAAGAAGCCGAACGCAGAGAGTAAAAAAGTCACAACATATAAACAAACCTGGAAAATGAAAACAGGATTTATAACTTATAACTGACAAAAATAATAAATGTTATGCAGTGTGTGTGTATATGTATATAGATATAGTAAATATATATATTGTATATGAAAATATGAACAAAATTCAGATACCAACACAGTAAATCATATCCACTACAGGAACAGCAGGAAGTGGATCAGACCCTACAGACCAGGGAACACAAGTACTTGAGTATGAATGCATTCCATACAGTTTGGATCCATAATCCAGTTAAAGACAGAAACCAATATAAAAAATGTATCAATCAACCTAAAACTCAAACAATAGGCAGTTATATAAAATAATGTAACAGCAAGTCAACATTTCTGACACTTTGTTCTGTTTTCCTCTTTTCAGGCTTCGTGACGTAACCTGGATCAGCCTGGAATCTTGAATCTTGATCCTGGATAAATCCCAGCAGGAGGCTTCTTGTTACAATTATTCACATCTTTATGGTCTTGATGGAAGTTTGATCATAAACATTAAGTGCTTTGGTCTTCTGTGTGTTTTGACGAGGGAACTACATGGAATGTAGCCAAGCATAGATTTTATTTTTAGTCATTTGAGACAGAGAATGTTTAGAGAGTTTGTAATTAAGGCAGTTTTGTTCATTTGTAGTTGTTGTAACGTTTTACCTTTTTCTAATAAATCAATCAATCAATCAAAGAGAACGTTACTAAATTGATGACCATTTGGTTTTGAAACCTTTGCACCTTGTTCCTCCTGTTAAATGAAGTGAGTTTGAGGAAAATCAAATCCTTATTGATACTTGGTTTTCTTTCACATACTTTGTTCTGGTCTCTATTATTGGGCCAGAGGAGATTCAGGTATGTGAGGAACCTGAAACAAGGTGACGTCACCTGTAAGAGCTCAGAAAGCCTCTTCAGCACAAAGATGTCATGTGCAGTTTCTCCACAGGGGGCGCTGCAGGTGGGCCAATTCATGCATCCCCCCATAGTGGTGTTTCAACTGGAGCTACAGTCGAGTGTATGTTGAGTGAATATAGTTATTTAAGGTTTTATTTATCCGTTAGGAAAAGTAAAATGAGCAAAATCTGTCTATGATGTGAAGTAAAGGATCACATGATCACAAGTCCCAGTTATATAATCCAACACAGCTGTTTGATTATAGTCTGTTAACTAGTTAAGATCAGTGTAAACACATTAACAAAATCAGAAGTGTGTATTTTACATAGAAATTAACAATTTTTTCCATAATCGTATCTGTAACACAATAAAGTTTACTGGCTCTCCCACTTTTGTCACAGCGTTGTCCTCCACCTCAGACAGAGCTGCTCCTCAGATGAGTCCAGTAGGGTCTCTTCCACTAGTGTGTCTGCTTAGAAGCAGAATGTAGGTGGACGTTGTTACGGGCCTAATTGTGGACCAAGAAGCCGTGGGTGGAGTTTTAGTTCTGAAACTAGGAAGTCTCTGGGTTTTGGCAGGCGGGGGGGACCAAATCCTCAGGGTCCTGAATGTTCTCTTCCACCCTTTAGATTTCTGGATGTTGCTGAGAGAGGACATGCAGTTGGTTGGTGTAACAGGGGAAGATAGAAATGGATGATCCACCGTGGAGAACCCTAATGGGAAAGATTGAAAGAAGAAGGGGAAAACAAATATTTTACGGATGTTCTATTGGGCTATAATTCCCTGGATTTGTACAGTTGTTTGTTGGCTTTCTTATTTGAACTACTACATCTTCCTTCCTCACAGTAATTTCCCGTCCTCCCACACTTTATTATATAGTTCTATCAAAGTACTCTTGGATGACTGTTAAAAGCAGGATGAGCTTTAGAAAACTTATGTTTTGGACATACTCATGCTTTTATTTGTGAGGGTCAAACAGGAAGTCTTAAAGGAAGTCACAGTATCTGATCCCGGTTAACGCCAAACACAAACCATCCTGGTAAAAAGTAGAAATTGTTGTCCAGGCATACTGAAGTGTATGTTTTATGATGTTGAAATATTGAATCTGGTGGTTTCATCCTTTAAACTTTGTCTTGAACAGTCAGTGAATTGTTTCTTTTGTTTTTTTTCTTAACATATGTGATTCCAGTTTTACTTCAAGCTTTGCAGCAAACTCATGAAACACCGTCTGAAGAGATGCCGATGACACGTTAAACTCTTTGTGTACTCTTTTTTGGAGTGTTCCTGTAGGTCACTTCCAGCACGAAGGTTGGGGGTTATTTGAATTTACGATTGTACAGTGGTTGCAATGTTATGGCAGTTTTCGACATACTCGTGCTTTTATTTTTTAGGGTGGTTGTAATGTGCTTTTATTTATGAGGATCAAACGAGAAGGCATAAAGGAAGTCGTAGTATCTGATTCCGGTTAGCGCCTAAGAAACACAAATCGATGACATTTGAATCTGGAGAGTTTCCTCTGGATCAGACTAGTTCTACGTTCTTTTACACACCTGACTTTATATAATTTTACATATTTCTGTTTGGTGGAAAATGTGGTGACATCAGGGTGAATATTTTACGTTTTAAAACTTGTGATACTTCAACGAACGAAACGTCTATCCAGTTAAACCTACAGTAGTCAGAAGACGTCAGCCTTTTAACGAAGCATACTCTTTACACAGACTAAGATATTCTGCTTTACAGTTTTCTAATTGTGAGTGTTAGTTTCATCACTGAAAGAAGCTTTTGTAGTTCCCAATAAGAAAACAGGAAACAATTGTACAAATCCAGGTAATTATACAGCAATGGTTATGACACGTTAAGACACGCGCGCCTTTCCCGCCCGCCCAGCGTTGCCTCATGGGAGTTGTAGTATTATCGTACCAACGGCCCAAAACGATCGTAGTTGGAGGAGAACCAGAAAAAAATAGCTTTTCCGTTCGAAACGGCAGTGTAGATGCTTAAAGCAGTTGAAGTAGGAGAAATAGTTGTAAAAGTACACAAGTATTTAATCGTAGAAGTGGTAGTACATGCAGAAGAAGAGGGGTGTAAGAGGTTATTACGGATTCCCCCAAGTGTCAGTTGAGAAAAAATAAATTCATCTGTAGATCCGTGGGGGCGGATTGCAGGAAATGTTGAATGTTGTCACCTGTCCCTGGCCCTCAGTCACATCACAACAATAATGTTGTGTATGTGTAAAGTACTGCATACATAAAAGTAATACATGCAATTTTATTGTGAAGTGAGGGATTATTTATATACTTGGAAGGAGTAGCCAAGCACTAGTCCGTAGTTCTGGAAGCACTAGTCCGTAGTTCTGGAAGCACTAGTCCGTAGTTCTGGAAGCACTAGTCCGTAGTTCTGGAAGTACTAGTCCATAGTTTTGGAAGTACTAGTCCGTAGTTTTGGAAGTATCAGTCTGTACTGGTCAATTCTTCCCTTCGGGTGGCCAGGGTTGCCAGAAGTTGCCAAAATCTCTGTCACAAACTGACAATTTATTCAGCTTTTTAACCACTAACACAGTTCCAAATGTTTTTACAACTAGTTATAAATACACAGACAACTATTCAAAAATAATCACATCTCAAATACTTGAATTTAAAAGCAACCCAAAGTTGTTCACAAGCAAGATATCCACAGTGTCAAGAAATAAAAGAAGCAACCTTGAACACTAGGGCTGCAACTAACGACTATTCTGATAGTCCATTAATCTATCGCTTACTTATTTATTTTCTTTCTCCTGGTTGATTTAAATAAACATTCATAAACATTACTAAATGGTTCTTAATTTTTGCTATCAGCTTTTGAATTTAGCTTTAGGTTGTTTTATGCAAATGCCAACTAACAATAAAAACAATAAAGATGAATTATTCGTTCCTAAATGTCTTTTAATGAACTTTACTGCTTTTGTAACTGACTGTTAAACCAAACGGGTCGTTTTACCAACAGTATATTTGATGAACTGGAATTTAGTCCTTTCAAGTTGCATCACATCACAGCTGTAAATAAAATGTTTAAATAAATAATGCAAAACAAATATATATAAAAAATACTGCAAGAGTTTCTGTGGAATCAAACCGGCATCCATGTAAATGAAGGAAAATAACCAGGGGAAGAAAAACTAGTCGGTGCTTTGTGCATTCTGTAGTCAACAACTACATCAGGCTAAATCGTTTGACAGTTGGATGCAGCCCACACTGGACACGCACACACGCCTGTGCACTCGGCAGGCAGCCACACACTTTCAGCAGTAACGTGAAACGTCTCCATGAGCAATGCAACGTGTGATTTTATAGTTGGGGCACCTTTGGAACGTGGAGAGTATCATCGTGATTTCAGCTTTGCAGACCTTTCAGTTTACAACATTTTTTGGCCGTGTTGAGGGAGAAACACTCCCACACCTTGGATGTTTTCTGTCACAATGGTGTTGCTGTTTACTTCCTGCTTATTACGCGGTGTCAGCGGCGGCGTCCGATGGCGTCACCGAGGAATCGACGACTAAATTCGTCGACAACTAATTACATACAACTATGTTTTTAAAATTATATATCATAATATTTTTATGAATGTTGCCCGGATTTATATTTTGGGGGGTTCTTCTCAAAGCCTCCTTGGTGACTGAAAGCACAACCAGCTCCTGTTTTAAAACTCCTCACATTCAGACAGACAGAAGTGTTACTGGGTCTCCTCCAGCTCCTCTTCATCTCATGTCTCTGCTGCTTTCCTGCACAGGTAAGAAGAGCTCAGGAAATGAGAGACCATCTCTGAAACAGAGGACTGTGGACAGAAGGAGGGGGTTCGAGGAGAGTATAAAGCTGCTCGAGAAGCAAAGCGAGAGGTACAACTTCATCTTCTTCAACATCACATTCATCCTTTGACTCTTAATGTCAAGTTTCATATTGTGTTTGAATCATGAGTGAATCAAACCTGAAGAAATGATCTTATTGTGATTTTCTCCATGCAGCCTCCACAATGAGAAGCAGAAGCTCCATGAGCAACTTCTGGAGCAGGAGGGCACAATCGGGGCATTTCGTCAAGAAAGTGACCATCTTCAACGTGAGGTAAACCGGAGGAACACCATTGTTGGTGGTGTGGCTGATATTTATGATTTATTGATCGAAATGTTTTCATTGAAACTCGTCTTCCAAATGACTTTCTGAGTCTCCGTGTGTCTCTGTGTCGCTCAGAATTGTCTTAAGAAGAGGAATCAGGCCAAACTGATGGAGGAGGTGAAGGAAATTCTGAAGGTAAGTAACTTTGTCTGCTTCTTCTCCTGATCACTAAAACTGGAAATTGGTGGATCAGTCTGAGAACCTCTGAGAGAACACACTGATGTCATTGTTGTAGGTGGGACCAATTTGTCTGGAGTCGGAACGGTTTCTACCAAGCTGTGTCATGTGACACCGCACCGACATGACATCAGCAGTCAGAGGTCCAATCACACTAAATCTCAGGGTTTAATAATCTCCAAGAGTCGATGTGACTATTGAGTCCAGCAGTCATGAAATCACGTCTGAACATCATTTCAATGTCAAAACTTTCAGGAGGACAGAACTTTATTCCCATCATGCTGCTGGTCTGCTGCCTCCCTCCTGCAGCCTCTCTCTCCTCACTGAATGATGGCCAATGTATTTACTTGTGGTTCTCCTCAGGAGAAAGTGGCGCGGCAGGAGAGGAGTGCGAGGGAGAAGGCCAACCTCCAGGCGGAAATGGCGGTCCTCCAGGAGAAATATCTGCAGCTGCTGAGCCAACCCTCAGAACCAAGTAAGTTTGTTCTAGTATCTGTCAGCATTTCAGCTGCATTTAGATAGATTCCTTTTTTTTATCCTCAAAAGGGAAATTCAGTCGTTACAGCAGCTCCAACAAACAGACATTAGAAAGGTGGAAAAACCTAAGAGATACTTTATAATAAGAAATATTATAAACATATACGGATTAATAGATAAGCAGAAACACAGGTGGTGTGTAGTCAGTGGATGGATTAACACAGGTGGTGTGTAGTCAGTGGATGGATTAACACAGGTGGTGTGTAGTCAGTGGATGGATTAACACAGGTGGTGTGTAGTCAGTGGATGGATTAACACAGGTGGTGTGTAGTCAGTGGATGGATTAACACAGGTGGGGTGTAGTCAGTGGATGGATTAACACAGGTGGTGTGTAGTCAGTGTATGGATTAACACAGGTGGTGTGTAGTCAGTGGATGGATTAACACAGGTGGTGTGTAGTCAGTGGATGGATTAACACAGGTGGTGTGTAGTCAGTGGATGGATGAACACAGGTGGTGTGTAGTCAGTGGATGGATTAACACAGGTGGTGTGTAGTCGGTCTCACACAGCACAGTCTCACAGTGATTATTTGTGGAGTCTGACTGCTGCCTGGCTCAAAGGACCTGCGGTAGCGCTCTGTCTCACGCTGTGGGTGTAGCAGTCTGCTGCTGAAGGAGCTGCTCAGAACTTCACTCTTATGTTTAGTTCAATATTAGGACCCAAAATGAAAAGACTCTAAAGATGCACACAAAATGTTTAATGAATGTAAACATGCAAACTCAGGCAGAGGCAGAAAAAAATCAAAATAAGGATACTTTAAAATCTAACAGTGTGTAGCAACTAAATATGAAAAGTTCAAAGTAACAAATGATGCTCTACAGCAGGGGTATTCAAGTAAGATTCAGAGAGGTCCAGTTACTAAAATGACCCCCCAGCAAAGGTCTGAACCTCATAATGTCTAGATTGTATCCAATAGGCCCCATGTCTATCAAACAAAATCAACACGGCACAAACCTTATCGTTTTAACAACATTTGTGTTCACATCTCAGAGTAGGATACTTTTAAGATGGAAAACAAATAGTTGTGTGTATCATAAATAGAATGAGTCTTATAGCTAGTAGAATTAACTCGAGGCCTACTTTGTAAGTAAAAGAAAACAGGAAAGAATTTCTTCTCAATAAAATAAATGAACATTGTGTTTTTTAGGAAAAAAAATTCAAGCAGAGCTTTGAGCAGGAACTTTTCTCTTCACATTCTTTTCTACTTCCCTTCTTTCCTTTCCTAACAACGAAAACAACAATGGAATACATTTCAGGTAAAAAATAAAACAAGACAGTTAAAAAAGTGCCTCTTTAAGATTATGTAGGAACAGAGGTTTGAGCAGCCCCCTTTCCCTTTAATAATATTTATACTGTTATATCTAATGTATTTATTTTCTTAACTTCTTTTAAAAGTACTTCCTTTCCTGGTAAGAGAGATGGTCATGTGACTGTCCTACCAGTAGCTTGAATCTTGCCTTGAATGGACTTAGCGCCATTCTCATGCACATATGTAGGCGCTCGGGGGGTGAGCCTGGAACGGTACTTATTTTCTACGATCTTCGTGGCAGAGAATGCAGACTCATAGCTGTAAGTAGATCCAAACATGGACCGGGTGTGTAGGGCTACTTTGGTTAGACCAGCCAAAGTAGCCTCAGGAACAGTCTGGATCCAGAAAGTAGCAGGATCACATCTTTCAAAATTCTCTCTTGGTGCATATTCTGCTTGCAGATCAGTGAGCTCCAGCTGCAGAGACCCAGCATGAGCCCACCTGCAGGTCTGTGTCCCCTCCTGCAGACAACGTTTGTTCAAATCTGAGTGTCAGTTGCTTCATATCCTGTCATGTGATCATCTGTCCAGAGCAGCGTGGGTTTGTGGGGATGTCAGCGGTGGACCTGCTCCTCTGGACTCACCTCTCCCCATCAGAACCTCAAGTTCATAATCTGTTTTTGTATTATTTCATCAAAACTGTATAAATGTGTAACTTGCATTAAAGTATTGGATTGACATTAGATTCCTTGTAAATCTCATCACTTCTACTCAATCGCTTCTTTTCTACCTTCCTTTTGTTTCCTGCCTTTGGTTGACTTTCTATTGTTCCTCTGTCCTTCTTGAAATTGCAAATTACATGCAAATACTTTTTATTTTAAGATACATCATCCACAGAAGAAGCCTAGTATGTCTAAATATTTTGAACATGTAATATTACATTTGCACTTGGTGGCAATTAATAAAAGTTGCATACTCATGTTCAGCACACAGTGATGGTGTCATGAACAATGAAGTTCTTTTCTCACACTGTTAAACCCCAGAAATGTGACAGGTAGGGAGGAAGGTTTAATTCTTACATTGGATAACGTGTTAGCGTGTCGATGAGTCACATGTTACACGTGTACAAAGTGTTGGGTGCCTGAGAATCTCACACGTATGATGACAACAGAAGTATATATATATATATATATATATATATATATATACTTATCATATATCATATCAAACTGTTTCTTCCAGAACTTCAGAACCTTCTTGGGAGAGGTTCAGGGTTGGACCCAGCGCACCATCTTAAATGGTTTGAGGTGAGAGCCCATATCTGCAGCACGGAGACGACACTGGATCTGTTTAAGGGTGCATCAGGAAGCAGAAGGCTTAGATCCTGATCCCACTGTGTCCTCAGATGAGGTCTCAGACTTCCATGGATCTGGGAGAAGGTACCTTCTCATCTGTGTCCAGGGACAGCGGAGGCAGTTGGTGGATTGTGGGGGACGAAGCATGACTGTTTCTTGACAAAGTCCCTCAGCTGTTGGGCGCTGTACTCTATACTTTGTTTCCAGATTCTGGAATGACGCAAACATCTCATCCATGCAGAGATCCTTCATAGACCATATCCCATCATTCTATTCCAGGCCTGAAAGGCCCCATCTATCAGTCATGAAAGGTGCTGTGCAAACCAGAGCGCTTCCTGAAAGTCACTGATGATTGATTGAACCGTCGATGGAAGACAGTCAATCTGTACAAATCTCTCCACAGTTCAGAGATGGAGGTCAGATTTGTCACCATCAAGATACTAAGCTTCTCCAGCCGTCGTGCGTCGCTGACCGTCAGGAGGTCACAGGGGTCATTGAGTCAAAGGTTTTAAATACTTTTTTAGACACAACTCAACAATTCTTACTCTTAATTATGAAAAGATTATCCCTGCAAATGTCTAACAGGGTGAAATGAGGTGAGGTGATGAGATTGAACATCTAAGGGTCCGTCTCTCCTGGAGACGATTCAGCAGTGAAACTGTGGAGCAGAAGGAGACGTCTTTATTT
Organism: Lophius americanus; assembly: GCA_037951165.1. Lineage (NCBI taxonomy): Eukaryota > Metazoa > Chordata > Actinopteri > Lophiiformes > Lophiidae > Lophius > Lophius americanus. The sequence goes on along the minus strand of JBBDHG010000197.1, from coordinate 384,883 downwards.
CTCATTGCTCTGATGGTGAACTGGTGACACCAGCCTGTCAGGAACTCTGCTGATGGTTTGGATCAGAGGTGACAGACGCGTCCATCGCAAAATCACTTTTAGACAACGAGTCAAATAGCCCTAAGTTCTTAAAACCCGTCAGTCCCTCACATACAAGCGTTTCCCACCCATTCAACCACGGGACCAAGGGAACACGACACGAAGACTACGAGCCAATCGTCCGCTCCGATGAAGGGGGAGGGAGAGGGAAATGCAGAGCTTCACCTGCAGGTATGATTCAAGTCAAATTTTTGGCATAGTTCACCTCAGGTTCATCAGAGAACTAGAAGCAGAGTCTCTGCCTCAACCTGTTCTGGACATTCATTCATTCATTGTCTGTAACTGAAAGACCCTGAAACCACAGGTCCCCCGACGCTTCACAGGGGCCGCCCACAGCTCCTCTGGGATTGGTCGAATGCAGGAGTAAAAGTTCACGACGCTGTACTGTATGTACAGTGTAACATGTGATAAATAAAGGATTGATATTACTATTATGTACAACTTAAACACTTTTGGTCTGTTTTCTCTGAAACCATGTTTGTTTCCTGTATTTGTTTGAACCTGGTTCAACGTTTTCAGCCGTTGAACGTAAACGTACGGAACCCCTGAAGTCCCTCAGGAAAAGTTTTATCTCGTGTGCACAAGTTATGATCTTATTATCATCTCTAAGAGCGGGGGTTCTTCTCAAAGCCTCCTTGGTGACTGAAAGCACAACCAGCTCCTGTTTTAAAACTCCTCACATTCAGACAGACAGAAGTGTTACTGGGTCTCCTCCAGCTCCTCTTCATCTCATGTCTCTGCTGCTTTCCTTCACAGAAAATATGGAAAAAAAGGGATAACTGAAAGAGAGGGCTGCAAAAACGAGGAAGGAGTTGGAGGAGAAAATCCAGCTGCTCCAGAAGCAAAGTGAAAGGTACAACTTCATTTTCTTCAATATCACATTCATCCTTTCACTCTTAATGTCTAGTTTCATATTGTGTTTGAATCATGAGTGAATCAAACCGGGAGAAATGATCTTATTGTGATTTTCTCCATGCAGCCTTCAAAATGAGAATCAGAAGCTCCAGAAGGAGGTTCTAGAGCAGAAGGTCACAATCGGGGCATTTGGTCACGACAATGACCTTCTTCAACGTGAGGTAAACGGGAGGAACACCATTGTTGGTGGTGTGGCCGATATTTATGAATCATCGATTGAAATTTCCTCTTTGAAACTCGTCTTCCAAATGACTTTCTGAGTCTCCGTGTGTCTCTGTGTCGCTCAGAAGGGGAACGATAAGAGGAATCAGGCCAAACTGATGGAGGAGGTGGAGGAAGTCCTGAAGGTAAGTTACTTTGTCTGCTTCTTCTCCTGATCATTAAAACAGGACATTAGTTGATAAGTCTGAGAACCTCTGAGAGAACACACTGATGTCATTGTTGTAGGTGGGACCAATTTGTCTGCTTCTTTTCACAATTCCCCTGTCCTGATGTAAAACACGTGGTTAAAGTCTTATTTTTACACCAACGTCAAGGAAACTTCATTGAAAGACTTTCAGCTGGAGTCAGAATGGTTTCTACCAAGCTGTGTCATGTGACACTGCACCGACATGACATCAGCAGTCAGAGGTCCAATCACACTAAATCTCAGGGTTTAATAATCTCCAAGAGTCGATGTGACTATTGAGTCCAGCAGTCATGAAATCACCTCTGAACATCATTTCAATGTCAGAACTTTCAGGAGGACAGAACTTTATTCCCATCATGCTGCTGGTCTGCTGCCTCCCTCCTGCAGCCTCTCTCTCCTCACTGAATGATGGCCAATGTGTTTACTTGTGGTTCTCAACTTTAAGCTAAATGACCTGGAATTCCAGTTCATTTAGCTTTAGGTTGTTTTATGCTTATGCCAACTAACAATGAAAACAATAAAGATGAATTATTCGTTCCTAAATGTCTTTTAATGAACTTTACTGCTTTTCTAACTGACTGTTAAACCAAACGGGTCGTTTTACCAACAGTATATTTGATGAACTGGAATTTAGTCCTTTCAAGTTGCATCACATCACTGCTGTAAATAAAATGTTTAAATAAATAATGCAAAACAAATATATATAAAAACTACTGCAAGAGTTTCTGTGGAATCAAACCAGCATCCATGTAAATGAAGGAAAATAACCAGGGGAAGAAAAACTAGTCGGTGCTTTGTGCATTCTGTAGTCAACAACTACATCAGGCTAAATCGTTTGACAGTTGGATGCAGCCCACACTGGACACGCACACACGCCTGTGCACTCGGCAGGCAGCCACACACTTTCAGCAGTAACGTGAAACGTCTCCATGAGCAATGCAACGTGTGATTTTATAGTTGGGGCACCTTTGGAACGTGGAGAGTATCATCGTGATTTCAGCTTTGCAGACCTTTCAGTTTACAACATTTTTTGGCCGTGTTGAGGGAGAAACACTCCCACACCTTGGATGTTTTCTGTCACAATGGTGTTGCTGTTTACTTCCTGCTTATTACGCGGTGTCAGCGGCGGCGTCCGATGGCGTCACCGAGGAATCAACGACTAAATTTGTCGACAACTAATTACATAATCCATTATTCGTTTCAGCCCCACTTATTTTCCCTGTTGTATGAACACTATGTTTTTAAAATTATATATCATAATATTTTTATGAATGTTGCCCGGATTTATATTTTGGTCAAATTTGAATATCCTTGATATCCAACTTATGTCATTTATTCATGGCCGCTTTAGCTCTTTTGGTCGAGTGGTCGTCCCCCAATTAGGAGGTCAGGGTTTGAGCCCTGTCCCAGTCCTTGAGTAAAGACCCTTAAAACACAGTCCCCCAGCGCCTCACAGGGGCCGCCCACTGCTCCTCAGGGATTGGTCGAAAGCTGGAGTAAAAGTTCACGACACTGTACTGTATGTACAGTGTAACATGTGATAAATAAAGGATTGATATTACTATTATGTACAACATAAACACTTTTGAGCCCAATACTGACCGCTGTGGGACCCCACAATACAACTAATACCAAAGTCTGATGATCTATAATCACCCATTTGGACAAAATGCTGCCTGTTTTGTAGAAATCTTCTCATACCACACTTTTCTACTGCGTGTTTCTTATTATCAGTACAATCGGTTACTTAAAGCCACAGATGTTGGTCTGTTTTCTCTGAAACCATGTTTGTTTCCTGTATCTGTTTGAACCTGGTTCAACGTTTTCAGCCGTTGAACGTAAACGTACGGAGCCCCTGAAGTCCCTCAGGAAAAGTTTTAACTCGTGTGCACAAGTTATGATCTTATTATCATCTCTAAGAGCGGGGGTTCTTTTCAAAGCCTCCTTGGTGACTGAAAGCACAACCAGCTCCTGTTTTAAAACTCCTCACATTCAGACAGACAGAAGTGTTACTGGGTCTCCTCCAGCTCCTCTTCATCTCATGTCTCTGCTGCTTTCCTGCACAGGTAAGAAGAGCTCAGGAAATGAGAGACCATCTCTGAAACAGAGGACTGTGGACAGAAGGAGGGGGTTGGAGGAGAGTATAAAGCTGCTCGAGAAGCAAAGCGAGAGGTACAACTTCATCTTCTTCAACATCACATTCATCCTTTGACTCTTAATGTCAAGTTTCATATTGTGTTTGAATCATGAGTGAATCAAACCTGAAGAAATGATCTTATTGTGATTTTCTCCATGCAGCCTCCACAATGAGAAGCAGAGGCTCCATGAGCAACTTCTGGAGAAGGAGGGCACAATCGGGGCACTTCGTCAAGAAAGTGACCATCTTCAACGTGAGGTAAACCGGAGGAACACCATTGTTGGTGGTGTGGCCGATATTTATGAATCATCGATTGAAATTTCCTCTTTGAAACTCGTCTTCCAAATGACTTTCTGAGTCTCCGTGTGTCTCTGTGTCGCTCAGAAGAGGAACGATAAGAGGAATCAGGTCAAACTGATGGAGGAGGTAAAGGAAGTCCTGAAGGTAAGTTACTTTTTCTGCTTCTTCATCGGATCACCAAAACTGGACATTGGTGGATCAGTCTGAGAACCTCAGAGAGAACACACTGATGTCATTGGTGTAGGTGGGACCAATTTGTCTGCTTCTATTTACAATTCCCCTGTCCTGATGTAAAACACGTGGTTAAAGTCTTATTTTTACACCAACGTCAATGAAACTTCAATGAAAGGACTTTCAGCTGGAGTCAGAATGGTTTCTATCAAGCTGTGTCATGTGACACCGCACCGACATGACATCAGCAGTCAGAGGTCCAATCACACTAAATCTCAGGGTTTAATAATCTCCAAGAGCCGATGTGACTATTGAGTCCAGCAGTCATGAAATCACCTCTGAACATCATTTCAATGTCAGAACTTTCAGGAGGACAGAACTTTATTCCCATCATGCTGCTGGTCTGCTGCCTCCCTCCTGCAGCCTCTCTCTCCTCACTGAATGATGGCCAATGTGTTTACTTGTGGTTCTCCTCAGGAGAAAGCGGCGCAGCAGGAGAGGAGTGCGAGGGTGATGGTGGACCTCCAGCAGAAATATCTGCAGCTGCTGAGCCAACCCTCAGAACCAAGTAAGTTTGTTCTAGTATCTGTCAGCGTTTCAGCTGCTTTTAGATAAGATTATTTTTTCATCTTCAAAAGGGAAATTCATTCTTATACTAAGAAATATTATAAACAAGTATGGATAAATAGATAAGTTCAGATTGTTCTGTTAAGTATTAGAAATAAAAGTGTGACAGAACATGTGTAGACATACTGTCATCCGTCCAGTGGCTCGATAAAACAGCCTTAACTTAACACTGTACATATAAAAGATATAAATGAAAGGACAGTAAGCTAAACTGGTTAACCAGATGCAGTAACTGTCCTGACTTTGTGTTTATTTCTTCTTATTTGATTGTGAAGTTCCATCATTTTGAATTGTGTTGCCTTTTTAGTGTGTTTATGTGTTTATTGTTCTTTAATTCCCTTTCTCCTTCCTAGTGTAGTCTTAGTGTGTGTTTCACTTGTGTTCCTTTCTCCCTCTCTGTGTCTGTCCTGGGATTCTGTTCTCTTGTGTGATTGGTCATCATGTTCACCTGTGTTTCCCCTCCAACTGTGTCTCATTAAGTCAGTGTATATAGTCTGTCCTCGCCTTTCCTTCTGGGCCAGTTCCTTGTATGATGTTCCCCCGTGTCATCACGCGTCCCTGCCTTCTCCCAGGGCTTTGTAAGTGAATCCTAGTGTTTTTCATTATTCCCCTTTGATCCCCTGCCTTTTCCTCGTGCCTCTTTTTGGTTTATATTAAATATTTTAATTGCACCTGCTCTGCCACATTGTCTTGTGTCGGCACCTGGGTCCAAGCTTACCCCGAGAAAGTTTGTAACAGAACGAACTGACCACAATGGACCCAGCGGACGCATGGATGGACCTGGAAATCAATGAATTAACACGCACACTCTTCTGCATCCATGTGGAGTCGATGAAAAGTCTGCATGAGGAGGTACAACAGGCTGCTCTCAGGCCTGAGGAGAACTTGTGGTTCTCCTTCGGAGAAAGCGGACCTCCAGCAGAAGTATCTGCAGCTGCTGGAGGAACATCCTGAACCAAGTAAGTTTGATCTAGTGTCTGTCAGCGTTTCAGCTGCTTTTAGATTTGATCTTCAAAAGGGAAATTCAGTCGTTACAGCAGCTCCAACAAACAGACGTTAGAAATGTGGAAAAACCTAAAATAAACTTTATGATAAGAAATATTATAAATATGTGCGGTTGGATAGATAAGCAGAAAAAGTCAGTGGATGGATTAACATACGTGGTGTGTAGTCAGTGTCACACATCAGTCTTTGTTGTGGTAAGTAACAAACACTGACTCCTTTTTAAAGTAGATGTTGTTTATGTTTTCATTTTGGTCTGACCAAAAGTGAAGGTCATTAAAGGGCATCTTAAGATAGTTGATGCAGATAATTCCTAACTTGTAATTGATTTTTGAAAATGATGTCAATACCAATACATCAAATGTCAACGAATCCGCGTACTTTGTTAGAAAACATTTTGTATTTCATTTAGTCTGTCAGATTTTTGCCTGGTTATGAGACATGACCTCCTTTTAGGTAATATTTTGCTGCCTACTTGAGCTCCTCGTCTCTTCAGGTTCAGGAACCAGAGTTCACAGTCCAGCTCTACAACCAGGAGAGAGAGTGGATCCACATGCATCTGGTCAGCAGCAGTCTGGCTGAGGTCGAGTGAAGCAGAGCTTCAACCCACAGGACGCTGTTCATGTAAGATCACAGCTTTTTTTCATATGTTAGATGAAACACAGTTCAACGGGGGGCTTTTTGAAACTTGGATGGACGTAAAGATGTGACAATAACATGAGTTACGTGACGGCGACCGCTTTTTATTTCTGTGATAACCAGATAGTTTAGTTTGCATTTCTTGGTTTTTGGACGTGAAAAGTACAGGAGTGTTTTTTATGTGTAGCAGACCTCATTTTTGCCTGGAAGGTCAGCTCACCTTCACATGCCTTTCTATCTGCGTGAGTGTCGGCCGATGACAAGACCTCCTACCGTTTATTCGCTAGACCAGATATTCATGACCGATATCTGGAACCTCATTTTGACTCATTATCCAGTTGCCATTAACTTCATTTTGACCGGTCATAATCCCAATTCAAGATGTCTACATAGTTATTTACCATAGATTCCCTCAAGCTGAGGGAATGAAGGTTAAAAGGACGTGCCACAGCAGCCAATCATCTCGAGAATAATGGAAACGATTGGACAGATTGCATTTGAGGGGCGGGACTTACAGAAGGGTCCGTTATGATGGGCTTCTCTGGTATTTGATACGTGCAACAGTAAATCAATTATTTACAAATGGGCAATAAACAAATGAAGTTGATCCACGTTGATTCAGTGTGTTGATCCCTTTCTGTCTTGTTTTTACACAGGAATGTTTGCAGTCGTCCTGCTGCGAGAACATTTCGCTCCGACTGCTGTTGTTGGTTTCACGTGTTGCAGAAGATCAATCTTTAGATCCTGCGGTTCAGTGATGGACTGATGTGAGTTTGACAGACGAGACAAAAAGGTCATTTTTTTCCTCTGTTGGTAGACCGTTGTTCTTATTTTCACACGTGTCAGAAATGAGTCTTCTTTATTTCAACTGTTGGGTAGTGATAACGGTGACTGAGCACTTTAATTTCTTGTCGTGTGACTTTTCTGATTAAAGTCTTCCAATTCTTTCTGACCTCTATGCAGTATTTTCTTTTCTTTTTGGATTACCAGAACCTATCGAAGGTTTGGTGACGTTATTTAAGACTATTTTCTACGTTTGACTGGCATCAGAACCACATGCCATCCTATGTGGTTGCACTGAGTGAGGACAGCCTATAACCTTCATAATTATATAACACACAATCCTACAAGCAGTACAACGTAGTAGAATTTGGTTCTCTGCATTTAACTCATCCCTGAGGGGCAGCGCCCGGGGCTGATCGGGCTCAAGGTTGATGTAAATATTATAGATATTCAACAGGAACGGCCTCCATCCAAACAAGCTAGTCGCCAACATTCAACACGCAGTACAGTCATGTCCACGCAACTGACTATTTACTCTCCACACACACCCCCCCGGCCCAAGCACCTCATCCGTCTTGCTTTCAGGTCATTGTTTCCAGCGTTAGCTCCCCCTCTGCATCAACACCTCCCCCAGTTCATCTCCATATCACACTGTTTTAATAGACAGGATTCAATGTCCACGATGCACTTCTAAAGGTTTTAACGAAAACGATCTTTGCTACATAAAATGTAACCGTATGCAATCACCAGCTACTAAGTGTAAGCTGGCCCTTTTAAATGTGAGGTCTCTGCAAAGCCTCATTCTCAATGATTTTATAACTGATTTTAACCTGGATTTCCTCTGTGTCACCGAAACCTGGCACAAACCTCTGGACTACTTCTCACTAAACCAGACAACACCCTCAGGATTCTCATACATCGACAAACCTCATCTCGAGGGGTGAGGAGGTGGTGTTGCTGCTGTCTACAGGAAGGATATCAAAAAGGACCATTTCCATCCCTGCCGCTCACTCTTTCGAACACCTTAAATTCAAACTCTCTGGTCCAACCCCCTCGGTCAGTGCCATTATGTACCCCCCTCCCCCAAAACTAACTCCACCTTTCCATCTGACTTTTCAGATTTTTAAAGCCAACTATGTGCCATCTCACGTTCCGTTCTGCTCCAGGGTGATTTTAAAGATACACATAGAGGACACAGACTGCAAATCTGTCATAGAATTTCCTGGAACTTCTACACTGCTTCAACTTTACACAACACGTCAACTTCCCCACTCACTCCATCGGTCTTACAGTACAACAACTCTCCAGCCACAACATCCCGTACCATCTGGCAATCACCATGGACATCGATATCCCAATCCCAAAAGCACAATATCCTTAAGAAATCTCAAATCTCCGCCCCCCTCCGTTCTCTCAGCCTCGCTTACCAGTAAAATGTCTGCATTCACTCCCCCACTCTCTGACAATCCCTCCAACCTTGTCAACTACTACTACGACACACTGTCCTTCTGTCTCGACCAACTGGCTTCTGTTAAAACCAAAACTGTTTTGTTTACACACTCAGCTCCCTGGTACACTCCTGAACTCCACCTGATGAAATCCAGAAGGGCCAACTGGAAAGACTCTACAAGAACACCAGTTCAAGAGTACATCTTCAAGCCTACCTTCAACAGTACAAAGACACACTCACCAGAGCCCGGTCCACCTACTACTCATAGCTCATTCACTCTGGCTCCAACAACCCCAAGACTCTTCACCACAATAAACAAACTCCTCAAACCGAGCAACAGTAGGTGGCGATAACGCCCTGTAATACTAATTAACACCCGCCATTTCACAGCATAGAAGAAGACTTGCAAAGTTTGTTTTTAAAAGTGAATTGAGCATGGTGAAACGTAAATACAACACAGAATATATATATATATATATATAAGTATGGGTTCTCCTACATTGAGGACAACAAAGGACAAAAACATCAGTGTGTTTTGTGCAGCGAGGTGTTGGCACAAGAAAGCACAAAGCCTTCAAAACTGAATCGGCATCTGGAAACAAAACATACCTCTCTCAAAGATAAACCTGTTGAGTACTTTCAAAGACGACTTCAAGACCTGAGGACATCACAAAAGTGTCTTACTTTTTCGTGCTCCAAGCAAGACCAGGCACTCCGTGCGTCTTACAAGGTGGCACATCGTATTGCTAAGTTAAAGAAGCCTCACACCATTGCAGAGGAACTCATCTCACCTGCGGCCATGGACATGGTCAGAGAGGTGTTGGATCAATCCGCAGCGGACAAACTGAAAACTATACCTCTCTCAAGTGACACTATAAGCAGGTGAATTGAAAACATGTCGGATGACATCAAACAACAGACCGCAGCTCGCATCAAGGCAAGTGGTCATTTTGCATTACAAATGGACAAATCTACAGACATAACAAACAAAGCGGTTTTACTTGTTTATGCTAGACATGTGTGGGACGGGGACCTACAGGAACAATTTCTCTGCACAAGAGAGCTCCTTACTACTACGACTGCAGAGGACATTTTCAGCTCCGTGGACTTGTATTTGAGTTCAGTGGGCCTAAGCTGGGACATGTGGGTCGGTATCACAACTGATGGCGCTGTCTCCATGACAGGAAAACACTCGGGGGTCGTGCGGAGAATACTTGACAGAGCTCTGAATGCAACTTGGAAGCACTGTTTTTTGCATCGGGAGGCCTTGGCAGCAAAGGAGATGGTGCCAGTGCTTCATGAAACATTAAGAGATGTCGTCCAAGTGGTAAACTACATTAAACGGAGTGCAAAGAACACCCAATGTTTTCAAAAACTGTGCCAAGATCTTGGTAGTGAGCACGTACAGGTGTTGTATGATGCCGAGGTACGCTGGATTTCGAGGGGAAAGGTACTGTCCCGTTTTTATGAACTACGAGATGAAATCGCAGCCTTTCTTGCCCAGAACAATTCGCCTCTCGCAGACCTGTTTAGCAACAGTGTGTGGCTCGCACACGTTGCTTACCTCGCTGATGTGTTTGAACAATTAAACACATTAAATGTGTCTATGCAGGGGAGGGGGAACAAAATTTTGAACAAGATGACAAAATCGATGCTTTCAAAAAAAAGATTTCTGTGTGGGCATGCCATGTTTCTAAAAGCCGACTCGACATGTTTCCCAACGCCTGTCACCAGGGACAGCAACTGGACACGGCAGGAAAAAATGTAATGAGGAAAAATATAACGACACATCTGAATAAACTTCTGGAGCGGTTTAATGACTATTTCCCCGAGAAACAGAGGGATGACGACTGGATACGTGACCCCTTTGGAATCGACATGGAAAGCGTCACGTTGCCAAGCAACGAGGAGAGTCAGCTGGTGGAGTTGTCATGTGACCGCACGCTGAAAAATAAATTCACAGAGGTAAGCCTCTCCCATTTCTGGTGCAGCACTGTGATGAGCGAGTATCCTTCCCTTGCCACTCGAGCAATAAAAATCCTCCTACCATTCAGCACTACCTATCTCTGTGAGTGTGGCTTCTCCGCTCTGGTTCAGCTGAAGACAAAACACCGAAACAGAACATGACCTCAGAGTTGCTTTGTTGACTATAACTCCAGACTTTGAGACTCTTGTGAGGACCAAAAAACATCCCCAGTTCTCCCATTAACTCCTCAGGTCTCATGTCTATGATGTCAGTAAGGTTGAAGTTAGTGCTGCTTAATTTTCTTCAAAGCACCATGTTTTTCAGTATTTAACAACTGATAAGGTAATCAGAAGAAAAGTAAATTTTGTATACTTGAATCTTTTTGAATTGCACTTTTTGTTAAATTTATTTTGAGTTTGTGGATAAAAACTGGAGAAACTGAATGTTGGTTGTCCTATTTGCATTTTTTATTTTATTTTAATTTGTATTGCCAGAATAAGTTACTGAAGTGTTACTGAATGTTATGTTAAATCAATTTGAAAAGTTGAAAACTTTCTTTTGATTTGGGTCGCGTCTTGTCATTAAGGGGTGATGGTGGGTCCTGAAGACAGACCGGTTGAGAACCACTTATCTACAGCGTCCTCACCACCTTCTCTTCCTGATTGGCAGAAAGGGTTGGAAACAAAAGGACCGTCGTTGTTTTTCAATACAGAAGAGTGTGAACTTAGAGGCGTGTCTCAAAGACATTAAGACTTGGATGACCTTGGCCTCCAGCACCATTGTGAGGAACCTGGGAGTTATCTTTGATCAGGATATAACCTTTGACTCCACATAAAACAGATTTCTAGGACTGCCTTTTTTCATCTGCGTATTATTTCTAAAATACGACACATTCTGTCACAAAAAGATGCAGAAAGGTTAGTTCATGCATCTGTTACTTCCAGGCTGGATTACTGTAATGCCTTCCTAGCAAGAAGAAGAAAGAAGAAAGTATCCTTTATTAGTCACATAGAGTCATACACAGTACAACATAGTGAAATTACTTCTCTGCATTTGACCCATCCCTGAGGGAGCAGTGGGCAGCCCCTCGTGGAGCTCCTGGGGAGCTAAGGATTCAGGGTCTTGCTCAAGGACCCTACGACAAGTAGACCCTGGTGGGATTTGAACCAGCTACCTTCCGATCTTCTGATTGGGAGTCGGCCGCTCTACCCACTGAGCCACAGTCGCCCCAAGTAGTCCCAATAAGTTTATGAAGCCCCTCCAGCTGATCCAGAACGCTGCTGCACGTGTGCTGACAAGAACCAGGTTAAGAGAACATATCTCTCCTGTATTAGCTTCCCTTCATTGGGTCCCGGTAAAATCTAGAATCAAAACAAGACCCAGCCTGGGCCAATGCTCTCTGTGGGGCCAGATCCAAACGGTATCACATTAAAAGCATCAGAAAGGTTTATAAAGTATTTGCCCACAGATTTGAAAACAGCTCCTCCATGTCAAGATCACTGACAGGTTAAACTTGGACATGCCAAGACATGATTCCATGAGAGAAATCAGAAAAGTCATTAATCACTGCCGGCTCCAGCAGCCTCAGGTTTCGATGATCGATACCAGCTCAGCGGAGACGAGGAAAACGAGTGCAAAGGAACTGGGTCTCCTGATCCAAACCGACACCTGTTGTCACCTGGCTGATACCTGTTATCAGCCAGGTGACAACAGCGAGGAAAGAGATGTTTGCCCGTTCCGATGGTACTTAACCAAAGTGTCCACATAAAGTAGAATACTGAACAATGTGAAGGGATCATGAACCAGTAGAGTTGTCATGTCTTGTAAAGAGAGCCAGAAACAACAGAAACACAAACAAAACTGTCAGTGGCAGACAGCGGGGCGCAGACACTGCCACCATCTTCAACTCATCCACCCACTGACTGACTAATGGAACCACCTCCTGTAGAATAGTTTTTCTCTCCCACCTCCAGATGGCGGCTAATTCAACAGGAGCGGTTGAAGCCACTCTGGAAAGAGGGATCATTTTGATGACGCACCAACATGTACACCAGTTTCTTTTTCCATACACACCATCATGGACTCATCATCACGCCCCACGGCTGCAAATCATCACAGCCCAATTCAGACCTCTCCACATACCTCCTTAGTTCTAAACATGCCAATTCTGATCTTCTAAATGTCATAAAAAAGTCCTTGTCAGGAAACAAAAGGACAGAAGAGACTCAGAGAAGTCTCCTCCCTATTGTTCCTGTAACCTCATGGTACATGAACATACATATTCACAGTTTTACCTGCAGCCAGGAGCCCGGTTATGAATAAAGGATAATGACCGAGGACCTCCTTATGAGTACGATTATGAATATGATGTATACAACACAGAACTCCTTCAGCTGATTCATAAACACCAAAGTTGGACTAAACCGGACCAACGGATGAGAAATTATAGACAAAAAAAAACCTGAATGCAGAGGAGAAGATACAGAGATTAGAAGAGTTAAAGAAGACGCTGAGATTTCAGCAGATGTTTTTCCCCAGAGCAAAATCCCAAAGTGAAGCTGCTGTGAAAGCAAGTTTTATTGTGGCAGAGGAGATGGCCAAATCAGCCCGTCCATTTACCGAGGGAGAGTTTCTGAAGAGCTGATGATGAAGGTGTGCGATGTCTTGTGTCTGTTTTATTCATATTTATGTTCAAACATGTAGTTTCAGTGTGTTCAATAAATGTTTATCCTGTTTGGCCCGCGACCTGAATCGTGCTTTGAGTTTTGGCCCCCTGTGCACTTGAGTTTGACACCCCTGATCTAAACCATCAGCAGAGATCCTGACAGGCTGGTGCCACCAGCTCAGCATCAGAACAATGAGCAATAAAGAGTCCAGTCTCCTTCTGCTCCAGTTTCACTGCTGAATCATCTCCAGGAGAGGCTTTTGGGAGAGACTGTGTGACCTTTAGATGTTCAATCTCATCACCTCACCTCATCTTATACAATTAAGACATTTGCAGGATCTTTTCATAATCAGCCCTTTAATGTCCTCATCAAGAAATAAAAGTTATGGATTTCTTTGCACATTTTATTTCTTTTAGTCATTTTTGAATTTAATATTTTAGACACTCTGAATTAACCATGAAATTAAAAATATGTCCAAGCATGTTTTAAATTAAGTTTAAAAAAATTGAAAACGACACACAAAATTATTTCAAGAAAAAAAGTCAGATTTTGTGAGATCAGCTCAACTTTGTTTTGTTAATCAAGTTACATAAGTTCATAGTTCTGTTAAGTGAGTCCTCACAGGCTTTCAGGATGCAAAAAATAATAAATCTTGTTTATCAAACAGGAGTTTTTCAGTATCCATGGTTAATGCCTCCTCATCTGTAGCCCATTTGACCTGCGGTGTCCCTCAGGGCTCCATCCTCTGCCCGTACTCTTTAGTATATACGTGCTGCCACTGGGTCTCATTATAAACAGGTTCCGTCCCAATTCCCAATTAATGGACATTAGAAGGACATTAAAGGGCTTTAATAGTATTAATAGTTGAGTTGTGACTAAAAGACTATTTAAAAGGTTCGGACGGTCAGTGACACATGTCTGCTGGAAAAGCGTACCTTGCTGGTGAGTGATCTGACCTCGGTCTCTGATTTAGGAAGGCGTCTGGTGAGCGGGCCGTTTCCTCCGGGTTCGTACGGAGGTCTCTCTCCCTCCGATCCAGCTGCTGACGTAGAGATTGACGCTCCGCCTGGCCGACCAACAATCCATCAGATCAGGCACACCACACTGAGATTACCGTGTCCACCTGCCCAGCCAGATAGAAAGTCATTATCCTGTGAGCACACTTAAACTCCTCTGTCATTTACGGTAAAATACTGCCTGCTGTGATAGAAAGAATTCTACAGTAAAAGATGCGGTGACCATGTAGATAACAGTACGGTATAGGGACGTTACATAAAACAAGAGTTAATAAGTAAATCACAATGAATTCAGACTAATACAAAACAACATATTGATAATAGATCCAGGCATTTCTTTAACATTTTGTTTCACACCATAAAATATTGGCAAATGGCAACACTAAGACGCTGTAAAATTCAGAACAGTAGTATGTACAAAGAATCACCCTGAATCAAGAAACAGTAAGTCGTTTTGGTTTTTATAGTCAGAATTTGTTGAAAAAATAACTTTAAGTTTAAAATACAGTGAAACCTAAAAATAAGAGAATATCAGAAAAATACTGTGATGTTTCTGCTGGTATTCACCAAAATGGAAATCACACTTAATCTATTGAATCTTTTTTAAAGCATCATAAATAATGTGCTGATAGACACGTACTTGTTTTTCTGGAGAGGCCACTATGTATGAATAGTTTCTGTTGTTCTACTGTGGATTCTCTGTATATCTTTTGTATTTTTAAAGTGACTGGCTGCTACCTCAGTCAGGTCTCTCTTGTAAGACATTTTTAATCTCAATGGGTTTTCATGGTTAAATAAGAGGTAAATAAATAAATAAAATGCACAATAAATAAAGCCTTTGACCATTTAGCAAGAACAATCCTTAGTTTCCACAGAAATGAGACGTTAGAAACACCGTGTCTGTTTGTGAACAATTGTTGATTTTAAGGTTGTTTTTGTTTGCAATTTACTTGCATTTTTAATGTCCTTGTAATGAGGTTTAAAGTGAATATTTTTCGTCATGGAATTCACTGTTACGTCTTGTACATGGTCAACGTATTTTCAAGGTGAAATTTTAGCTGCTGACATTTTACAGTGCATTCAACACATTTTGTTTTTAGTGTGCGTTTAGATAGAGAGCTAGACAGATCAATGTTTTATACATCCAAAATGACATTAAGGTTCAACAAGACAAAATAAGTGCGATGTGAATCTAACACAGTCCTGTAGCCTGAAGACAAGACTGCTGCTGCTGTCTCACCTTCAGACTTCAGAGCAGCCTCAGACTTTGAGTGCTGTCTTATATGAATGTACTGGATCTTCTCAGCCTGTCACACTAGAATTCAACTGAAAAGCTCTAACAGCTGAAATGCTGAACCACGCCAGAAACAAACTTACTCCTCTCCTCCAGGATACGAGCATGATCTTCTCTCTGCTGATCCAGCTGGGTCTGGAGAACCAAGAACTTGGACTGGCCCTTGTCCTAGTGGGACCTGTCCATGTCTGTCTCCTGACAAGAACCATGAATCAGTGAGGAGAGAGAGGCTGCAGGAGGGATGGGGCAGACCAGCGGCATGTTGGGAATAAAGTGCTGTCCTTGTGAAAGCCCTGATTTGAAAAAAAAGGCTGTCTTTTTTGGGGAACAGGGACCAAGCATGACGTTTTCCACAGAAAAATTGTAACGTTAATAATTAAATAAAAGTAACCTTGAGTTTAATTTATCCGCCACCTCTCTCACACACACACACATCTTGATAAAATCAGTCCACATTTCAACCCCTTCAGTATAATCAGCCTTCAGGACAGACTGCTTACTGGTCTATTGGACGGTGGTGGTGATGGTCCTTCAGAACCAGGGAAGGGCAGACATGGAAGGGCCGGTCATGGAGGTAGAGTCTTCATTGAAGATAAAGCTCTGGACAAAGAAGACAGAAGACAGTAACAGTTACCGTTGTTATGTTTTTATTAAATCATTAC
Organism: Lophius americanus; assembly: GCA_037951165.1. Taxonomy (NCBI): domain Eukaryota; kingdom Metazoa; phylum Chordata; class Actinopteri; order Lophiiformes; family Lophiidae; genus Lophius; species Lophius americanus. The sequence continues at coordinate 368,747 of JBBDHG010000197.1, read as the reverse complement.
AACAGACGTTTATTTCAGACTGCAGCAGAGTAGTTAGCACACAGACACGTTATACAGACATCCTCTTGTTGCATCTTCTCTTACAGCAACTGCACCTGGAACCCTTCCTCATGCTGCCACCTAGTGGTCTGAAGTTTTAACACCTATCACTACAACCATGTAATAATACCAAGATAAAACGTTTTTGAGTTACAGAAAATGGTTGAAGTTTTGAAACATGTTGGAAAAGGCCTCATCTTCTACAAGGACCCCCACAAAGTAGCATGTATGAAACATCAGATAAACATCACGCAACAGGAGGAACATCTTGACTACAACTTTGACCTCTGGTCACAGAGCTGGTTCTGCTGGCAGGAAAGATGGAAACACTAGTTTTGTTTACAGCTGACAGAGTTGGGGGGGTCTTTGAGGAAGCGGGTTTAGCGGAAACCAGAGTTTGTTAAATCTGAGATGAGGGAAACTGTTGATTTCCGTTCCAGAAAGCAGGATAAGTAGAGCTCTGACTCAGTTAACGTGGCAACTTATGCTCTGAACCTAGCCTGCTCGCTGGTTATCTTACTTCAACAAAGCCTGAGGTTGTTCCTGACTCCTCCTGCCCGTCAGTCATTTGGCAGATTATAGATTGACGTGAGGAGAGGACTTGGAGACCCATATCAAACCTGCTTTATCCCATGATTGATCTGAATGACATTCTCAAACCGTACATCTCAAACATCTCACACCAGTGACGCCTCCAATCCTCTCTGGCTGATCCCGGGGGGATCCTGAAGCGTTCCCAGAAGAAATTTAAAATTCCTCGAGTGAGTTCTTTATCTACGCAGGATTAACACTGGATTGTCTTTTATTTTCAGCTGTTTTGTTGTGAACGTAGGTCTCAAAAATGAAAATGAGTTTAATATCTTTCAGCCACCTTGTTGCAACAATATTAAGAGAAAATCGGGTATAACTATTAGATACATTCACTCAGGCATCAGAGTTTTTTAAGCCCACTTCTTGAAATACTCCCCTGTTGTTTATCTGATCTCATGCATCTTGAGGTAAAAATATAATGTTGGCGTTACGCCTCACATGAATGTTAGATGGTTTCAGCCTGCCTCCATATTTCTCGTCCTCCAAGCACCTCACATCTACCCATAATTCAATCTGCCCATCGCGTCTTCTTCACTCTATCACATACGTTCTTCTTCTACATAAAATGCAGATAATAGCAATAATAATAATAATACATTTAATTTATAACACACTTTACATTTGGATCAAATCTCAAAGTGCTACAAAGTAAAAGCAGATAAAAGCATCAATAAAAAATATAATAACTATATAAAAACATGACTAATGGTAGATCACTGCGATGTCTCTGCCAATCACAGCAGAGCGCGCTTTATTTCACTTACTAACAGGAAATTGCTGTTCATTTCTTTATAGAGAAGGGCTAAACCAGTGGAAAAATAAAACATAGAAACTTCACAAAAATAGCCTCACCCATTTATTCTGGTCCAGAGAAAAATTCAGTACCTCCCCGCTTGAAGTTCCAGACATTTTAAGCCATTTTTAGACGTTGAAAATCAAAGAATGACTTAAAGATGTTTTAAGACTTAAGGATCCACAGGTCGTCAGACTGCTGCACTAAAGTTGACTAAGATGAACTTGCCGATTGTCTTCAGATACACTGACTATTATCCTGATTTTGATCAAAACAAAGAAGATACAAACTCTAAAGTACCTGGATACCTCACCGCCAATACAGGATTGGACCAAAAGTGAAATATGGCCACCATCTCAGCACCTGTTCTTGAGATTACTGACATGTTACACTACCAACCTTACTGGGAAGTGGCCATCCAGACTCTGGCAGAGCGGATATTTCTCTCTCCTCAGGGACACAACTCCATCCTGCCAAGAAGAGCGCTCCAGCAGACTCGTGGATTCATCCTCAGACTTCTTTAGCTCCTAAGAACCACAAACATAACCATTCCGGTTACGTCACAACCTGCTGGATCTTCTTTTACAACCACCACAGGTAGAACACTTACCCTTGATCCAACGCAGTGGGCTGGTAAAATGGAATGTAACTTGTAGTTAACTTGTCCAGGTCTTTCTTCTCAAGAAGCCTACTTTCATCAAATTTCAGTTCTAGTAGATGAATTCCCAGTAGCTTGACGGTCTGCTCCTCCTCTGGGCATTCATTGTTTAAATTCTTTATCTCCTGAGGAGAACCACAAGTAAACACATTGGCCATCAATCATCGGTTCTTAGAGATTATCAAACCCTGAGATTTAGTTTGATTGGACCTCTGACTGCTGATTTCATGTCGGTGCGGTGTCACATGACAGAGCTTCGTAGAAACCATTCTGACTCCAGCTGAAAGTATTTCAATTAAGTTTCTTTGACGTTGGTGTAAAAATAAGATTTTAACCACGTGCTTTACATCAGGACAGGGGAATTGTAAATAGAAGCAGACAAATTGGTACCGTACAGTCCATTTACCAGTAAGGAACAGTTGATGGACAACAGGATGAGAAGGCTGTTTCTGGATATGGTTTGTTCTTTTTAGATTTTCTCTGTATGCACCCTGACTATGTTTGATAAAATCCTGCTTTGGCTTGAAAGATTCAGTCTCTTGGTCTTACTTCCATTTGTAGATACAGTATAAAATGTTTTCTTCAACAATATTCATGCATTTATTCCATATTTGATGGAATTTGTCCTTTTGGATCCTCAAAAAGTAGGTCAAAATTGCCAATTAAATATTTCCAATATTATTCAATGCCAGTTGAAAGTCGTTTCAAGGGAGCTTCTATTTGACGTTGGTGTAAAAATAAGATTTTAACCACGTGTTTTACATCAGGACAGGGGAATTGAAAATAGAAGCAGACAAATTGGTCCCACCTACACCAATGACATCAGTGTGTTCTCTCATAGGTTCTCAGACTGCAGCCACCAATGTCCAGTTTTCGTAATCAGGGGAGAAGAAGCAAACAAAGTAACTTACCTTCAGGACTTCCTTCACCTCCTCCATGAGTTCTACCTTAGTCCCCTTCATAGGACTCATCTGAGCGACACAGAGACACACTGGGACTCAGAAAGACATTTGGAAGACGAGTTGCAAAGAGGAATTTTCAATCACATATTCATAAATATCAGCCACACCACCAACCATGGTGTTCCTCTGGTTTACCTCACGTTGAAGAAGGTTGAGCTCTTGACTAACAACCACAAATGTGCGCTCCAGCACATTGACTTGGCAGCAGAGCCGACCATTTCCATTTTGAAGTCGGCCTGGGGAAAATCAATCAACAATCAGTTCATTCCTCAAAGGTTTCATTCAAACACAATATGAAACCAGAGATTAGGAGTGTAAATCACCAGTTTCATCACTATAATAATAAATAATAATACATTTAATTTATAATGCACTTTACATTTGGATATGATATTGCTTCCCAGAAGTCTCACAGCAGGAGGTTGAGGTTATCATCAGGACGATGAAGCCCTCCACCTGTGCCCCCCACCCCTTTCCTACAGCCCTAGTGAAAACTAACACCTCTTCCATCAGTCCCCTGATCACCGCTGTAATAAATCAATCCCTCCATGCCGGCTTTGTTCCATCTGCCCTAAAAGCCGCTATAATCAGACCACTCCTCAAAAAACCTACTCTCGATACAGAACTGTTTGCTAATTACAGGCCCATTTCCAAACTCCCATTCCTCTCCAAAGTTCTGGAAAAAGTAGTTGCTGCCCACCTCCAGGACCACCTCAAATACAACAACCTCTTTGATACCTTTCAGTCTGGTTTTGGCTCCGCCCACAGTACAGAAACATCTCTGCTTAGAGTCACAAATGACCTTCTGATGGCAGCAGATGCTGGTTCACCTTCCCTCCTGATTCTCCTTGATTTGTCTGCTGCCTTCGACACAGTTGACCCTGGAATACTCCTACACCGCCTACATCACACCACTGGACTCACTGCCACCGCCCTAAATTGGTTTCAATCCTACCTCACAGACAAAACAGAATAGGTTTCCCTTGGAAGTTCAAGGTCCCAGACACACACCGTCACCTGTGGGGTCCCCCAGGGATCAGTCCTTGGCCCCATTCTCTTCATAATGTACATGCCCCTCACCCTTGGCCGTGTCATCAGTCGATATGGACTCTCATTCCATTGTTACGCTGATGACTCGCAAATCTAAATAAAAACTGACAAATGTTCCTCCGCAGCCTCTCAATCCTCATCGTCATCATCATCTCCCCTGTCAACTCTCCGCGCTTGTCTGGAGGAGATGAAGGTGTGGATGAAAAACAACTTTCTCCAGTTGAACAGCTCCAAAACCGAAGCAATTTTAATTGGCACCCCACATCAGACCCAGTCTTCCTCCAGAACCAGTATTACCTTCTCTGGTCACGACATTCCCCTCTCTTCATCAGTGTTCATCAGTCACCAACCTCGGCGTAAGATTCGACCCTCAACTCACTTTTGAATTCCACATCAAACACATCTGCAAGATCTCCTTTCACCATCTCAGAAATATTTCCAAACTTCGTTCCTAACTCACCTTGAGTGATGCTGAAAAGCTGGTCCAGGCGTTTGTCTCCTCCAGACTGGATTACTGTAACGACTTTCATCACTTCTCATCGGGATCCCTGATAAAAGTCTTCAAAGACTTCAGTATGTTCAAAACAGTGCTGCAAGGATCCTAATGAGAGTGTAAACACGAACACATCGCCCCCGTTCTTCATTCCCTTCATTGTCTTCCCATCTCCACCAGGATTGATTATAAGATCTCCGTCCTCACTCACCGGTGTATCCATGGTAACGCACCCCCCTACCTAAAAGAACTACTCATCTCACTGACCTCAACACGATCCCTCCGTTCTACCCACTCATACCGCCTCCTCCTTACCCCGGACTAAGGTCAGCACCGTGGGTGATCGGGCCTTCTGTTCTGCTGCCCCTCGTCTGTGGAATGCTCTCCCTGACCATCTGAGGGCTCCACAGACGACTGACACATTTAAAAAAGGACTTAAAACTTTCCTTTTTAGCAGAACCTATAACTTTAATTAACATTGCTGCTTTTTGGTCAGGCTTTTATATAGTTATTTTTTTATTGATGCTTTTATCTGCTTTTACTTTGTAGCACTTTGAGATTTGATCCAAATGTAAAGTGCATTATAAATTAAATGTAACACGATTTCATTTTTTACAGCTTTACCTTAAAAACAAAAAAAATACAAAAGAGTAAATACCTATTTGTTAATTATTGGTACACAAAGCTGGCATTATTTTATTCCTGGAGTATTTCAAGAAAAATATTACACACTGTAAAAAGAGCATTGTTGGTGATTTTAAAGATGGCCTCCACTGGTGAAATAATTAAATAAAAGTATGTTCAACTTAAATTTTAGACTCAGTTATACTTAATTTAATTGTGTGTTACCACTTAACAAATTATTGTAACAGTGCAATACGATTTTGATTTGATTGGATTCAGGAGCCTGCGATCATTTCACTTAAAGAATGAGAAAAATATAAAGCAATTTTGATGGATTATTGCAGAAATGTTTCAGATATTTCTATATGTAAAGGGAAATAGTTTATTTGTTCATAGCTTGATAACGGTCATGCCGTCAAAGCTAAGTCTGTTAGCGTTTATACCGCAATTCCCACTAAATGTTAGCATTAAGCTAAAAGATCAAGCATTAATTATTTACCCACACTGTTTTGAGGAGGCAATAAACATTCAGACTCAACCTGGAAGCCTCTGTCTCTCATTTAAAAAACGGGTTATCTTACCTCACAAAGTGAACGTTAACATTCAGGTAGAGCAGAATAACACTAACAAAATTAAAGTGCATCCTCTGGCTGGACCCACTGGTCTTCAGGGCTGTATGTATCTTCATAACCCTGAGATGAAGGGCTGACTATGCAAACTAGTGTGGTGCATAATGGAATAACAATTGCAGATATTGCTTGAAATTGAAAAGAAAAAAAAGAAATTTGGATTTTTTTTTTTACCTGGGCGATTCTTCCAGAGACAGGAGATTGAAGTGAAGCTGGAGGAGAACAAGTAACAGTCTGAATGTGAGGAACTTCAAAACTGGAGCTGCTTCTGTTTTCAGTCTCACTCACTGGAAACACACAGCTTTGAAAAACATGAGAAAAATTGTATTAAAAAAAGAGTGCTAAGGTACTTAGAATAAGCAAAATTATCAACAGAAAAAGAACATTTCACTTGTAAAAATTTCTTTAAAAATGAAAAGTGTCTAGCTGCAACAGACGTCTAAACCCGATTGATTTCATCAATTTGTAAGTAAATATGCTTAAAAACAGCACATAGTGGTCCCATCATCCGGAAACAGGGCTAAATGTGAGACAATATATCTTAAAAAAATTGCATTTATATTTATATATAAAACTATATATAAACTATAAGACTAAATAAAGAGTGCAATGTTCCTTCAATGGCACTTTCCTTCACTAAAACACCTTACAATATAGCATTGTTCTTGGCATTAAACCACAATAATGTCCATTTGGCAGCAAATATTAACCATAAACTAACACATTGCATGAAAACCGTTACATAAGGTGCATGTCCGAGGGCACGCGTTCATTATATAGGCGCGCGCACGGGTTTCTAAACTGAGGGTACAGATTTAGAGATGGATTTTTTTCTCCTCAATGGACACGAGAAGAGCTACTTAGGATCAGGTTCCTGAAACTACGGCCGTGAAACTGCAATTACACACTACAGAATAAAATGAGACAACCAGTAGCCTGTATCATCACCGTTGATGTAAACATTAAACAGAAAGACAGAGCTAGCTAGTGTTGCTACACTAACGGCCCGTTTTGAGAATGATTGCTGCGTCATCAACAATTGAAAAGGTGTCACAGACTAGATAAAGACAAAGCTGAATAAATGATTGTCCGTAATTAATGACTGACTTCCGGACATTGATAAGGTTTCTGGAAATACAATTATGTCAACTAAAGTTACATTTTAAATGAATGGCAGTGCTTCGAGTTATTAACTGCTTATAGCCACAATTAACTAACTAATGAGCTAACACATTAGCCAACTTTCCAATTCAAATCAATGTTAGCTTTCTAAGTAAGTAGAGGTAGACAGACCTAAACTAATTATAATTACCTTTTAATACGGTCGTTACTGTGTGACCCGTGCCCGGATATGTGGCTTTCTTTCCAACTTGATCCACAACTTATTAATGACGTGTGGTTTCCTGTCAGAAGGTCCCACAGCACGTGAAAGAGAACCAAAGACGTGCTAACTCCACCTGACCTCCCACATCAACACCCTCAGCCCGTCTTCGCGCTCTCACACAGGAAGGTACCATTTCAGGAAGAGGGTTGATGTAAACATTATAGATCTTGTAACATTCAAAATAACCGACAGTCATGACTTAAAATTCACACTACATATGTCGAATTTCACGGATTAATGCCATTGACATAATTTTTTATTTAAATACATATTTAAACACATTTCATAGACAACTCCCCCCACCACACCCCCCATCAAGCTAAATAATGTTATAACCGTAGGTCAGTAAATAAACCATAAAAGCATCAGATTATTTTTTAACTAATTGTACAGATGGTATTTATTCCTGTTCTTATTACAACTGTGTCTTTGGAGGTTGTTTTTTTGGGTTAAGGTCATTGGTTCATCTACAAAAGCAGGAGACATGAGGACGTGTCTGCATTATCAGTCAGAATAAAACGTTTAACATGAAACGTGAAGCAACATGGGGAGGAGAGGCTGATGCACAAACATTAAAGGAGATGCATGAACTTTAAAATGTATATAAATGATCTGATATCACAGGGTCCTTTGACATTTTATCCAGTGAATAAATGAGATAGAGATGGTGGTTTACTCAATAAAACATCATAACGAGAAAGCTTTAGGTTTGAAGCCTTTCTTAGTGGGCCTCATATTTAATTATTTGACTTTTCACATGATAATTTCTCAACCGTTGGGCCGATTTAGTCCAAACCTGATTAATATTAATCCATGCAAAGAGATCTATATTATGTTTATGTTCAGTTTTACTCTAACAGTTTATTTATTTTCATGAAAACCTGTCAGACACAACTTCATATTTAATCTGAGGAGTTCAATCAGTGGGATTTCTATTACATAGCAGGGGATTGGACTGGGGATTGAATTTATTTTATCTTAAAAGTAGTGGCTCCGATGGGGAAAATCAGGGTAATGAGAACGAGATGGATGAAGGCGATGGCTTCCATGTGACCTTCTTCTGCCTCTATTGCACTGTTCCACTGGCAGCTACTTTCAATCAGGAACTCTGGATGAAGAGCAAAGTATTTGTATCATTAGAATCTGTTAACTTCATTGTGTCCAAAACCCAAAGACTTTATACTCCTGTCTGTGAAATGAGTTTTAATATGTATTTTAATAAAAAATTACTTCTATGCCATTAACCTGTGGCGTTCTCTGCGAGAGAATGACTTCATTCTCCAGCTGTGTAGAATAAACAACAATCAATCACAACATTAGAACCACTAGCTGGTGTTAAGGTTGTGGCTGATCGGTGTGTGTCTCAGTGGTTACAACCCCGATTTGAGGTTTGACAAAGTGATGACCTTAGAAACTGTTGCAGACAAGACCGGCAAGAAGAGCTTAGAATCCACCACTAACTTCTTTACATTGTTTGAATAAACCACTGCTGTTGAGGAATAGTGATGATTGACAGCGTTCGATGCGCCTCTTTCATTCCCTTGTTAACGCCCACATCCGGTCTCAGAAAATCAAAATACAAACCATTTCTTCGTTTCTATCTCCTCGTCTTTTTATTTTTTCTTAATCACATTAGAAAATGAAAGTCCAGCATTTTTCAAATTTCTCTCCTCCTTATTTGGTCTTTAAAAGGAAATATGTCTGATTGTTTTGTATTTCAAAACGAAAAATGAAATTACCACTCGTTTTCTGTTTTTCAGTATTAGATTCTGAAACGAAATACGAAGGACCAAAACATAGACGGACCATTAAGTATATTTAAAACTACATATTTGAAGATTCAAAACCTGCACGAACATCTGACTTTTAAAGTAATAATTTTGGAGATTTCGTCTCTGTTTGTTGCAGATTTTGCTTCTTTATAATGTGTAAGACACGGAATCAAAGAGTATAGTTAGGAATCTGACGCCTCAAAGAGGACCATGATTTATAGACGTCTATTGATTGGGGCCGAGCTCCGCCTGTACTCCTCTCCAGAGAGAGACTCTGTTCTGTCAGCTGAGTAACAGTAGTAGTATTAGTAGTAGTAGTAGCAGGATGAAAAGACTGAGCTCTAACAGGAATCACGAGGGAATTCGACGCGTACGATCATTTTCCTCAAAATACGATCATTTTGCATCATTTTGAGCCTCTGGTTGGATAAAACTACAACTCCCATCTATTAACACCGCCTCATATCGCAGCCGGGAGTTCAGACAGGCATGTCGGAAGGAGAGACATCTGACATTGCCGCGATTGAGTTTTTGAAGAGTAAGTGAAAATAACTTTGATCAGAAATCGATGATCTTGAAGCTGTGGCTCATATTGTTGTTTTAACATCTTAACTAACCTTATCTTAACCCCGATGATCGCAACACGCGTATTTAGTTTATAAAAAATATAAAACAAATATCCTGTACTACAGTACAAAGATATGTTTAATCTCAGCATACATGACAGTTTCCACAAACATTTTCTTTTAGGTACCGACCAAATGACGTCTGATTTTATTAAGTTCAGGGCAGCAGCAGTTCTGCTAACAGTGCAGCGACTAAGGCCAGCGCCATGTTTCGTTTCCTAGGTGATCAAACAGTTGTGACGTAGGCAAGTGACGTACACAGATACGTCCCAATTCATTCATTCATTCATTTGTCTGAAAAATACTCTGGTACAACTCTGTTCAGAAATCGGTCACAGATCAACTGAACTCGTTCAGAGACGTTTTCCAAAGAAATGGGTACGTATAAACCTCAGAATAAAGATAAAACCACGGCTGGTTTGGCATCCATCCAGCAGAGTTTTTATTCTATTATAACTATTTTAACTAGTTTGACATTATTGAACTCCTATTCAATATATGAAATTCTTCGTTTTGTGTGAGATCTATTTGGACTTTTAATTTCCAGTGTTGGGGGTGAAGGAGGTGTGCTTTGCTCAAAACAGGTTAATTATTGTCTTTAGCTTTTGTTAGCGATACCAGTTGATAACAGCTCACGTCGTAGTTTGCTCTTACGAACTCCGTAGCAACATATCCACAGGTATAAGATAGAAAATAACATCTGAACGACTGATTTAATGAGACACAAACTGAAAAGATTCACTAATAAAAAGTAAGTTAATGGAGCTTCCACTTGTTTTTTTAAAAACGGGCAGCCATCTTGGATTTTGAGTTCAGGCTCCTCCCACTTACGAGTAGGACAAACACTGACGTCAGTTTAGATTTACATTTATTGCTAAATATTTACTTTTGTGCTAAACAATTAGGTTCAACATTTATATTTAAATGTAATATTTAGATTTAACATGTATATTTAGATTAAATATTTAAACATTTAGACGTAGCAAGTAAAATTAATATTTAGACATTTTATTTAACTCTTTTCAAAGCCTCCATGGTGACTGAAAGTACAACCAGCTCCTGTTTTAAAGCTCCTCACATTCAGACAGACAGAAGTGTTACTGGGTCTCCTCCAGCTCCTCTTCATCTCCTGTCTCTGCTGCTTTACTGCACAGGTGAGATGAACTCAGGAAAGGAGGAATCTCTTAAACGGATATCCATAGAAGAAGAATTAACGACACCCAGGAAGGAAAACAACAGGTACAACTTCATCTTCTTCAACATCACATTATTCTCTAGTTTCATATTGGATTTGAATCATGAGTGAATCCAACTTGGAGTAATGATCTGATTGTGATTTTCACCATGCAGCCTTGAAGATGACTTCTACATGGAGGAGCTTCGCCAAGAGAACGACCACCTTAAACGTGAGGTAAACCAGAAGAACACCATTGTTGGTGGTGTGGCTGATATTTATGATTTATGGATTTTGATTTGACTTTCCTCATTGCAACTCGTCTTCCAAATGACTTTCTGAGTCTCCGTGTGTCTCTGTGTCGCTCAGAATTGTCTTATGAAGAGGAATCAGGCCAAACTGATGGAGGAGGTGAAGGAGGTCCTGAAGGTAAGTTACTTTGTCTGCTTCTTCTCCTGATCACTAAAACTGGAGATTGGTGGCATCAGTCTGAGAACCTCTGAGAGAACACACTGATGTCATTGTTGTAGGTGGGACCAATTTGTCTGCTTCTATTTACAATTCCCCTGTCCTGATGTAAAACACGTGGTTAAAGTCTTATTTTTACACCAACGTCAAAGAAACTTCAATGAAAGGACTTTCAGCTGGAGTCAGAACGGTTTCTACCAAGCTGTGTCATGTGACACCGCACCGACATGACATCAGCAGTCAGAGGTCCAATCACACTAAATCCCAAGGTTTAATAATCTCCAAGAGTCGATGTGACTATTGAGTCCAGCAGTCATGAAATCACCTCTGAACATCATTTCAATGTCAGAACTTTCAGGAGGACAGAACTTTATTCCCATCATGCTGCTGGTCTGCTGCCTCCCTCCTGCAGCCTCTCTCTCCTCACTGAATGATGGCCAATGTGTTTACTTGTGGTTCTCCTCAGGAGAAAGTGGAGTTCCATAACAGATATGTGCAGCTCCAGGACAAATATCTGGAGCTGCTGAGCCAAGATCCAAAACCAAGTAAGTTTGTTCTAGTGTCTGTCAGCGTTTCAGCTGCTTTTAAATAAGATTCTTTTTTTTATCCTCAAAAGGGAAATTCAGTCGTTACAGCAGCTCCAACAAACAGACATTAGAAAGGTGGAAAAACCTAAGATACATAGTACTGTCACTTTTTACATTTTAATGATAGCCAAACGGATGTCATGGTGTTTGGACCTAGTGGTACCATTGATGCCCCTGTTATGGACCTGGGCTCCTTGCGGTCATTTTCAAAATCTACTGTTTCAAACCATGATTTTAAACTTGATAAACAGATAAACTCTGGGTTCAATCAGGTTTTTATCTGAGGTTAAGAACTTTTTAACCCTTAATGATTTTGAAAAGCTTATTCATGCTTTTATTACAAACCATCTGGACGACCGTAATGGACTTTATCTTGGCGGGAGCCAGATCTCCCTCTCACGTCTGCAGCCGGTTCAAAATGCCGCCGCTCTCCTTTTAACAGTCTCACGCACGCGAAAGCACATCTCCCCCATTCTGGCATCCCTTCACCGGCTACCAGTACGTGTTAGGATTCATGTTAAGGTTTTATGTTTGTTTTTAAATCCTTTAATGGGTCGTCACCCACCTACATTTTCACCTCTTACAGACTCACAGACCCTCGAGGTCAGCTGACCAGTCGTCTCTGGTGGTCCCTAAATCATACCTGAAAATGAGGGGCGACTGAGGTTTTCTCTGTTGTAGCCCCTAAACTGTGTTACTGAGCGGCCCCCTCATGTCAGGGCAGCCCCCCCATGTCTGTTTTTATTGACTGTACAACACTTTGGAAAACTCTGTTGTTTTTTAAATGTGCTTATAAATAAAGTTGAGTTGAGACTTTATAATTAGAAATATTATAAACATATACGGATTAATAGATAAGCAGAAACACAGGTGGTGTGTAGTCAGTGGATGGATTAACACAGGTGGTGTGTAGTCAGTGGATGGATTAACACAGGTGGTGTGTAGTCAGTGGATGGATTAACACAGGTGGTGTGTAGTCAGTGGATGGATTAACACAGGTGGTGTGTAGTCAGTGGATGGATTAACACAGGTGGTGTGTAGTCAGTGGATGTATTAACACAGGTGGTGTGTAGTCAGTGGATGGATTAACACAGGTGGTGTGTAGTCAGTGGATGGATTAACACAGGTGGTGTGTAGTCAGTGGATGGATTAACACAGGTGGTGTGTAGTCAGTGGATGGATTAACACAGGTGGTGTGTAGTCAGTGAATGGATTAACACAGGTGGTGTGTAGTCAGTGGATGGATTAACACAGGTGGTGTGTAGTCAGTGGATGGATTAACACAGGTGGTGTGTAGTCAGTGGATGGATTAACACAGGTGGTGTGTAGTCAGTGGATGGATTAACACAGGTGGTGTGTAGTCAGTGGATGGATGAACACAGGTGGTGTGTAGTCCGTGGATGGATTAACACAGGTGGTGTGTAGTCCGTGGATGGATTAACACAGGTGGTGTGTAGTCCGTGGATGGATTAACACAGGTGGTGTGTAGTCAGTGGATGGATTAACACAGGTGGTCTGTAGTCAGTGTATGGATTAACACAGGTGGTGTGTAGTCGGTGGATGGATTAACACAGGTGGTGTGTAGTCAGTGGATGGATTAACACAGGTGGTGTGTAGTCAGTGGATGGATTAACACAGGTGGTGTGTAGTCAGTGGATGGATTAACACAGGTGGTGTGTAGTCGGTGGATGGATTAACACAGGTGGTGTGTAGTCGGTGGATGGATTAACACAGGTGGTGTGTAGTCGGTGGATGGATTAACACAGGTGGTGTGTAGTCGGTGGATGGATAAACACAGGTGGTGTGTAGTCGGTCTCACACAGCACAGTCTCACAGTGATTATTTGTGGAGTCTGACTGCTGCCTGGCTCAAAGGACCTGCGGTAGCGCTCTGTCTCACGCTGTGGGTGTAGCAGTCTGCTGCTGAAGGAGCTTCTCAGAACTTCACTGTTATGTTTAGTTCAAGATTAGGACCCAAAATGAAAAGACTCTAAAGATGCACACAAAATGTTTAATGAATGTAAACATGCAAACTCAGGCAGAGGCAGAAAAAAATCTAAATAAGGATACTTTAAAATCTAACAGTGTGTAGCAACTAAATATGAAAAGTTCAAAGTAACAAATGTTGCTCTACAGCAGGGGTATTCAAGTAAGATTCAGAGAGGTCCAGTTACTAAAATGACCCCCCAGCAAAGGTCCGAACCTCATAATGTCTAGATTGTATCCAATAGGCCCCATGTCTATCAAACAAAATCAACACGGCACAAACCTTATCGTTTTAACAACATTTGTGTTCAAATCTCAGAGTAGGATACTTTTAACATGGAAATCAAATAGTTGTGTGTATCATAAATAGAATGAGTCTTATAGCTAGTAGAATTAACTCGAGGCCTACTTTGTAAGTAAAAGAGAACCGGAAAGAATTTCTTCTCAATAAATTAAATGAACATTACGTTTTTTAGAAAAAAAAATTCAAGCAGAGCTTTGAGCAGGAACTTTTCTCTTCACATTCTTTTCTACTTCCCTTCTTTCCTTTCCTAACAATGAAAACAACAATGGAACAGTGTGTATTAATTAAATATCAAACGTTCAAAGTAGCAAATAATTCTCAGAAATGACAAGGTGACAAATGATGCCGTACAGTTTCAAACTTCAAAACAATCAATAAGGAGAGACACAAAACGTACAAAAAGCCTGGATTGCGGCAGCAGAAGGAAGCAGGACAGGAGCACAGGAGCTCACATGAGCGGGAACACGGGCAGGTTAAACAGGCCAGAGTAAGAAACGGTCTGACAGAGACAGAGAGGAAGACAGACTGAAATACACGGAGGAACCAGGACAACAGGGAACAGGTGAGAACATTGATCAATCAGGCAGGATAGAAAGAAGCCGAACGCAGAGAGTAAAAAAAGTCACAACATATAAACAAACCTGGAAAATGAAAACAGGATTTATAACTTATAACTGACAAAAATAATAAATGTTATGCAGTGTGTGTGTATATGTATATAGATATAGTAAATATACATATATATATATATATATATATATATATATATATATATATATATATATATATATATATATATATATATAGTGTATATGAAAATATGAACACAATTCAGACACCAACACAGTAAATCATATCCACTACAGGAACAGCAGGAAGTGGATCAGAACCAACAGACCAGGGAACACAAGAACGTGAGTACGAATGCATTCCATACAGTTTGGATCCATAATCCAGTTAAAGACAGAAACCAATATAAAAAATGTATCAATCAACCTAAAACTCAAACAATAGGCAGTTATATAAAATAATGTAACAGCAAGTCAACATTTCTGACACTTTGTTCTGTTTTCCTCTTTTCAGGCTTCGTGACGTAACCTGGATCAGCCTGGAATCTTGAATCTTGATCCTGGATAAATCCCAGCAGGAGGCTTCTTGTTACAATTATTCACATCTTTATGGTCTTGATGGATGTTTGATCATAAACATTAAGTGCTTTCGTCTTCTGTGGGTTTTGACGAGGGAACTACATGGAATGTAGCCAAGCATACATTTTACTTTTAGTCATTTGAGACAGAGAATGTTTAGAGAGTCTGTAATTAAGGCAGTTTTATTCATTTGCAGTTGTTGTATCGTTTTACCTTTTTCTAATAAATCAATCAATCAATCAAAGAGAACGTTACTAAATTGATGACTATTTAGTTTTGAAACCTTTGCACCTTGTTCCTCCTGTTAAATGAAGTGAGTTTGAGGAAAATCAAATCCTTATTGATACTTGGTTTTCTTTCACATACTTTGTTCTGGTCACTATTATTGGGCCAGAGGAGATTCAGGTATGTGAGGAACCTGAAAAAAAGGTGACGTCACCTGTAGGAGCTCAGAAAGCCTCTTCAGCACAAAGATGTCATGTGCAGTTTCTCCACAGGGGGCGCTGCAGGTGGGCCAATTCATGCATCCCCCCATAGTGGTGCTTCAACTGGAGCTACGGTTGAGTGTATGTTGAGTGAATATAGCTATTTTAGGTTTTATTTATCCGTTAGGAAAAGTAAAATGAGCAAAATCTGTCTATGATGTGAAGTAAAGGATCACATGATCACAAGTCCCAGTTATATAATCCAACATAGCTGTTTGATTATAGTCTGTTAACTAGTTAAGATCAGTGTAAACACATTAACAAAATCAGAAGTGTGTATTTTACATAGAATTTTTTTTTTTTTTCCATAATCGTATCTGTAACACAATAAAGTTTACTGGCTCTCCCACTTTTGTCACAGCGTTGTCCTCCACCTCAGACAGAGCTGCTCCTCAGATGAGTCCAGTAGGGTCTCTTCCACTAGTGTGTCTGCTTAGAAGCAGAATGTAGGTGGACGTTGTTACGGGCCTAATTGTGGACCAAGAAGCCGTGGGTGGAGTTTTAGTTCTGAAACTAGGAAGTCTCTGGGTTTTGGCAGGCGGGGGGACCAAATCCTCAGGGTCCTGAATGTTCTCTTCCACCCTTTAGATTTCTGGATGTTGCTGAGAGAGGACATGCAGTTGGTTTGTGTAACAGGGGAAGATAGAAATGGATGATCCACCGTGGAGAACCCTAATGGGAAAGATTGAAAGAAGAAGAGGAAAACAAATATTTTACGGATGTTCGATGTTAAAGCTATTGGGCTATAATTCCCTGGATTTGTACAGTTGTTTGCTGGCTTTCTTATTTGAACTACTACATCT
Organism: Lophius americanus; assembly: GCA_037951165.1. Classification (NCBI taxonomy): domain Eukaryota; kingdom Metazoa; phylum Chordata; class Actinopteri; order Lophiiformes; family Lophiidae; genus Lophius; species Lophius americanus. The sequence continues at coordinate 352,172 of JBBDHG010000197.1, read as the reverse complement.
TCCTTCCTCCCAGTAATTTCCCATCCTCCCACACTTTATTATATAGTTCTATCAAAGTACTCTGGGATGACTGTTAAAAGCAGGATGAGCTTTAGAAAACTTATGTTTTGGACATACCCATGCTTTTATTTGTGAGGGTCAAACAGGAAGTCTTAAAGGAAGTCACAGTATCTGATCCCGGTTAACGCCAACCACAAACCATCCTCGTCAAAAGTAGAAATTGTTGTCCAGGCATACTGAAGTGTATGTTTTATGATGTTGAAATATTGAATCTGGTGGTTTCATCCTTTAAACTTTGTCTTGAACAGTCAGTGAATTGTTTCTTTTGTTTTTTTCTTAACATATGTGATTCCGGTTTTACTTCAAGCTTTGCAGCAAACTCATGAAACACTGTCTGAAGAGATGCCGATGACACGTTAAACTCTTTGTGTACTCTTTCTTTTGAGTGTTCCTGTAGGTCACTTCCAGCACGAAGGTTGGGGGTTATTTGAATTTGCGATTGTACAGTGGTTGCAATGTTATGGCAGTTTTCGACATACTCGTGCTTTTATTTTGTTAGGGTGGTTGTAATGTGCTTTTATTTATGAGGAACAAACGGGAAGGCATAAAGGAAGTCGTAGTATCTGATTCCGGTTAGCGCCTAAGAAACACAAATCATCGTCGACGTTTGAATCTGGTGAGTTTCCTCTGGATCAGACTAGTTCTACGTTCTTTTACACACCTGACTTTATATCGTTTTAAATATTTCTGTTTGGTGGAAAATGTGGTGACATCAGGGTGAATATTTTGTGTTGTGATACTTGAACGGTAGTTGATACTTGAACGAACGAAACGTCTATCCAGTTAAACCTACAGTAGTCAGAAGACGTCAGCCTTTTAACGAAGCATACTCTTTACACTGACTAAGATATTCTGCTTTACAGTTTTCTAATGGTGAGTGTTAGTTTCATCACTGAAAGAAGCTTTTGTAGTTCCCAATAAGAAACCAGGAAACAATTGTACAAATCCAGGTAATTATAGAGCAATGGTTATGACACGTTAAGACACGCGCGCCTTTCCCGCCCGCCCGCCCAGCGTTGCCTGATGGGAGTTGTAGTATTATCGTACCAGCGGCCCAAAACGATCGTATTTGGAGGAGAACCGGAAAAAAATAGCTTTTCCGTTCGAAACGGCAGTGTAGATGCTTAAAGCAGTTGAAGTAGGAGAAATAGTTGTAAAAGTACACAAGTATTTAATAGTAGAAGTGGTAGTACATGCAGAAGAAGAGGGGAGTAAGAGGTTATTACGGATTCCCCCAAGTGTCAGTTGAGAAAAAATAAATTCATCTGTAGATCCGTGAGCGTGGATTGCAGGAAATGTTGAATGTTGTCACCTGTCCCTGGCCCTCAGTCACATCACAACAACAATGTTGTGTATGTGTAAAGTACTGCATACATAAAAGTAATACATGCAATTTTATTGTGAATTGAGGGATTATTTATATACTTGGAAGGAGTAGCCAAGCACCAGTCCGTAGTTCTGGAAGTACTAGTCCGTAGTTCTGGAAGTACTAGTCCATAGTTCTGGAAGGATTAGTCCGTAGTTCTGGAAGTGCTAGTCCGTAGTTCTGGAAGTACTAGTCCGTAGTTTAGGAAGTACTAGTCCATAGTTCTCGAAGTACTAGTCCATAGTTCTGGAAGGATTAGTCCGTAGTTATGGAAGTGCTAGTCCGTAGTTCTGGAAGGATTAGTCCGTAGTTCTGGAAGTGCTAGTCCGTAGTTCTGGAAGTGCTAGTCCGTAGTTCTGGAAGGATTAGTCCGTAGTTTTGGAAGTACTAGTCCGTAGTTTTGGAAGTATCAGTCTGTACTGGTCAATACTTCCCTTCGGGTGGCCAGGGTTGCCAGAAGTTGCCAAAATCTCTGTCACAAACTGACAATTTATTCAGCTTTTTAACCACTAAGAAAATTCCAAATGTTTTTACAACTAGTTATAAATACACAGACAACTATTCAAAAATAATCACATCTCAAATACTTAAATTTACAAGCAACCGAAAGTTGTTCTAAAGCAAGATATCCACAGTGTCAAGAAATAAAAGAAGCAACCTTGAACACTAGGGCTGCAACTAACGACTATTCTGATAGTCCATTAATCTATCGCTTACTTATTTATTTTCTTTCTCCTGGTTGATTTAAATAAACATTCATAAACATTACTAAATGGATCTTAATTTTTGTTATCAGCTTTTGAATTTAGCTTTAGGTTGTTTTATGCATATGCCAACTAACAATAAAAACAATAAAGATGAATTATTCGTTCCTAAATGTCTTTTAATGAACTTTACTGCTTTTGTAACTGACTGTTAAACCAAACGGGTCGTTTTACCAACAGTATATTTGATGAACTGGAATTTAGTCCTTTCAAGTTGCATCACATCACTGCTGTAAATAAAATGTTTAAATAAATAATGCAAAACAAATATATATAAAAAAATACTGCAAGAGTTTCTGTGGAATCAAACCAGCATCCATGTAAATGAAGGGAAATAACCAGTGGAAGAAAAACTAGTCGGTGCTTTGTGCATTCTGTAGTCAACAACTACATCAGGCTAAATCGTTTGACAGTTGGATGCAGCCCACACTGGACACGCACACACGCCTGTGCACTCGGCAGGCAGCCACACACTTTCAGCAGTAACGTGAAACGTCTGCATGAGCAATGCAACGTGTGATTTTATAGTTGGGGCACCTTTAGAACGTGGAGAGTATCATCGTGATTTCAGCTTTGCAGACCTTTCAGTTTACAACATTTTTTGGCCGTGTTGAGGGAGAAACACTCCCACACCTTGGATGTTTTCTGTCACAATGGTGTTGCTGTTTACTTCCTGCTTATTACGCGGTGTCAGCGGCGGCGTCCGATGGCGTCACCGAGGAATCGACGACTAAATTTGTCGACAACTAATTACATAATCCATTATTCGTTTCAGCCCCACTTATTTTCCCTGTTGTATGAACACTATGTTTTTAAAATTATATATCATAATATTTTTATGAATGTTGCCCGGATATATATTTTGGTCAAATTTGAATATCCTTGATATCCAACTTATGTCATTTATTCATGGCCGCTTTAGCTCTTTTGGTCGAGTGGTCGTCCCCCAATTAGGAGGTCAGGGTTTGAGCCCTGTCCCAGTCCTTGAGTAAAGACCCTTAAAACACAGTCCCCCAGCGCCTCACAGGGGCCGCCCACTGCTCCTCAGGGATTGGTCGAAAGCTTGAGTAAAAGTTCACGACACTGTACTGTATGTACAGTGTAACATGTGATAAATAAAGGATTGTTATTACTATTATGGACAACTTCAACACTTTTGAGCCCAATACTGACCCCTGTGGGACCCCACAATACAGCTAATACCAAAGTCTGATGATCTATAGTCACCCATTTGGAAAAACTGCTGCCTGATTCTAGAAAAATTCTCATAACACACTTTTCTACTGCGTGTTTCTTATTATCAGTACAATCGGTTATTTAAAGCCATAGATGTTGGTCTGTTTTCTCTGAAACCGTGTTTTTTTCCTGTATCTGTTTGAACCTGGTTCAACGTTTTCAGCCGTTGAACGTAAACGTACGGAGCCCCTGAAGTCCCTCAGGAAAAGTTTTATCTCGTGTGCACAAGTTATGATCTTGTTATCATCTCTAAGAGCGGGGGTTCTTCTCAAAGCCTCCTTGGTGACTGAAAGCACAACCAGCTCCTGTTTTAAAATTCCTCACATTCAGACGGACAGAAGTGTTACTGGGTTTCCTCCAGCTCCTCTTCATCTCCTGTCTCTGCTGCTTTCCTGCACAGGTGAGAAGAGCTCAGGAAATGAGAGACCATCTCTGAAACAGAGGACTGTGGACAGAAGGAGGGGGTTCGAGGAGACTATAAAGCTGCTCGAGAAGCAAAGCGAGAGGTACAACTTCATCTTCTTCAACATCACATTCATCCTTTGACTCTTAATCTCTAGTTTCATATTGTGTTTGAATCATGAGTGAATCAAACCTGAAGCAATGATCTTATTTTGATTTTCTCCATGCAGCCTCCACAATGAGAAGCAGAGGCTCCATGAGCAACTTCTGGAGCAGGAGGGCACAATCGGGGCACTTCGTCAAGAAAGTGACCTTCTTCAACGTGAGGTAAACGGGAGGAACTCCATTGTTGGTGGTGTGGCCGATATTTATGAATCATCGATTGAAATTTCCTCTTTGAAACTCGTTTTCCAAATGACTTTCTGAGTCTCCGTGTGTCTCTGTGTCGCTCAGAAGAGGAACGATAAGAGGAATCAGGCCAAACTGATGGAGGAGGTGAAGGAAGTCCTGAAGGTAAGTTAATTTGTCTGCATCTTCTCCCCTGATTACGAAAACTGGACATTGGTGGCATCAGTCTGAGAACCTCAGAGAGAACACACTGATGTCATTGGTGTAGGTGGGACCAATTTGTCTGCTTCTATTTACAATTCCCCTGTCCTGATGTAAAACACGTGGTTAAAGTCTTATTTTTACACCAACGTCAAAGAAACTTCAATGAAAGACTTTCAGCTGGAGTCAGAATGGTTTCTACCAAGCAGTGTCATGTGACACCGCACCGACATGACATCAGCAGTCAGAGGTCCAATCACACTAAATCTCAGGGTTTAATAATCTCCAAGAGTCGATGTGACTATTGAGGCCAGCAGTCATGAAATCACCTCTGAACATCATTTCAATGTCAGAACTTTCAGGAGGACAGAACTTTATTCCCATCATGCTGCTGGTCTGCTGCCTCCCTCCTGCAGCCTCTCTCTCCTCACTGAATGATGGCCAATGTGTTTACTTGTGGTTCTCCTCAGGAGAAAGCGGCGCAGCAGGAGAGGAGTGCGAGGGTGATGGCGGACCTCCAGCAGAAATATCTGCAGCTGCTGAGCCAACCCTCAGAACCAAGTAAGTTTGTTCTAGTGTCTGTCAACGTTTCAGCTGCTTTTAGATAAATTATATTATATAGATTAAACATATATACGGATTAATAGATAAGCAGAAACACAGGTGGTGTGTAGTCAGTGGATGGATTAACACAGGTGGTGTGTAGTCAGTGGATGGATTAACACAGGTGGTGTGTAGTCAGTGGATGTATTAACACAGGTGGTGTGTAGTCCGTGGATGGATTAACACAGGTGGTGTGTAGTCAGTGGATGGATTAACACAGGTGGTGTGTAGTCAGTGGATGGATTAACACAGGTGGTGTGTAGTCAGTGGATGGATTAACACAGGTGGTGTGTAGTCGGTCTCACACAGCACAGTCTCACAGTGATTATTTGTGGAGTCTGACTGCTGCCTGGCTCAAAGGACCTGCGGTTGCGCTCTGTCTCACGCTGTGGGTGTAGCAGTCTGCTGCTGAAGGAGCTGCTCAGAACTTCACTGTTATGTTTAGTTCAAGATTAGGACCCAAAATGAAAAGACTGCACACAAAATGTTTAATGAATGTAAACATGCAAACTCAGGCAGAGGCAGAAAAAAATCAAAATAAGGATACTTTAAAATCTAACAGTGTGTAGCAACTAAATATGAAAAGTTCAAAGTAACAAATGATGCTCTACAGCAGGGGTATTCAAGTAAGATTCAGAGAGGTCCAGTTACTAAAATGACCCCCCAGCAAAGGTCCGAACCTCATAATGTATAGATTGTATCCAATAGGCCCCATGTCTATCAAACAAAATCAACACGGCACAAACCTTATCGTTTTAACAACATTTGTGTTCACATCTCAGAGTAGGATACTTTTAACATGGAAAACAAATAGTTGTGTGTATCATAAATAGAATGAGTCCTATAGCTAGTAGAATTAACTCGAGGCCTACTTTGTAAGTAAAAGAAAACAGGAAAGAATTTCTTCTCAATAAAATAAATGAACATTGTGTTTTTTAGAAAAGAAAATTCAAGCAGAGCTTTGAGCAGGAACTTTTCTCTTCACATTCTTTTCTACTTCCCTTCTTTACTTTCCTAACAATGAAAACAACAATGGAATACATTTCAGGTAAAAAATAAAACAAGACAGTTAAAAAAGTGCCTCTTTAAGATTATGTAGGAACAGAGGTTTGAGCAGCCCCCTTTCCCTTTAATAATATTTATACTGTTATATCAAATGTATTTATTTTCTTAACTTCTTTTAAAAGTACTTCCTTTCCTGGTAAGAGAGATGGTCATGTGACTGTCCTACCAGTAGCTTGAATCTTGCCTTGAATGGACTTAGCGCCATTCTCATGTACATATGTAGGCGCTCGTGGGTGAGCCTGGAACGGTACTTATTGTCTACGATCTTCGTGGCAGAGAATGCAGACTCACAGCAGTAAGTAGATCCAAACATGGACCGGGTGTGTAGGGCTACTTTGGTTAGACCAGCCAAAGTAGCCTCAGGAACAGTCTGGATCCAGAAAGTAGCAGGATCACATCTTTCAAAATTCTCTCTTGGTGCATATTCTGCTTGCAGATCAGTGAGCTCCAGCTGCAGAGACCCAGCATGAGCCCACCTGCAGGTCTGTGTCCCCTCCTGCAGACAACGTTTGTTCAAATCTGAGTGTCAGTTGCTTCATATCCTGTCATGTGATCATCTGTCCAGAGCAGCGTGGGTTTGTGGGGATGTCAGCGGTGGACATGCTCCTCTGGACTCACCTCTCCCCATCAGAACCTCAAGTTCATAATCTGTTTTTGTATTATTTCATCAAAACTGTATAAATGTGTAACTTGCATTAAAGTATTGGATTGACATTAGATTCCTTGTAAATCTCATCACTTCTACTCAATCGCTTCTTTTCTACCTTCCTTTTGTTTCCTGCCTTTGGTTGACTTTCTATTGTTCCTCTGTCCTTCTTGAAATTGCAAATTACATGCAAATACTTTTTTATTTTAAGATACATTATCCACAGAAGAAGCCTAGTATGTCTAAATATTTTGAACATGTAATATTACATTTGCACTTGGTGGCAATTAATAAAAGTTGTATACTCACGTTCAGCACACAGTGATGGTGTCATGAACAATGAAGTTCTTTTCTCACACTGTTAAACCCCAGAAATGTGACAGGTAGGGAGGAAGGTTTAATTCTTACGTTGGATAACGTGTTAGCGTGTCGATGAGTCACATGTTACACCTGTACAAAGTGTTGGGTGCCTGAGAATCTCACACGTATGATGACAACAGGAAATAATCAGAATCTGGATCAAGGTTTGACTTTAGACTCCAGCCTTTGAGACGCATCTACTTCCACTATTCTCTCGTCGTCATCCGTCTACTTGGGTCCATCAAGGTCAATCAATGTTATAGCAAAGCATCGATTCTCTCTGATCTGCAGACTGGACATGTTCCACTCAGATGGAATGGTCTGGTGATTTGGATCCTAGTTGTCTTTTAGAATACTTTGACCTCGTAGAACTTTGGGATTTGATCCAAATGTAAAGTGCGTAATAAATAAAATGTCTGATTATCATTTGTTGTGTTGGGTGACGGATGTGTTGAGAATGTTCACGTAATGATTTGAGGTCAATCTTAGAGGTCAATTGAAATGACTTCTTACATTGTTGACCAGGGGGGTAAAATGTTTGGGAATGAGAGGGGGGCAGGTTGGAGGGGCTGATGGAGGTTTTATTCGTCCGGGTCCAACGGACACACACTATGCTGGTACCTGCCAGAGCTGGTGGACAAGATCAGAGAGCTGCAGTCAGAAGGTTTTCTACCACGCTGTGTGTCATGTGACTCAGCAGCCAGAGGTCAAAGACTTAATCACAACGGGTTTTTGAAAAACGTTTTTTAAAGTCATTATTGAAGACATAATACAGAATAAAGAGAATGTTTACCCAACAGACAAGGACCCTCCTATTAACCCAACGCTCACTCCCACAACAGGAGAAACATCCCGTCTGAAGAGGAAACAAGGACAGAGTCATAAAAACAGTGAGCCAAGAAAAATAAAAGATGAACAGAGTCACTGAGTTAGGAAAATGAAAGAAATAATAAAAGAGAAATAACTTGAAAAAGTGTCCAGCAATACATTTAACCCTATAATGCCAAATGCATCAAATTTGATACAAGCATTTCTGAGACCTATTGCATCACCTTATGGTAAAAACTTCACTCAAAACCCTCTTGTATCCAATCTGATACTTGTCTTGCAACCCCTATTGGATACCTTGATCACTACAACAATTCAAACACAGTACATGTGACAATCCAAGATGGCCACTTTCAGATAGTTCCCAACTCACTGGATCAAGCTAAAGAAAATTGCGATTTTTATGATTTTCCAGTGACATTTTCTTTGAAATTTTTAGTAATATACTAACATGAACACTTAATCTGTTGAAGCAAGTTATAATTACATTTTTTTTTTGCATTTTAGTATGTAGTAAAATTATGTATAAAATTTGTGTTCAAATTTGATACTACAGGTAAAAAGTGGAATTTGGCAGTAAATCCCTCAATTGTCATTATCTTTCTTTTTTTAGTGCAATATGCATTATATTGATGATTGTGTATCATAAAATGTTTTTATCAATCAATTACACAAATTACAGATTGAAATGTTATATTTACAACAAATAATTGCACAAGAAAATTGATAAACCTATATTTCTTACTTTAGATGCCTAAACGGTACATGATACAGCTGGTTGCAGATCAAACAAACCTTTTCAGTGTGCAGAAGAAAGGGAAATAAGTCAACACAAATGTCAAAGAAATTGAACAGGTTCTTGGCATGTACATGTTCATGGGTTTGGTTCAGATGCCCAATGTAAGAGCCTATTGGGAAATGGAAACAAAGTACCGCAAAGTTGCCGATGTGATGTCACGTGATCGATTTGAGAAATTGCTGATGCTGCTGCACTTTCAAGACAACCTCAGTGTGTCTGAAGATGCAAAGAAGGATAAATTGTGGAAACTGAAGCCATGGCTCGAAAAGCTACGAGAACAATGCCTTCGTATACCTCCTGAAGAACATCATGCAGTTGATGCGATAATGATTCCATTTAAGGGAAAATCTTATCTGAAAGTCTACATACCATCAGAACCCCACAAATGGGGATTCAAAATGTGGGGACATGCAGGACAGAGTGGTTTCCTGTATGACTTTGATGTTTGTCAAGGGGCAACAGATCCAGACAAGGAAAGGTCTGAGGTTGGTGTGAGTGGAGATGTTGTTCAAAAATTGACATCAACCCTTCCTGCAGCGAAGAACCACAAAGTATTCGCAGACAACTATTTTACATCACTCCCAGTGTTAGAACACCTTCGGCAGAGAGGGATATACTACATTGGCACCATCAGGATGAACAGGGTACCCAACTGCAGCATGACGGATGAAAAAGACCTGAGGAAACGGGGAAGAGGGTCCATGGATTACAGAGTCAACCAAAACAATGTGATAATTGTAAGGTGGTGTGACAACAAACCCGTCAACCTGGTTTCCTCTTTTGTTGGCGTCACTCCCCAAGACCATTGTGAAACGCAGAAGTCTGAAGACCAAAAAATATGTCATGGTTCCCAGACCATCCATCGTGGAAAACTATAACAGATTCATGGGGGGTGTGGATCGTTTGGATATGCTGTCTGCCCTGTACAAATACAGCTTCAAAACCAGAAGATGGTACTTGTATATCTGGTGGCATAGTGTCACAGTGGCACTCATCAATGCTTGGACCCTGTACCGAAGAGACCTGAAGACACTGCACCTAGAGAAAAACACCATGCCCCTGAGAAGATTTCAGGCATCAGTTGGCTTTTCCTTGGTAAGCGCAGGAAAAGCAAAAGTCAGGGTTGGCAGACCACTCTCTTCTTCAACAGCATCCCCTCCACCTCAATCACCAACACCACCACCACAGAGGAGGTGGCGATCGACCAGTGTGACTCCGGATGTGAGGAGGGATATGGTCAACCACTTCCCATCCTGGGAAAAGCGACAAAGGTGCAAGCACTGCACAGGACACTTTTCCCATGTGCGCTGTGGAAAATGCAACGTCCATCTCTGCCTGAACAAGGACATGAATTGTTTCCAAGATTACCACATGGCATAATAAAAGAAAGTCCCCGAAAACAGTCACAGTTAAAAAAAAATGAAGAGGCTGATGTTCTTGTTATCATCAACTGCTGTTTTCACGATTACCACTTGTCACAATAAAAGGAAGTTACAGGAAAAGGTAGCAGTTTGAAAAAAATAAGAGGCCGATGTTCTTGTTGTATAGCCTGAACTGCTGTTTTCATGCTTACCACAGTTCATAATAAAAGAGAAAAGAAGAAAGAGGCCTAAAGAGGCTGATGTTTTTGCTGTATCGCAAGAACTGCATGTAATGCCCAATGTGCCATTTATGATACAAATTGAAAACCCTATATGCAAATAATTTTTTGTAATTTCTTTTTCAAATTTTGTGAAAGGGCCAAATAAAGGTTCCAGATTCAAGAAATCAGAATTTTCTGTCCATTATTTCTGGGGTCTGGCATTACAAGGTTAATAAAATATGCAAACACTTTAGCACCAAGATACGTGTGTGTATACAGTGACATCATATATACTCATGTACATCTACTGTATATGTGTATATATATATAAACACACGTGTATGTATACATGTGTATACAGTTATTTCACATACATGCTTATAGACAAGTACTGCATATATTTATACATGTATATAGAGCGAAATCATATATATATACACACAAATACTGCATATATACATGTGTCCAGTGACATCATATATACCCAAATACAACTACTGTGTATATATATATATATACACTGACATCATATATATGCTTATATAAAAGTACTGTGTATATATATATATATACACACATATATATAATAATAATAATAATACATTTAATTTACACATATATATGTATACACATATATATGTATATACACACACATATGTATATACACACATATATATGTATATACACACATATATACACATCATACATATGCTTATATACATGTGTATAGTTATTTCACATACATGCTTATAGACAAGTACTGTATATTTATACGTGTATAGAGCGAAATCATATATATATACAAGTACTGCATATATACATGTGTCCACAGTGACATCATATATACTCATATACAACTACTGTATATATATATATACACACACGTGTATACACTGACATCATATATATGCTTATTTAAAAGTACTGTGTATATATACACACACATATATATACATATATACACATATATATATATTTTTACACACATCTACATATACACACATATATATATATACACATATACATGCATATACACACATATATATGTATATACACACATATATATAGACACACATATACATATATATGTATACACACACATATATATACAAACACATATACATATATATGTATATACACACATATATATGTATATACACACATATATATGTATATACACACATATATATATAAACACATATACATGTATATACACACATATATATGTATATACACACATATATATATAAACACATATACACATATATATATAAACACATATACCTGTATATACACTAGATGTAAACCAGAACGCTTCCTGAAAGTCACTGATGATTGATTGAACCGTCGATGGAAGACAGTCAATCTGTACAAATCTCTCCACAGTTCAGAGATGGAGGTCAGATTTGTCACCATCAAGATACTAAGCTTCTCCAGCCGTCGTGCGTCGCTGACCGTCAGGAGGTCACAGGGGTCATTGAGTCAAAGGTTTTAAATACTTTTTTAGACACAACTCAACAATTCTCACTCTTAATTATGAAAAGATTATCCTGCAAATGTCTAACAGGGTGAAATGAGGTGAGGTGATGAGATTGAACATCTAAGGGTCCGTCTCTCCTGGAGATGATTCAGCAGTGAAACTGTGGAACAGAAGGAGACGTCTTTATTCCTCTTTGCTCCGATGGTGAACTGGTGACACCAGCCTGTCAGGAACTCTGCTGATGGTTTGGATCAGAGGTGACAGACGCGTCCATCGCAAAATCACTTTTAGACAACGAGTCAAATAGCCCTAAGTTCTTAAAACCCGTCAGTCCCTCACATACAAGCGTTTCCCACCCATTCAACCACGGGACCAAGGGAACATGACACGAAGACCACGAGCCAATCGTCCGCTCCGATGAAGAGGGAAATGCAGAGCTTCACCTGCAGGTATGATTCAAGTCAAATTGTTGGCATAGTTCACCTCAGGTTCATCAGAGAACTAGAAGTAGAGAGGAGAGTCTCTGCCTCAACCTGTTCTGGACATTCATTCATTCATTGTCTGTAACTAAAAGACCCTGAAACCACAGGTCCCCCGGCGCTTCACAGGGGCCGCCCACAGCTCCTCTGGGATTGGTCGAATGCAGGAGTAAAAGTTCACGACGCTGTACTGTATGTACTGTGTAACGTGATAAATAAAGGATTGTTATTACTATTATGTACAACTTAAACACTTTTGGTCTGTTTTCTCTGAAACCATGTTTTTTTTCCTGTATCTGTTTGAACCTGGTTCAACGTTTTCAGCCGTTGAACGTAAACGTACGGAGTCCCTGAAGTCCCTCAGGAAAAGTTTTGTCTTCTGTGCACAAGTTATGATCTTGTTATCATCTCTAAGAGCGGGGGTTCTTCTCAAAGCCTCCATGGTGACTGAAAGTACAACCAGCTCCTGTTTTTAAACTCCTCACATTCAGACAGACAGAAGTGTTACTGGGTCTCCTCCAGCTCCTCTTCATCTCCTGTCTCTGCTGCTTTACTGCACAGGTGAGATGAACTCAGGAAAGGAGGAATCTCTTAAACGGATATCCATAGAAGAAGAATTAACGACACCCAGGAAGGAAAACAACAGGTACAACTTCATCTTCTTCAACATCACATTATTCTCTAGTTTCATATTGTGTTTGAATCATGAGTGAATCAAACTTGGAGAAATGATTTGATTGTGATTTTCACCATGCAGCCTTGAAGATGACTTCTACATGGAGGAGCTTCGCCAAGAGAACGACCACCTTAAACGTGAGGTAAACCAGAAGAACACCATTGTTGATGGTGTGGGTGATATTTATGATTCATGGATTTTGATTTGACTTTCCTCATTGCAACTCGTCTTCCAAATGACTTTCTGAGTCTCCGTGTGTCTCTGTGTCGCTCAGAATTGTCTTATGAAGAGGAATAAGGTCAAACTGATGGAGGAGGTGAAGGAGGTCCTGAAGGTAAGTTACTTTGTCTGTTTCTTCTCCTGATCACTAAAACTGGAGATTGGTGGCATCAGTCTGAGAACCTCTGAGAGAACACACTGATGTCATTGTTTTAGGTAGGACCAATTTGTCTGCTTCCTTTCACAATTCCCCTGTCCTGATGTAAAACACGTGGTTAAAGTCTTATTTTTACACCAATGTCAAAGAAACTTCATTGAAACGACTTTTAGCTGGAGTCAGAACGGTTTCTACCAAGCTGTGTCATGTGACACCGCACCGACATGACATCAGCAGTCAGAGGTCCAATCACACTAAATCTCAGGGTTTAATAATCTCCAAGAGTCGATGTGACTATTGAGTCCAGCAGTCATGAAATCACCTCTGAACATCATTTCAATGTCAGAACTTTCAGGAGGACAGAACTTTATTCCCATCATGCTGCTGGTCTGCTGCCTCCCTCCTGCAGCCTCTCTCTCCTCACTGAATGATGGCCAATGTGTTTACTTGTGGTTCTCCTCAGGAGAAAGCGGCGCGGCAGGAGAGGAGTGCGAGGGAGATGGCGGACCTCCAGAAGAAATATCTGCAGCTGCTGAGCCAACCCTCAGAACCAAGTAAGTTTGTTCTAGTATCTGTCAGCGTTTCAGCTGCTTTTAGATCAGATTATTTTTTCATCTTCAAAAGGGAAATTCATTCTTATAATAAGAAATATTATAAACAAGTATGGATAAATAGATAAGTTCAGATTGTTCTGTTAAGTATTTGAAATAAAAGTGTGACAGAACGTGTGTAGACATACTGTCATCCGTCCAGTGGCTCGATTAAACAGCCTTAACTTAACACTGTACATATAAAAGATATAAATGAAGGGATAGTAAGCTAAACTGGTTAACCAGATGCAGTAACTGTCATGACTTTGTGTTTATTTCTTCTTATTTGATTGTGAAGTTCCATCATTTTGAATTGTGTTGCCTTTTTAGTGTGTTTATGTGTTTATTGTTCTTTAATTCCCTTTCTCCTTCCTAGTGTAGTCTTAGTGTGTGTTTCACTTGTGTTCCTTTCTCCCTCTCTGTGTCTGTCCTGGGATTCTGTTCTCTTGTGTGATTGGTCATCATGTTCACCTGTGTTTCCCCTCCAACTGTGTCTCATTAAGTCAGTGTATATAGTCTGTCCTCGCCTTTCCTTCTGGGCCAGTTCCTTGTATGATGTTCCCCCGTGTCATCACGCGTCCCAGCCTTCTCCCAGGGCTTTGTAAGTGAATCCTAGTGTTTTTTCATTATTCCCCTTTGATGCCCTGCCTTTTCCTCGTGCCTCTTTTTGGTTTATATTAAATATTTTAATTGCACCTGCTCTGCCAGACTGTCTTGTGTCGGCACCTGGGTCCAAGCTTACCCCGAGAAAGTTTGTAACAGAACGAACTGACCACAATGGACCCAGCGGACGCACGGATGGACCTGGAAATCAATGAATTAACACGCACACTCTTCTGCATCCATGTGGAGTCGATGAAACGTCTGCATGAGGAGGTACAACAGGCTGCTCTCAGGCCTGAGGAGAACTTGTGGTTCTCCTTCGGAGAAAGCGGACCTCCAGCAGAAGTATCTGCAGCTGCTGGAGGAACATCCTGAACCAAGTAAGTTTGTTCTAGTGTCTGTCAGCGTTTCAGCTGCTTTTAGATTTGATCTTCAAAAGGGACATTCAGTCGTTACAGCAGCTCCAACAAACAGACGTTAGAAATGTGGAAAAACCTAAAATATACTTTATGATAAGAAATATTATAAATATGTGCGGTTGGATAGATAAGCAGAAAAAGTCAGTGGATGGATTAACATACGTGGTGTGTAGTCAGTGTCACACATCAGTCTTTGTTGTGGTAAGTAACAAACACACTCCTTTTTAAAGTAGATGTTGTTTATGTTTTCATTTTGGTCTGACCAAAAGTGAAGGTCATTAAAGGGCATCTTAAGATAGTTGATGCAGATAATTCCTAACTTGTAATTGATTTTTGAAAATGATGTCAATACTAATACATCAAATGTCAACGAATCCGCGTACTTTGTTAGAAAACATTTTGTATTTCATTTAGTCTGTCAGATTTTTGCCTGGTTATGAGACATGGCCTCCTTTTAGGTAATATTTTGCTGCCTACTTGAGCTCCTCGTCTCTTCAGGTTCAGGAACCAGAGTTCACAGTCCAGCTCTACAACCAGGAGAGAGAGTGGATCCACATGCATCTGGTCAGCAGCAGTCTGGCTGAGGTCGAGTGAAGCAGAGCTTCAACCCACAGGACGCTGTTCATGTAAGATCACAGCTTTTTGTTCATATGTTAGATGAAACACAGTTCAACGGGGGGCTTTTTGAAACTTAGATGGACGTAAAGATGTGACAATAACATGAGTTACGTGACGGCGAACGCTTTTTATTTCTGTGATAACCAGATAGTTTAGTTTGCATTTCTTGGTTTTTGGACGTGAAACGTACAGGAGTGTTTTTTATGTGTAGCAGACCTCATTTTTGCCTGGAAGGTCAGCTCACCTTCACATGCCTTTCTATCTGCGTGAGTGTCGGCCGATGACAAGACCTCCTAGTGTTTATTCGCTAGAACAGATATTAAATGACCGATATCTGGAACCTCATTTTGACTCATTATCCAGTTGCCATTAACTTCATTTTGACCGGTCATAATCCCAATTCAAGATGTCTACATAGTTCTTTACCATAGATTCCCTCAAGCAGAGGGAATGAAGGTTAAAAGGACGTGCCACAGCAGCCAATCATCTCGAGAATAATGGAAACGATTGGACAGATTGCATTTGAGGGGCGGGACTTACAGAAGGGTCCGTTATGATGGGCTTCTCTGGTATTTGATACGTGCAACAGTAAATCAATAATTTACAAATGGGCAATAAACAAATGAAGTTGATCCACGTTGATTCAGTGTGTTGATCCCTTTCTGTCTTGTTTTTACACAGGACTGTTGGCAGTCGTCCTGCTGCGAGAACATTTCTTTCCGACTGCTGTTGTTGGTTTCACGTGTTGCAGAAGATCAATCTTTAGATCCTGCGGTTCAGTGATGGACTGTTGTGAGTTTGACAGACGAGACAAAAAGGTCATTGTTTTCCTCTGTTGTTAGACCGTTGTTCTTATTTTCACACGTGTCAGAAATGAGTCTTCTTTATTTCAACTGTTGGGTAGTGATAACGGTGACTGAGCACTTTAATTTCTTGTCATGTGACTTTTCTGATTAAAGTCTTCCAATTCTTTCTGACCTCTATGCAGTATTTTCATTTCTTTTTGGATTATCAGAACCTATCGAAGGTTTGGTGACGTTATTTAAGACTATTTTCTACGTTTGACTGGCATCAGAACCACATGCTCCTATGTGGTTGCACTGAGTGAGGACAGCCTATAACCTTCATAATTATATAACACACAATCCTACAAGCAGTACAACGTAGTAGAATTTGGTTCTCTGCATTTAACTCATCCCTGAGGGGCAGCGCCCGGGGCTGATCGGGCTCAAGGTTGATGTAAATATTATAGATATTCAACAGGAACGGCCTCCATCCAAACAAGCTAGTCGCCAACATTCAACACGCAGTACAGTCATGTCCACGCAACTGAATATTTACCCCCCCCGCCCCAAGCACCTCATCCGTCTTGCTTTCAGGTCATTGTTTCCAGCGTTAGCTCCCCCTCTGCATCAACACCTCCCCCGGTTCATCTCCACATCACACTGTTTTAATAGACAGGATTCAATGTCCACGATGCACTTCTAAAGGTTTTAACGAAAACGATCTTTGCTACATAAAATGTAACCGTATGCAATCACCAGCTACTAAGTGTAAGCTGGCCCTTTTAAATGTGAGGTCTCTGCAAAGCCTCATTCTCAATGATTTTATAACTGATTTTAACCTGGATTTCCTCTGTGTCACCGAAACCTGGCACAAACCTCTGGACTACTTCTCACTAAACCAGACAACACCCTCAGGATTCTCATACATCGACAAACCTCATCTCGAGGGGCGAGGAGGTGGTGTTGCTGCTGTCTACAGGAAGGATATAAAAGAGGACCATTTCCATCCCTGCCGCTCACTCTTTCGAACACCTTAAATTCAAACTCTCTGGTCCAACCCCCTCGGTCACTGCCATTATGTACCCCCCTCCCCCAAAACTAACTCCACCTTTCCATCTGACTTTTCAGATTTTTTAAGCCACCTATGTGCCATCTCACCTTCTGTTCTGCTCCAGGGTGATTTAAAGATACACATAGAGGACACAGACTGCACATCTGTCATAGAATTTCCTGGAACTTCTACACTGCTTCAACTTTACACAACACGTCAACTTCCCCACTCACTCCATCGGTCTTACAGCACAACAACTCTCCAGCCACAACATCTCGTAATCATCTGTCAATCACCATGGACATCGATATCCCAATCCAAAACGCACAATATCCTTAAGAAATCTCAAATCTCCGCCCCCCTCCGCTCTCTCAGCCTCGCTTACCAGTAAAATGTCTGCATTCACTCCCCCACTCTCTGACAATCCCTCCAACCTTGTCAACTACTACTACGACACACTGTCCTCCTGTCTCGACCAACTGGCTTCTGTTAAAACCAAAACTGTTTTGTTTACACACTCAGCTCCCTGGTACACTCCTGAACTCCACCTGATGAAATCCAGAAGGGCCAACTGGAAAGGCTCTACAAGAAAACCAGTTCAAGAGTACATCTTCAAGCCTACCTTCAACAGTACAAAGACACACTCACCAGAGCCCGGTCCACCTACTACTCCTAGCTCATTCACTCTGGCTCCAACAACCCCAAGACTCTTCACCACAATAAACAAACTCCTCAAACCGAGCAACAGTAGGTGGCGATAACGCCCTGTAATACTAATTAACACCCGCCATTTCACAGCATAGAAGAAGACTTGCAAAGTTTGTTTTTAAAAGTGAATTGAGCATGGTGAAACGTAAATACGACACAGAATATATATATATATAAGTATGGGTTCTCCTACATTGAGGACAACAAAGGACAAAAACCTCAGTGTGTTTTGTGCAGCGAGGTTTTGGCACAAGAAAGCACGAAGCCTTCAAAACTGAATCGGCATCTGGAAACAAAACATACCTCTCTCAAAGATAAACCTGTTGAGTACTTTCAAAGACGACTTCAAGACCTGAGGACATCACAAAAGTGTCTTACTTTTTCGTGCTCCAAGCAAGACCAGGCACTCCGTGCGTCTTACAAGGTGGCACATCGTATTGCTAAGTTAAAGAAGCCTCACACCATTGCAGAGGAACTCATCTCACCTGCGGCCATGGACATAGTCAGAGAGGTGCTGGATCAATCCGCAGCGGACAAACTGAAAACTATACCTCTCTAAAGTGACGCTATAAGCAGGTGAATTGAAAACATGTCGGATGACATCAGACCACAGCTCGCAGCCCGCATCAAGGCAAGTGGTCATTTTGCATTACAAATGGACAAATCTACAGACATAACAAACAAAGCGGTTTTACTCGTTTATGCTAGACATGTGTGGGACGGGGACCTACAGGAACAATTTCTCTGCACAAGAGAGCTCCTTACTACTACGACTGCAGAGGACATTTTCAGCTCCGTGGACTTGTATTTGAGTTCAGTGGGCCTAAGCTGGGACATGTGGGTCGGTATCACAACTGATGGCGCTGCCTCCATGACAGGAAAACACTCGGGGGTCGTGCGGAGAATACTTGACAGAGCTCTGAATGCAACTTGGAAGCACTGTTTTTTGCATCGGGAGGCCCTGGCAGCAAAGGAGATGGTGCCATTGCTTCATGAAACATTAAGAGATGTCGTCCAAGTGGTAAACTACATTAAACGGTGTGCAAAGAACACCCAATGTTTTCAAAAACTGTGCCAAGATCTTGGTAGTGAGCACGTACAGGTGTTGTATCATGCCGAGGTACGCTGGATTTCGAGGGGAAAGGTAATGTCCCGTTTTTATGAACTACGAGATGAAATCGCAGCCTTTCTTGCCCAGAACAATTCGCCTCTCGCAGACCTGTTTAGCAACAGTGTGTGGCTCCCACACGTTGCTTACCTCGCTGATGTGTTTGAACAATTAAACACATTAAATGTGTCTATGCAGGGGAGGGGGAACAAAATTTTTGAACAAGATGACAAAATCGATGCTTACAAAAAAAAGATCTCTGTGTGGGCATGCCATGTTTCTAAAAGCCGACTCGACATGTTTCCCAACGCCTGTCACAAGGGACAGCAACTGGACACGGCAGGAAAAAATGTAATGAGGAAAACAATAACGACAAATCTGAATAAACTTCTGGAGCGGTTTAATAACTATTTCCCCGAGAAACAGAGGGATGACGACTGGATACGTGACCCCTTTGGAATCGACATGGAAAGCAACAAGGAGAGTCAGCTGGTGGAGCTGTCATGTGACCGCTAACCCTAACCCTTCCCTTGCCACTCGAGCAATAAAAATCGTCCTACCATTCAGCACTACCCATCTCTGTGAGTGTGGCTTCTCCGCTCTGGTTCAGCTGAAGACAAAACACCGAAACAGAACATGACCTCAGAGTTGCTTTGTTGACTATAACTCCAGACTTTGAGACTCTTGTGAGGACCAAAAAACATCCCCAGTTCTCCCATTAACTCATCAGGTCTCATGTCTATGATGTCAGTAAGGTTGAAGTTAGTGCTGCTTAATTTTCTTTAAAGCACCATGTTTTTCAGTATTTAACAACTGATGAGGTAATCAGAAGAAAAGTAAATTTTGTATACTTGAATCTTTTTGAATTGCACTTTTTGTTTAATTTATTTTGAGTTTGTGGATAAAAACTGGAGAAACTGAATGTTGGTTGTCCTATTTGCACTTTTTATTTTATTTTTATTTTAATTTGTATTGCCAGAATAAGTTACTGAAGTGTTACTGAATGTTATGTTAAATCAATTTGAAAAGTTGAAAACTTTCTTTTGATTTGGGTCGCGTCTTGTCATTAAGGGGTGATGGTGGGTCCTGAAGACAGACCAGTTGAGAACCACTGATCTACAGCGTCCTCACCACCTTCTCTTCCTGATTGGTAGAAAGGGTTGGAAACAAAAGGACCGTCGTTGTTTTTCAATACAGAAGAGTGTGAACTTAGAGGCGTGTCTCAAAGACATTAAGACTTGGATGACCTTGGCCTCCAGCACCACTGTGAGGAACCTGGGAGTTATCTTTGATCAGGATATAACCTTTGCCTCAATATAAAACAGATTTCTAGGACTGCCTTTTTTCATCTGCGTATTATTTCTAAAATACGACACATTCTGTCACAAAAAGATGCAGAAAGGTTAGTTCATGCATCTGTTACTTCCAGGCTGTAATGCCCTCCTAGCAAGTAGTCCCAATAAGTTTATGAAGCCCCTCCAGCTGATCCAGAACGCTGCTGCACGTGGGCTGACCAGAACCAGGTTAAGAGAACATATCTCTCCTGTATTAGCTTCCCTTCATTGGGTCCCGGTAAAATCTAGAATCAAAACAAGACCCAGCCTGGGCCAATGCTGTCTGTGGGGCCGGATCCAAACGGTATCACATTAAAAGCATCAGAAAGGTTTATAAAGTATTTGCCCACAGCTTTGCCAGCAGCTCCTCCATGTCAAGATCTCTGACAGGTTAAACCTGGACATGCCAAGACATGATTCCATGAGAGAAATCAGAAAAGTCATTAATCACTGCCGGCTCCAGCAGCCTCAGGTTTCGATGATCGATACCAGCTCAGCGGAGACGAGGAAAACAAGTGCAAAGGAACTGGGTCTCCTGATCCAAACTAACACCTGTTGTCACCTGGCTGATACCTGTTATCAGCCAGGTGACAACAGCGAGGACAGAGATGTTTGCCCGTTCCGATGGTACTTAACCAAAGTGTCCACGTAAAGTAGAATACTGAACAATGTGAAGGGATCATGAACCAGTAGAGAGTTGTCATGTCTTGTAAAGAGAGCCAGAAACAACAGAAACACATACAAAACTGTCAGTGGCAGACAGCGGGGCGCAGACACTGCCACCATCTTCAACTCATCCACCCACTGACTAATGGAACCACCTTCTGTAAAATAGTTTTTCTCTCCCACCACCAGATGGCGGCTAATTCAACAGGAGCGGTTGAAGCCAATCTGGAAAGAGGGATAATTTTGATGACGCACCAACATGTACACCAGTTTCTTTTTCCATACACACCATCATGGACTCATCATCACGCCCCACGGCTGCAAATCATCACAGCCCAATTCAGACCACTCCACATACCTCCTTAGTTCTAAACCAGCCAATTCTGATCTTCTAAATGTCATAAAAAAGTCCTTGTCAGGAAACAAAAGGACACAGAAGAGACTCAGAGAGGTCTCCTCCCTATTGTTCCTGTAACCTCATGGTACATGAACACACATATTCACAGTTTTACCTGCAGCCAGAAGCCCGGGTATGAATAAAGGATAATGACCGAGGACCTCCTTATGAGTACGATTATGAATATGATGTATACAACACAGAACTCCTTCAGCTGATTCATACACACCAAAGTTGGACTAAACCGGATCAACGGATGACAAATTATAGACCGAAAAAGTTTCGGACAGAGCTCCCCCCCAATGTCAGAATTACACCACTGACCTTTCCCAAAAACACTCCCGTTCTTCCTCGCACTAAGGTCTATGTGGGAATAGAATTTAAAAATGATCCATGAAATACTTTTTCAGTTCTCGTGTTAACAGGAAGTTTCAGCAGCAGCGATGACAATTCTGTAATATAAGACGTTTGGGGATACATTGACAGCAGGATAGAAGATTTTAGTAAAGTTACTGCCTTGAGGTTTTAAAATCTTTTTGTTTTTGCTGCACATAGCTCTTCAAGCCGGCAGCATCTAGATCATCTAAACCATATATGTCTAGCTCAAGGCCCGTGGGCCACATCCGGCCCAGCGTGCAATTATATCCGGCCCACGAGATAATTTTATATAGATCTTTTATTATGGCCCGGCGATATGAAGCGCTGATAATACATGAACTACAGATCCCATAATGCAGTGCTTCGGTAACTGAACGAAGCACTGCATTATCATGCAGGGTATCCGTGCGTCCGTAAAGGCAAGTTGCCTTTATGGACGCACGGATACCCGGGAACTTTCCCACATCAATCAAGTCATCTTCTGTTGCGCTAAAACCGGCTACAAACCTGTTGAAAAGTCATTTCAAAGCTAGCCCCTCACAATAGCGAAGAGAAAAATTGATTCTGAAAAGAGAGCATTTCAAAACCGATGGGAGGCTGAGTACATGTTTACTGACATTGCCTCATTTGTGGAGCTGATGTGGCTGTAATTAAGGAATTTAATCTACGACGGCACTACGAGACAAAACATCAGGAGCTGCAAAACCTGAATGCAGAGGAGAAGATACAGAGAGTAGAAGAGTTAAAGAAGACGCTGAGATTTCAGCAGACGTTTTTCCCCAGAGCAAAATCCCAAAGTGAAGCTGCTGTGAAAGCAAGTTTTATTGTGGCAGAGGAGATGGTCAAATCAGCCCGTCCATTTACCGAGGGAGAGTTTATGTAGAGCTGATGATGAAGGTGTGCGATGTCTTGTGTCTGTTTTATTCATATTTATGTTCAAACATGTAGTTTCAGTGTGTTCAATAAATGTTTATCCTGTTTGGCCCGCGACCTGAATCGTGCTTTGAGTTTTGGCCCCCTGTGCACTTGAGTTTGACCCCCCTGATCTAAACCATCAGCAGAGATCCTGACAGGCTGGTGCCACCAGCTCAGCATCAGAACAATGAGCAATAAAGAGTCCAGTCTCGTTCTGCTCCAGTTTCACTGCTGAATCATCTCCAGGAGAGGCTTTTGGGAGAGACTGTGTGACCTTTAGATGTTCAATCTCATCACCTCACCTCATCTTAGACAATTAAGACATTTGCAGGATCTTTTCATAATCAGCCCTTTAATGTCCTCATCAAGAAATAAAAGTTTTGGATTTCTTTGCACATTTTATTTCTTTTAGTCATTTGTGAATTTTATATTTTAGACACTCTGAATTAACCATGAAATGAAAAATATGTCCAAGCATGTTTTAAATGAAGTTAGAAAAAAAACAACATACAAAATTATTTCAAGAAAAAAAGATTTTGTGAGATCAGCTCAACTTTGTTTTGTTAATCAAGTCACATAAGTTCATAGTTCTGTTAGGTGAGTCCTCACAGGCTTTCAGGATGCACAAAATAATAAATCTTGTTTATCAAAGAGGAGTTTTTCAGTATCCATGGTTAATGCCTCCTCATCTGTAGCCCATTTGACCTGGGGTGTCCCTCAGGGCTCCATCCTCAGCCCTTACTCTTTAGTATATACATACTGCCACTGGGTCTCATTATAAACAGGTTCCGTCCCAATTCCCAATTAATGGACATTAGGACATTAAAGGGCTTTAATAGTATTTATAGTTGAGTTGTGTCTAAAAGACTATTTAAAAGGTTCGGACGGTCAGTGAGACGTGTCTGCTGGAAAAGCGTACCTTGCTGGTGAGGGATCTGACCTCGGTCTCTGATTTAGGAAGGCGTCTGGTGAGCGGGCTGTTTCCTCCGGGTTCGTACGGAGGTCCCTCTCCCTCCGATCCAGCTGCTGACGTAGAGATTGACGCTCCGCCTGGCCGACCAACAATCCATCAGATCAGGCACACCACACTGAGATTACCGTGTCCACCTGCCCAGCCAGATAGAAAGTCATTATCCTGTGAGCACACTGAAACTCCTCTATCATTTACGGTAAAATACTGCCTGCTGTGATAGAAAGAATTCTACAGTAAAAGATGCAGTGACCATGTAGATAACAGTACGGTATAGGGACGTTACATAAAACAAGAGTTAATAAGTAAATCACAATGAATTCACAATGAGTCTACTTGCATTTTTAATGTCCTTGTAATGAGGTTCAAGTGAATATTGTTCTTCATGGAATTAACTGTTACGTCTTGTACATGGTCAACGTATTTTCAAGGTGAAATTTTAGCTGCTGACATTTTACAGTGCATTCAACACATTTTGTTTTTAGTGTGCGTTCAGATAGAGAGCTAGACAGATCAATGTTTTATACATCCAAAATGACATTTAGGTTCAACAACACAAAGTAGACAAAATAAGTGCGATGTGAATCTAACACAGTCCAGTAGACTGAAGACAAGACTGCTGCGGTCTCACCTTCAGACTTCAGAGCAGCCTCAGACTATGAGTGCTGTCTTATATGAATGTACTGGATCTTCTCAGCCTGTTGACCCAAACTCTGTTTCCAGCCATGGAGCTCCACCACCTCCGCCTCCAGAATCTTCGGCCCCACGTGGAGCAGGGCTTCCTCCCTCTGCTGAGTCTCCACACGTTTCCCATCATGCAGAGTGTTTAACTTCTTGCAGTGAGCCCCCAGGACCACCTTCTCTTTCTGCTGACGGGACATCTAACAAAAGCAGGGTCATCATTTAAACGAGTATGTGCTCTTCTCATTACACAGCTGTCCGTGAGAACAACGTCTGTCCTACTAGAATTCAACTGAAAAGCTCTAACAGCTGACACGCTGAACCTCTGGTGACTTTAACCATGCCCCCCCATCCTCCACACTGCCCACTTTCACACAGTATATCACATGCTGTACCAGGGA
The DNA here is from genome assembly GCA_037951165.1 of Lophius americanus. Classification (NCBI taxonomy): domain Eukaryota; kingdom Metazoa; phylum Chordata; class Actinopteri; order Lophiiformes; family Lophiidae; genus Lophius; species Lophius americanus. The sequence continues at coordinate 327,277 of JBBDHG010000197.1, read as the reverse complement.
AAATAGGACACTGGACTTGTTTTATGCCAACACCAAGGAGGCATACACCTCATCACCCCTCCCTCCCCTGGGAAGATCAGACCACAATCTGGTTCGTCTCCAGCCAGTGTACAAACCTATCGTACACAGGCAACCAGCCGTGACCCACACAGTGCGGAAATGGTCCCAAGAGACTGAAGAGGCTCTGAAGGACTGTTTTGACACAACCGTGTGGGAAGAGTTCTGTGACTCTCACGGGGAGGACATCGACAACCTTACCGACTGCATCACGGACTACATCAACTTCTGTGAGGAGAACACCGTACCCACCAGGACTGTACGGTGTTTCTCCAACAACAAACCTTGGATTAGTCCGGACATAAAGGTCCTCCTAAAGGAGAAGAAGAGGACCTTTAGGTCAGGCAACAAGGAAGAGCTGAAGGTTGTGCAGAAGGAACTGAGGAGGAAGATCAGAGAGGGGAAGAACTCCTACAGGAAGAAGATGGAGGACCAGCTGCAGCAGAACAACATCAGTGGTGTTTGGAGAAGCCTGAAAACCATCTCAGGCTTCAAAGGGCAAAACTCCCAAGCTGCAGGGGACCAACAGTGGGCAGATAACCTGAACCAGTTTTTTAACCGGTTCGACCAGTCATCTGCCCTCAACCCTCCAGCCCGACTCCCACAGCAGGGACCCCTCTCACCCTCCTCAGTGCACTACCCCTCCCCCACCTCCTCTCCCACTACAAAGAACTCCAAGCCACATCCCCCTGCTCTACCTAACACCCTGCCCCCCCTCCTAGCTATCACCATCCCACCATCCAACCCCCCCAACACACAGCCCCCCTGCACCAGTCTGTACCTCACAACACTCCAGGTGAGGAATCAGCTAAGGAACATCAAGGTGAGGAAGGCCACGGGCCCGGACGGCATCAGCTCCAGGCTCCTTAAGACCTGCGCAGACCAGCTATGTGGGATTTTGAAGCACGTCTTCAATTTTGAGCCTGAAGCTGGGGAAGGTACCACTCCTGTGGAAAACCTCCTGTGTGGTACCTGTCCCCAAGACGCCGCACCCGAAGGACTTCAACAGCTACAGGCCGGTGGCATTAACATCCCACCTGATGAAGACTCTAGAGCGACTGGTCCTTGGTCATCTCCGCCCGGTGGTCAGCCTGTCGATGGACCCCCTTCAGTTCGCCTACCAGTCTAAGACCGGGGTGGACGACGCCATCATCTTCCTTCTTCACCGAGCTCTCTCTCACCTGGAGAAGCCTGGAAGCACCGTGAGGATCACATTCTTCGATTTCTCCAGTGCTTTCAACACCATCCAGCCCACACTTCTGAGGGACAAACTGGAACTGACCGGAGTGGATGAGCACCTCGCATCCTGGATCCTGGACTACCTGACCAACCGTCCCCAGTATGTGAGGACTCGGGACTGTGTGTCGGACGTGGTTGTCTGCAGTACGGGGGCCCCACAGGGAACGGTCCTGGCTCCGTTCCTCTTCACCCTCTACACTGCAGACTTCTCATACAACACACCCACATGTCACCTGCAGAAGTTCTCTGATGACTCTGCAATCGTCGGTCTCATCACAGACGGGGACGACAAGGAGTACAGAGGACTGACGCAGGACTTCACGCACTGGTGCCAGTGGAACCACCTCCAGATCAACGCGGGTAAGACCAAGGAACTGGTGGTGGACTTCCGAAGGCACACACCCCCCCACACACCGGTGAACATCCAGGGAATGGACGTTGAGATTGTCACGTCCTACAAGTACCTTGGTGTTCACCTGAACAACAAACTGGACTGGACTCACAACTCAACGGCACTCTTCAAAAAGGGTCAGAGCCGACTGTATCTGCTGAGGAGACTGAGGTCTTTTGGAGTGCAGGGGGCGCTCCTGAAGACCTTCTTTGACTCTGCAGTCGCCTCAGCCATTTTTTATGGAGTGGTCTGCTGGGGCAGCAGCATCTCAGCTGCTGACAGGAGGAAACTGGACAAACTAATCAGGAAGGCCAGTTCGGTCCTGGGATGTCCTCTGGACTCGGTGCAGGAAGTGGGAGACAGGAGAATGATGGCCAAGCTGTCATCTCTCCGGGACAACGTCTCCCACCCCATGCAGGAAACCATCTCTAGACTGGAGAGTTCCTTCAGCGACAGGCTCCTTCACCCCAAGTGTGTGATGGAGCGATTTCGCCGATCGTTCCTTCCTGCAGCAGTCAGACTCCACAACCAGCACTGTTAGCAACACACACACACCTACACACACACACCTACCTTTTAATTTAATTTATTTTAATTGCACATAACGTTTAATTTTAATTTAATTTATTTTAATTTATTTTAATTGCACATAACACAATGTTATTCTTACTCTGTGTTATTCTTACTCTGTAACATGCTCTGCTGCTGTAAAATTGCAATTTCCCCATTGTGGGACTAATAAAGGCTATCTATCTATCTATCTATCTATCTAACCACGCCAGAAACAAACTTACTCCTCACCTCCAGGATACGAGCATGATCTTCTCTCTGCTGATCCAGCTGGGTCTGGAGAACCAAGAACTTGGACTGGCCCTTGTCCTAGTGGGACCTGTCCATCTCTGTCTCCCGACAAGAACCATGAATCAGTGAGGAGAGAGAGAATGCAGGAGGGATGGAGCAGACCAACAGAATGTTGGGAATAAAGTGCTGTCCTTGTGAAAGCCCTGATTTGAAAAGAAGGCCGTCTTTTTTGGGGAACAGGGACCAAGCATGACGTTTTCCACAGAAAAATTGTAAAATTAATAAATAAATAAAAGTAACCTTGAGTTTAATTTATCCGCCACCTCTCTCTCACACACACATCTTGATAAAATCAGTCCACATTTCAACCCCTTCAGTATAATCAGCCTTCAGGACAGACTGCTTACTGGTCTATTGGACGGTGGTGGTGATGGTCCTTCAGAACCAGGGAAGGGCAGACATGGAAGGGCCGGTCATGGAGGTAGAGTCTTCATTGAAGGTAAAGCTCTGGACAAAGAAGACAGTAACAGTTACCGTTGTTATGTTTTTACTAAATCATTACAACAGACGTTTATTTCAGACTGCAGCAGAGTAGTTAGCACACAGACACGTTATACACACATCCTCTTGTTGCATCTTCTTTACAGCAACTGCACCTGGAACCCTTCCTCATGCTGCCACCTAGTGGTCTGAAGTTTTAACAGCTATCACTACAACCATGTAATAATACCAAGATAAAACGTTTTTGAGTTACAGAAAATGGTTGAAGTTTTGAAACATGTTGGACAAGGCCTCATCTTCTACAAGGACTCTCACAATCTAGCATGTATGAAACATCAGATAAACATCAGGCAACGGGAGGAACATCTTGACTACAACTTTGACCTCTGGTCACAGAGCTGGTTCTGCTGGCAGGAAATATGGAAACACTAGTTTTGTTTACAGCTGACAGAGTTGGGGGGTCTTTGAGGAAGCGGGTTTAGCAGAAACCCAGAGTTTGTTAAGCCTGAGATGAGGGACACTGTTGATTTCCGTTCCAGAAAGCAGGATAAGTAGAGCTCTGACTCAGTTAACGTGGCAACTTATGCTGTGAACATAGCCTGCTCGCTGGTAATCTTACTTCAACAAAGCCTGAGGTTGTTCCTGACTCCTCCTGCACGTCAGTCATTTGTCAGATTATAGATTGACGTGAGGAGAGGACTTGGAGACCCATATCAAACCTGCTTTTATCCCATGATTGATCCGAATGACATTCTCAAACCATAACATCTCAAACATCTCACACCAGTGACGCCTCCAACCCTCTCTGGCTGATCCCGGGGGGATCCTGAAGCGTTCCCAGAAGAAATTTAAAATTCCTCGAGTGAGTTCTTTATCGACGCAGGATTGACTCTGGATTTGTCTTTTATTTTCAGCTGTTTTGTTGTGAACGTAGGTCTCAAAAATGAAAATGAGTTTAATATCTTTCAGCCACCTTGTTGCAACAATATTAAGAGAAAATCGGGTATAACTATTAGATACATTCACTCAGGCATCAGAGTTTGTTAAGCCCACTTCTTGAAATACTCCCCTGTTGTTTATCTGATCTCATGCATCTTGAGGTAAAAAGATAATGTTGGCGTTACGCCTCACATGAATGTTAGATGGTTTCAGCCTGCCTCCATATTTCTCGTCCTCCAAGAACCTCACATCTACCCATGATTCAATCTGCCCATCGCGTCTTCTTCACTCTATCACATACGTTCTTCTTCTACATAAAATGCAGATAATAACAATAATAATACATTTAATTTATAACACACTTTACATTTGGATCAAATCTCAAAGTGCTACAAAGTAAAAGCAGAAAAAAGCATCAATAAAAATATAATAACTGTATAAAAACATGACTAATCGTAGATCACTGCGATGTCTCTGCCAATCACAGCAGAGACAACAGTTTTATTTCACTTACTAACAGGAAATTGCCGTTCATTTCTTTATAGAGAAGGGCTAAACTAGTGGAAAAATAAAACATAGAAACTTCATAAAAATAGCCTCACCCATTTATTCTGGTCCAGAGAAAAATTCAGTACCTCCCCGCTTGAAGTTCCAGACATTTTAAGCCATTTTTAGTCCTTGAAAATCAAAGAATGACTTAAAGATGTTTTAAGTCTTAAGGATCCACAGGTCGTCAGACTGCTGCACTAAAGTTGACTAAGATGAACTTGCCGATTGTCTTCAGATACTCTGACTATTATCCTGATTTTGATCAAAACAAAGAAGATACAAACTCTAAAATACCAGGATACCTCACCGCCAATACAGGATTCGACCAAAAGTGAAATATGGCCACCATCTCAGCACCTGTTCTTGAGATTACTGACATGTTACACTACCAACCTTACTGGGAAGTGGCCATCCAGACTCTGGCAGAGCGGATATTTCTCCCTCCTCAGGAACACAACTCCATCCTGCCAAGAAGAGCGCTCCAGCAGACTCGTGGATTCATCCTCAGACTTCTTTAGCTCCTAAGAACCACAAACATAACCATTCTGGTTACGTCACAACCTGCTGGATCTTCTATTACAACCACCACAGGTAGAACACTTTCCCTTGATCCAACGCAGAGGGCTGCTAGACTGGAAAGTAACTTGTACTTAACTCATCCAGGTCTTTCTTCTCAAGAAACTTTCATTTCAGTTTTAGTAGATGAATTCCCAGTAGCTTGACGGTCTGCTCCTCCTCTGGGCATTCATTGTGTAAATTCTTTATCTCCTGAGGAGAACCACAAGTAAACACATTGGCCATCAATCATCGGCTCTTAGAGATTATTAAACCCTGAGATTTAGTGTGATTGGACCTCAGACTGCTGATGTCATGTCGGTGCGGTGTCACAAGACACAGCTTGGTAGAAACCATTCTGACTCCAGCTGAAAGTCTTTCAATGAAGTTTCTTTGACGTTGGTGTAAAAATAAGATTTTAACCACGTGCTTTACATCAGGACAGGGGAATTGTAAATAGAAGCAGACAAATTGGTACCGTACAGTCCATTTACCAGTAAGGAACAGTTGATGGACAACAGCATGAGCGCCACTAAGGTCAGAGTCCCATATATGGATATGAAGTGTGCTGAGATGTGATGTCATAGAGCCTGATAGAAGGCTTTTTCTGGATAGGGTTTGTTCTTTTTAGATGTTCTCTGTATGCACCCTGACTATGTTTGATAAAAATCCTGCTTTGGCTTGAAAGATTCAGTCTCTTGGTCTTACTTCCATTTGTAGATACAGTATAAAATGTTTTCTTCAACAATAGTCATGCATTTATTCCATATTTGATGGAATTTGTCCTTTTGGATCCTCAAAAAGTAGGTCAAAATTGCCATTTAAATATTTCCAATATTATTCAATGCCAGTTGAAAGTCGTTTCATTGAAGTTTCTTTTTGACGTTGGTGTAAAAATAAGATTTTAACCACGTGTTTTACATCAGGACAGTGGAATTGAAAATAGAAGCAGACAAATTGGTCCCACCTACACCAATGACATCAGTGTCTTCTCTCAGAGGTTCTCAGACTGATCCACCAATGTCCAGTTTTCGTAATCAGGGGAGAAGAAGCAGACAAAGTAACTTACCTTCAGGACTTCCTTCACCTCCTCCATGAGTTCTACCGTAGTCCCCTTCATAGGACTCATCTGAGCGACACAGAGCCACACTGGGACTCAGAAAGACATTTGGAAGACGAGTTGCAAAGAGGAATTTTCAATCACAAATTCATAAATATCAGCCACACCACCAACGCTGGTGTTCCTCTGGTTTACCTCACGTTGAAGAAGGTTGAGCTCTTGAGGAACAACCACAAATGTGCGCTCCAGCACATTGACTTGGCAGCAGAGCCGACCATTTCCATTTTGAAGTCGGCCTGGGGAAAATCAATCAACAATCAGATCATTCCTCAAAGGTTTCATTCAAACACAATATGAAACCAGAGATTAGGGGTGTAAATCACCAGTTTCATCACTATAATAATAAATAATAATACATTTAATTTATAATGCACTTTACATTTGGATATGATATTGCTTCCCAGAAGTCTCACAGCTAGAGGTTGAGGTTATCATCAGGACGATGAAGCCCTCCACCTGTGCCCCCCACCCCTTTCCTACAGCCCTAGTGAAAACTAACATCTCTTCCATCAGTCCCCTGATCACCGCTGTAATAAATCAATCCCTCCATGCCGGCTTTGGTCCATCTGCCCTTAAAATTCGCCATAATCAGACCACTCCTCAAAAAACCCACTCTCGATACAGAACTTTTTGCTAATTACAGACCCATTTCCAAACTCCCATTCCTCTCCAAAGTTCTGGAAAAAGTAGTTGCTGCCCACCTCCAGGACCACCTCAAATGCAACAACCTCTTTGAAACCTTTCAGTCTGGTTTTGGCTCCGCCCACAGCACAGAAAAATCTCTGCTTAGAGTCACAAATGACCTTCTGATGGCAGCAGATGCTGGTTCACCTTCCCTCCTGATTCTCCTTGATTTGTCTGCTGCCTTTGACACAGTTGACCCTGGAATACTCCTACACCGCCAACATCACACCACTGGACTCACTGCCACGGCCCTAAATTGGTTTCAATCCTACCTCACTGACAGAACAGAATAGGTTTCCCTTGGAAGTTCAAGGTCCCAGACACACACCATCAACTGTGGTGTCCCCCAGGGATCAGTCCTTGGCCCCATTCTCTTCATTCTGTACATGCTCTCCCTTGGCCATGTCATCAGTCGATATGGACTCTCATTCCATTGTTACGCTGATGACACGCAAATCTACATAAAAACTGACACATGTTCCTCCTCAGCCTCTCCATCCTCATCGTCATCATCATCTCCCCTGTCAACTCTCCGCGCTTGTCTGGAGGAGATAAAGGTGTGGATGAAAAATAACTTTCTCTAGTTGAACAGCTCCAAAACCGAAGCAATTTTAATTGGCACCCCACATCAGACCCAGTCTTCCTCCAGAACCAGTATTACCTTCTCTGGTCACGACATTCACCTCTCTTCATCAGTCTTCATCAGTCACCAACCTCAGCGTAAGATTAGACCCTCAACTCACTTTTGAATCCCACATCAAACACATCTGCAAGATCTCCTTTCACCATCTCAGAAATATTTCCAAACTTCGTTCCTAACTCACCTTGAGTGATGCTGAAAAGCTGGTCCAGGCGTTCATCTCCTCCAGACTGGATTACTGTAACGACTTTCATCACTTCACATCGGGATCCCTGATAAAAGTCTTCAAAGACTTCAGTATGTTCAAAACAGTGCTGCAAGGATCCTGATGAGAGTGTAAACACGAACACATCACCCCCGTTCTTCATTCCCTTCATTGGCTTCCCATCTCCACCAGGATTGATTATAAGATCTCCGTCCTCACTCACCGGTGTATCCATGGTAACGCACCCCCCTAACTGAAAGAACTACTCACCCCACTGACCTCAACACCATCCCTCCGTTCTACCCACTCATACCGCCTCCTCCTTCCCCGGACTAAGGGCAGCACCGTGGGTGATCGGGCCTTCTGTTCTGCTGCCCCTCGTCTGTGGAATGCCCTCCTTGACCATCTGAGGGCTCCACAGACGACTGACACATTTAAAAAAGGACTTACAACTTTCCTTTTTAGCAGAACCTATAACTTTAATTAACATTGCTGCTTTTTGGTCAGGCTTTTATATAGTTATTTTTTTATTGATGCTTTTATCTGCTTTTACTTTGTAGCACTTTGAGATTTGATCCAAATGTAAAGTGCATTATAAATTAAATGTAACACGATTTCAGTTTTCACAGCTTTACCTTAAAAACATACAATACACAATACAAAAAAATACGTATTTGTTAATTATTGGTACACAATTCTGGCATTATTTTGTTCCTGGAGTATTTCAAGAAAAATATTACACACTGTAAAAAGAGAGAATTGTTGGTGATTTTAAAGATGGCCTCCACTGGTGAAATAATTAAATAAAAGTATGTTCAACTTAAATTTTAGACTCAGTTATACTTAATTTAATTGTGTGTTACCACTTAACAAATTATTGTAACAGTTCAATACGATTTTGATTTGATTGGATTCAGGAGCCTGCGATCATTTCACTTAAGGAATGAGAAAAATATAAAGCAATTTTGATGGATTATTGCAGAAATGTTTCAGATATTTCTATATGTAAAGGGAAATAGTTTATTTGTTCATAGCTTGATAACGGTCATGCCGTCAAAGCTAAGTCTGTTAGCGTTTATACGGCAATTCCCACTAAATGTTAGCATTAAGCTAAAAGATCAAGCATTAATTATTTACCCACACTGTTTTGAGGAGGCAATAAACATTCAGACTCAACCTGGAAGCCTCTGTCTCTCATTTAAAAAATGGGTTATCGTCCTCACAAAGTGAACGTTAACATTCAGGTTGAGCAGAATAACACTAACAAAATTAAAGTGCATCCTCTGGCTGGACCCACTGGTCTTCAGGTCTGTGTGTATCTTCATAACCCTGAGATGGAGGGCTGACTATGCAAACTAGTGTGGTGCATAATGGAATAACAATTGCAGATATTGCTTGAAATTGAAAAGAAAAAAAAGAAATTTGGATTTTTTTTTTTTACCTGGGCGATTCTTCCAGAGACAGGAGATTGAAGTGAAGCTGGAGGAGAACAAGTAACAGTCTGAATGTGAGGAACTTCAAAACTGGAGCTGCTTCTGTTTTCAGTCTCACTCACTGGAAACACACAGCTTTAAAAACATGAGAAAAATTGTATTAAAAAAAGAGTGCTAAGGTACTTAGAATAAGCAAAATTATCAACAGAAAAAGAAAATTTCACTTGTAAAAATTTCTTTAAAAATGACAAGTGTCTGGCTGCAACAGACGTCTAAACACGATTGATTTCATCAATTTGTAAGTAAATGTGCTTAAAAACAGCACATAGTGGTCCCATCATCCGGAAACAGGGCTAAATGTGAGACAATATATCTTAAAACAAGTGCATTTGTCTAGATACTACAAAAAGACGTAAAAATCATTTTCTCAATATTGAGGAACACTTGTTTTAATCTAGCAATCAATACTATTACACAATATAGAAGATGCTGTATCATGTGTTTGTTTAAATGTGGATAACAACACAGTGCTAGGTGTTGTGGTACACTGCGCCTTTACTAACCCTTGGATTTAAAATCGAAATCGGTGCGCACTGATTTCTAATCTAATGTCCTCTCAACATGAGCTGGTGTTAACCTCACAACAGTAAGGTTTATTCTTCAAAATATCTCTAATTATATGATCATTTTCTTAAAAAAAAAATAATTGCATTTATATTTATATATACAACTATATATAAACTATAAAACTAAATAAAGAGTGCAATGTTCCTTCAATGGCACCTTACAATATAGCATTGTTCTTGGCATTAAACCACAATAATGTCCATTTGGCAGCAAATATTAACCATAAACTAACACATTGCATGAAAACCGTTACATAAGGTGCATGTCCGAGGGCACGAGGTCATTATATAGGCGCGCGCACGGGTTTCTAAACTGAGGGTACAGATTTAGAGATGGATTTTTTTCTCCTCAATGGACACGAGAAGAGCTACTTAGGATCAGGTTCCTGAAACTTCGGCCGTGAAACTGCAATTACACACTACAGAATAAAATGAGACAACCAGTAGCCTGTATCATCACCGTTGATGTAAACATTAAACAGAAAGACAGAGCTAGCTAGTGTTGCTACACTAACGGCCCGTTTTGAGAATGATTGCTGCGTCATCAACAATTGAAAAGGTGTCACAGACTAGCTAAAGACAAAGCTGAATAAATGATTGTCCGTAATTAATGACTGACTTCCGGACATTGATAAGGTTTCTGGAAATACAATTATGTCAACTAAAGTTACATTTTAAATGAAAGGCAGTGCTTCGAGTTATTAACTGCTTATAGCCACAATTAACTAACTAATGAGCTAACACATTAGCCAACTTTCCAATTCAAATAAATGTTAGCTTTCTAAGTAAGTAGAGGTAGACAGACCTAAACTAATTATAATTACCTTTTAATACTGTCGTTACTGTGTGACCAGTGCCCGGATATGTGGCTTTCTTTCCAACTTGATCCACAACTTATTAATGACGTGTGGTTTCCTGTCAGAAGGTCCCACAGCACGTGAAAGAGAACCAAAGACGTGCTAACTCCACCTGACCTCCCACATCCACACCCTCAGCCCGTCTTCGCGCTCTCACACAGGAATGTACCATTTCAGGAAGAGGGTTGATGTAAACATTATAGATCTTGTAACATTCAAAATAATCGACAGTCATGATTAAAGATTCACTCTAAATACGTCTAATTCCACGGATTAATGACATTGACGTCATTTTTTATTTAAATACATATTAAACTCATTCCACAGACCACCCCCACATATGTTATGACCTATGTTGTTATTGTAAAAATTCATATTGATCGATCATGGCTTTACTCATCCCTGCTCTTCGGGGGGGGGGTTATCCTGTCTGTAGCCCATATATTTAAGAAAGACAGCTGAGACTCCTCCACTTCATTCCTTTCCCTCAAATGATCATCAACCTGTACCTGAAAGTCCTCAGATGTGAGTCACACAAGCATTATGACCACACCCAGATTATGACATCACGTGCTCCAGAACCACCTTTAACCTCAACTAGGATGATTGTCTCACAAGGACAGGTCTGACTACTTCACCTCACAGAACCACAACTACTGTCGCCACCATGACTGATAAGGCCACTGACTGGTCACCAACACCAACACCAACCCATGTGTGTCACTAGTGGAAGAGATCCTACTGGACTCATCTCAGGACTCCTCCTCACATGAGACCTTATTATTTCACTTGTCTTCATTTTTGCTTTAATTTACAATTGCTGAAGTGAGATTGAATCACTTATTATACCGGGTTTATTTGTGTTTGCATTGCATACAATTACAATTTTCATCATAGCAGTAAGTTTAATGTAAAACACATTCAAGTCATTTTCAGTTAACTTTATTGAGTTGCAGGTACGATTATGGAAAAAAAATTTAATTTCTATGTAAAATACACACTTCTGCTTTTGTTAATTTGTTTACACTGATCCTAACTAGTTAACAGATTATAATCAAACAGCTGTGTTTGATTATATAACTGTGACTTGTGATCATATGATCCTTTACTTCACAACATGAGACAGTTTTTGATCATTTTACTCTTCCTAACGGATAAATAAAACCTTAAATAGCTATATTCTCTCAACATACACTCAACTGTAGCTCCAGTTGAGACACCACTATGGGGGGATGCATGAATTGCCTGGGAGCCTGATAGCTGAAAGCTCCGGCTCCCATTCTACATCTGGAGACTATATATATATATATGAGATATGTTCTCTTAACCTGGTTCTGGTTCTGGTCAGCACACGTGCAGCAGCGTTCTGGATCAGCTGGAGAGGCTTCAGAAACGTATTGGGACTACCTGCTAGTAGGGCATTACAGTAATCCAGACTGGAAGTAACAAATGCATGAACTAACCTTTCTGCATCTTTTTGTGACAGAATGTGTCGTATTTTAGAAATAATACACAGATGAAAAAAGGCAGTCCTAGAAATCTGTTTTAAGTGGGAGTCAAAGGTCAAAAGTCAGATGTTCGTGCAGGTTTTGAATCTTCAAATATGTAATTTTAAATATACTTTATGGTCCGTCTATGTTTTGGTCCTTCGTATTTCGTTTCATAATCGAATATTGAAAAACAGAAAACGAGTGGTAATTTCATTTTTCGTTTTGAAATACAAAACAATCAGACATATTTCCTTTTAAAAACCAAATAGGGAGGAGAGAAATTTGAAAAATGCTGGACTTTCATTTTCTAATGTGATTAAGAAAAAATAAAAAGACGAGGAGATAGAAACGAAGAAATGGTTTGTTTTTTGGTTTTCTGAGACCGGATGTGGGCGTTAACAAGGGAATGAAAGAGGCGCATCGAACGCTGTCAATCATCACTATTCCTCAACAGCAGTGGTTTATTCAAACGTGAAGAAGTTAGGGGTGGATTCTAATCTCTTCTTGCCGGTCTTGTCTGCAACAGTTTCTAAGGTCATCACTTTGTCAAACCTCAAATCGGGGTTGTAACCACTGAGACACACACCGATCAGCCACAACATTAACACCAGCTAGATGTTCTAATGTTGTGATTGATTGTTGTTTATTCTACACAGCTGGAAACTGAAGTCATTCTCTCGCAGAGAACGCCACAGGTTAATGGCATAGAAGTAATTTTTTATTAAAATACATATTTAAACTCATTTCACAGACAGGAGTATAAAGTCTTTAGGTTTTGGACACAATGAAGTTAACAGATGCTAATGATACAAATACTTTGTCAACTCCACATGGATGCAGAAGAGTGTGCGTGTTAATTCATTGATTTCCAGGTCCATCCGTGCGTCCGCTGGGTCCATTGTGGTCAGTTCGTTCTGTTACAAACTTTCTCGGGGTAAGCTTGGACCCAGGTGCCGACACAAGACAGTGTGGCAGAGCAGGTGCAATTAAAATATTTAATATAAACCAAAAAGAGGCACGAGGAAAAGGCAGGGCATCAAAGGGGAATAATGAAAAAACACTAGGATTCACTTACAAAGCCCTGGGAGAAGGCTGGGACGCGTGATGACACGGGGGAACATCATACAAGGAACTGGCCCAGAAGGAAAGGCGAGGACAGACTATATACACTGACTTAATGAGACACAGTTGGAGGGGAAACACAGGTGAACATGATGACCAATCACACAAGAGAACAGAATCCCAGGACAGACACAGAGAGGGAGAAAGGAACACAAGTGAAACACACACTAAGACTACACTAGGAAGGAGAAAGGGAATTAAAGAACAATAAACACATAAACACACTAAAAGGGCAACACAATTCAAAATGATGGAACTTCACAATCAAATAAGAAGAAATAAACACAAAGTCATGACAGTTATTGCATCTGGTTAACCAGTTTAGCTTACTGTCCTTTCATTTATATCTTTTATATGTACAGTGTTAAGTTAAGGCTGCTTTATCGAGCCACTGGACGGATGACAGTATGTCTACACCTGTTCTGTCACACTTTTATTTCAAATACTTAACAAAAAAACAATCTGAACTGAACTGCTCCAGCTGCTGAACTTCTGCTGGCTTTTGTTTCAAAGTCTGGAAAGAGGAAAACAGAACAAAGTGTCAGAAGTGTTGACTTGCTGTTACAATATTTTCTATTACTGCCTGTTGTTCCCAAATCATCCTGTGGAGTTTTAGGTTGATTGATACATTTTTGATATTGGTTTCCGTTTTTAACTTAATTAAGGATCTAAACTGTGTAGAATGCATTTACGTACGTGTTTTCACTCGTCCCTTCCTGCACAGCCTGGAGTGGATAGAATTTACTGTCTTAGTATCAACATTTTGTTCATATTGTTAAAAAAACAATATATATATATATATACATATATATTTATATATATATATATATATACATATATATATAAATATATATATTTATATATATACATATAATATATATATATATATTTATATATATATATAATATATATATAATATATATATATATATATATATATATTTACATACACTGTGCTGTGTGACACTGACTACACACCACCTGTGTTTCTGCTTATCTATTTATCCATACTTGTTTATAATATTTCTTATTATAAAGTATATCTTAGGTTTTTCCACCTTTCTAACGTCTGTTTGTTGGAGCTGCTGTAACGACTGAATTTCCCTTTTGAAGATGAAAAAAATAATCTATCTAAAAGCAGCTGAAACGCTGACAGACACTAGAACAAACTTACGTGGTTCTGAGGGTTGGCTCAGCAGCTGCAGATATTTCTGCTGGAGGTCCGCCATCGCCCTCGCACTCCTCTCCTGGAGGTTGCCGATCTCCTCTCCTTGAGGTTGGCCATCTCCTCTCCTTGAGGTTGGCCATCTCCTCTCCTTGAGGTTGGCCATCTCCCTCTGGAGGTTGGCCATCTCCCTCTGGGGGTTGGCCATCTCCCTCTGGAGGTTGGCCATCTCCCTCTGGAGGATGTCCATCTCCCTCTGGAGGTTGGCCAACCTCCAGAGGGAGATGGCCAACCTCCAGAGGGAGATGGCCAATGAGTAAATTGACATGAGTTGACTCTCAACTTGCACAGGATTTTTTTTGTGTTCATATACTGATGTTAACCATTAACACACAGAATGAGTTTGTATAATTAACTGACTTATCAATGTTTGACATAGGCAGTTATTACAGAACTGCCTGATTGAAATTATATTGCAAGTTTGAATTACTTCCATTCATCCTTATGAAAATAGCTGGATGAAATACGAATGTCATATTCCCAAATTGTCAGTTCTGCTTTTACAATTAAGCTTGTTGTAATTCCACCACTGCGGGTACCAACTTGGTTTAGCTGTATAACATGTAATATTGACATGATAAGTTTTAACACGGTTGCGATTCTGTTTGTTATGTTAACACATGCCTTGGAGGTTGTCAAGAAATACAAGCTGCTATGATAATATGATCTCAGGATTATAGCATTAAAATATCATTATGTTTTCTGAATCCGATATCACTGGACATATCGTCAGTGATGTGATGCTTAAGCCAAACTATGTAATTGAACAGTGCATAGTTGTGCTATTAAACCGACATTTCAGAAGCATTAAAAAAAATTCAATGTAAGTAAATTGAATGTTTTATTTGAATGAATGTTAAAGAAAGTTAGCAAACAAATTTGAAGGAGAATTCTTTCCTTATGTATATGTGTTATTCTATGTATTTCAATTCTTACATATTTACCATATACATATATATATGAGTATGTGTAATTCACTAACTTGAGTAATTGTACTTAAGTGTCGTCCCTATTTGCTATAAAAAAAATGTTTTATCTATAAGTTAATTTTTCACATAATCAGCCTGTTTTTGGCTCATCAAGGTTTTCCAGATAATCATACACAGTTTATAAATATGTATATTTATCATAAGAAGTAGGAAAGCTTTCTTTACCCAATAGGAATTCCTACAGTTTTTCCAAAACAAAATTTTTTCTAGATTCTGTATGCGAAACATATGAAAAGCGCATTCTAGAAAGTAACTAAAAATAAATACCGGAAGTTAAATTATAATATTTTCTTCTCAAATGTGGTGTTGTTGAAGTATGAAGTATATTGAGTTGGAAATACAACAGTGAAATACAAGAACCACAGATTTGAAGTTAAATATTAAATGTATTATTATTATTATTAAATACAGTACTTGTATATGTTAACATTCTTTCTACCCATCACTGCTCATAACTATGCAAAAAAAACAATTAAATGAAACAATTTTGTGAAATTAGTTAAAAGCATGAACCAAACTTGAGTAAGTAAAACATTTCATGGCGGTGTAAACTGACTTGTAGCAAGTTAGTAAAAGTAAAGCTACCTTAGCTAACACCATTAGCAACCTGTGCTAACAAGTCTATGCTTTTAATTAAATGGCGACACAGAAACTAACTTCATATCAGCAGTTAACTCAGACGGACAATCAAAAACTCGGTCAGTTCTTATCTCTCAGTGTTCTTAGTGACTGAAAACACGGCCGTCTTTATGAATAGTTACCTCTTACACATTTCTGAAAGGAATCCACCGTCAAGGTGTCACGAGCGCGGTGTGATGCTGTGGTGTACCACGTGACTGAGGTGACCTCACTTCCTGCTTCTCCTCCATCAACTTACAGGTTGACGGAGAAGAAGCAGGAGAAAATACTCGGTTAAACCGAGAAAATACAAGTTAGGGAAAATAAGTGCTAAATAGTCATGAATAAAGTTTAGTCGTATTCTTATTTAAATTATGTCCCTGTTAGAGTTATTGTTATTTGGTTTTATATAAATAGAATTTTATAAAAAACATATATTTTTAATTTGGTTTCATATAGAATTACACCATTGAGATCAAGGAGTCTGTGTACAGTATAAAATTGCAACAAAATAGTTTTACAGACAGCAATAAAAAATATCACAATGGAATCACATTATAAAGTACAGGTAGTGAACTAAAAATCAAATAATCAAACAAATCAAAGACCACCCCACTCTCTTATTGTCTCCTGTTCTGGGTCCTTAAGGAACACAGCAAAGTCACTCATAGAAGTTAGATCTGGCAATTTAATGCCATTCTTTTGGGTATTCAAAACAGTGGGGTCAGCAAATTTAAAATCCCTGAAATGAATGCACCTGCATAAAGTATTTAACTTTCATTCACATTAATTTCAATTGTTTTACAAGCGTTGCAAATTGTATGATGTTTCCCTAACTTTCTGTTTCTCCATTCGAGGTAAATAGTGTACTGAAATAAAATCTTATCACTTTCCTTTTCTTGGAGCAGGTAAACATCAAGCTGTAATTTTAATCCGCCAATGATCAGGCCAGAAGAAAATACTTACAGGCAAAAGCACATGCCGGGATGTTTATATTACTATTACAGTATTCATAATAAATGATATTTAAACAAAATGACTTAACAGCTCTGACTTAAAACCCCACTGGTCTTTACGCATCACTTTTGTTGGAGGGTTAGCTGTGGGAGGCTGGATGGATGGACAGATGGATGAGGGTTTTGCTGTTAATCATTAATAACCTGGACTAGTCCCAGTCCTCTGTAAATATGATGAATGCATCCACAGCTTCATTAGCTCTGTCTTCCTCGGGCACAGCTTTATTAGACTGAAGTTACTCTATCAGGTTTATAAGAAGTCCATTTCTTTTACAGTTTGTTTTTTTTTAGCTTAAGATCTGAGGTTGGATCAAAATGCTGGACATAGTTTCTATATTTCCCTGGACTTGTATGGAATAACAAACTCCTTTTTGTTTTCTTCAAATGTGTACTTAGCTTCTTCACAGTTCTAGCACAAATGCTCTGCAGTGAACAGTGTTTCTTTTTTCCACCACAGGCTTGATTTTCCTTCATCTTTTGTGTTTTTCCTTGATTTCTAAACAGAATTCATTTTATGCCAATGAATCGCAACAGTGAGAGTTCTATCAGAGATGGAGCGTTTCTTATTCACTGTCTAACCAAGACTTTGTGCAGCTCACCAGAGGAAGCAGACTTTAACAAGCAGACACTCTTTCGTCGGGAAGATGATTCTGGCATTAAATCAGGTAATGAAACAATCATTCTGAATCCCCTCCTTCTTATCACTCTTATAAGTTCAGACCAGTGAGGCTGACTGACACTTTATTATTTTATTATAAATCTATCTCCAATTAACATCCGTTATCTGTCATCATCTTATGCTGTTTTGTTTTGTTGTTGTTTTTTTATCCCTCATCAGACCCCTCGCATGTTCTTACCACTGCAGAGTGAGCTGCGTCTGTTTCTTTCTGACTCGTTCCATGGATTCCACTCAACAACTCAAATAAATGAAATTTAAAAGGCAATTATTAGTCCAATAAACCACAATTTACATTCAGTATTCACTTTAATATATTGATTTTTTTGTAGAAACAAACTGATGGGGAGAGGTGAGTCCAGAGAAGCAGGTCCACCGCTGACATCCCCACGCTGCTCTGGACAGATGATCACATGACAGGATATGAAGCAACTGACACTCAGATTTGAACAAACGTTGTCTGCAGGAGGGGACACAGACCTGCAGGTGGGCTCATGCTGGGTCTCTGCAGCTGGAGCTCACTGATCTGCAAGCAGAATATGCACCAAGAGAGAATTTTGAAAGATGTGATCCTGCTACTTTCTGGATCCAGACTGTTCCTGAGGCTACTTTGGCTGGTCTAACCAAAGTAGCCCTACACACCCGGTCCATGTTTGGATCTACTTACAGCTGTGAGTCTGCATTCTCTGCCACGAACATCGTAGACAATAAGTACTGTTCCAGGCACACCCACGAGCGCCTACATGTGTGCATGAGAATGGCGCTAAGTCCATTCAAGGCAAGATTCAAGCTACTGGTAGGACAGTCACATGACCATCTCTCTTACCAGGAAAGGAAGTACTTTTAAAAGAGGTTAAGAAAATGAATACATTTGATATAACAGTATAAATATTATTAAAGGGAAAGGGGGCTGCTCAAACCTCTGTTCCTACATAATCTTAAAGAGGCACTTTTTTAACTGACTTGTTTATTTTTTACCTGAAATGTATTCCATTGTTGTTTTCATTGTTAGGAAAGGAAAGAAGGGAAGTAGAAAAGAATGTGAAGAGAAAAGTTCCTGCTCAAAGCTCTGCTTGAATTTTTTTTCCTAAAAAACACAATGTTCATTTATTTTATTGAGAAGAAATTCTTTCCTGTTTTCTTTTACTTACAAAGTAGGCCTCGAGTTAATTCTACTAGCTATAGGACTCATTCTATTTATGATACACACAACTATTTGTTTTCCATGTTAAAAGTATCCTACTCTGAGATGTGAACACAAATGTTGTTAAAACGATAAGGTTTGTGCCGTGTTGATTTTGTTAGATAGACATGGGGCCTATTGGATACAATCTAGACATTATGAGGTTCGGACCTTTGCTGGGGGGTCATTTTAGTAACTGGACCTCTCTGAATCTTACTTGAATACCCCTGCTGTAGAGCATCATTTGTTACTTTGAACTTTTCATATTTAGTTGCTACACACTGTTAGATTTTAAAGTATCCTTATTTAGATTTTTTCTGCCTCTGCCTGAGTTTGCATGTTTACATTCAATAAACATTTTGTGTGCATCTTTAGAGTCTTTTCATTTTGGGTCCTAATCTTGAACTAAACATAACAGTGAAGTTCTGAGCAGCTCCTTCAGCAGCAGACTGCTACACCCACAGCGTGAGACAGAGCGCTACCGCAGGTCCTTTGAGCCAGGCAGCAGTCAGACTCCACAAATAATCACTGTGAGACTGTGCTGTGTGAGACCGACTACACACCACCTGTGTTAATCCATCCACTGACTACACACCACCTGTGTTAATCCATCCACTGACTACACACCACCTGTGTTAATCCATCCACTGACTACACACCACCTGTGTTAATCCATCCACCGACTACACACCACCTGTGTTAATCCATCCACTGACTACACACCACCTGTGTTAATCCATCCACTGACTACACACCACCTGTGTTAATCCATCCACTGACTACACACCACCTGTGTTAATCCATCCACTGACTACACACCACCTGTGTTAATCCATCCACTGACTACACACCACCTGTGTTAATCCATCCACTGACTACACACCACCTGTGTTTCTGCTTATCTATTAATCCGTATATGTTTATAATATTTCTTATTATAAAGTAGTTTTTCCACCTTTCTAACGTCTGTTTGTTGGAGCTGCTGTAACGACTGAATTTCCCTTTTGAAGATGAAAAAATAATCTTATCTAAAAGCAGCTGAAACGCTGACAGATACTAGAACAAACTTACTTGGATCTGAGGGTTGGCTCAGCAGCTGCAGATATTTCTGCTGGAGGTCCGCCATCTCCCTCGCACTCCTCTCCTGCTGCGCCACTTTCTCCTGAGGAGAACCACAAGTAAACACATTGGCCATCATTCAGTGAGGAGAGAGAGGCTGCAGGAGGGAGGCAGCAGACCAGCAGCATGATGGGAATAAAGTTCTGTCCTCCTGAAAGTTCTGACATTGAAATGATGTTCAGAGGTGATTTCATGACTGCTGGACTCAATAGTCACATCGACTCTTGGAGATTATTAAACCCTGAGATTTAGTGTGATTGGACCTCTGACTGCTGATGTCATGTCGGTGCGGTGTCACATGACACAGCTTGGTAGAAACCATTCTGACTCCAGCTGAAAGTCTTTCAATTAAGTTTCTTTGACGATGGTGTAAAAATAAGACTTTAACCACGTGTTTTACATCAGGACAGGGGAATTGTAAAAAGAAGAAGATAAATTGGTCCCACCTACACCAATGACATCAGTGTGTTCTCTCTGAGGTTCTCAGACTGATCCACCAATGTCCAGTTTTAGTGATCAGGAGAAGAAGCAGACAAAGTAACTTACCTTCAGAACTTCCTTCACCTCCTCCATCAGTTTGGCCTGATTCCTCTTGTCGTTCCTCTTCTGAGCGACACAGAGACACACGGAGACTCAGAAAGTCATTTGGAAGATGAGTTTCAAAGAGGAAATTTCAATCGATGATTCAAAAATATCGGCCACACCACCAACAATGGTGTTCCTCCGGTTTACCTCACGTTGAAGATGGACACATTCTTCTCGAAGTGCCCCAATTGTGCCCTCCTGCTCCAGAAGTTGCTCATGGAGCTTCTGCTTCTCATTGTGGAGGCTGTATGGAGAAAATCACAATAAGATCATTTCTCCCGGTGTGATTCACTCATGATTCAAACACAATATGAAACTAGACATTAAGAGTCAAAGGATGAATGTGATGTTGAAGAAGATGAAGTTGTACCTCTCGTTTTGCTTCTGGAGCAGCTTATTTTTCCCCTCCAACTCACTCCTCGTTTCTGCAGCCCTCTCCTTAAGTGAGCCTTTTTTTTCCATATTTTCTGTGAAGGAAAGCAGCAGAGACATGAGATGAAGAGGAGCTGGAGGAGACCCAGTAACACTTCTGTCTGTCTGAATGTGAGGAGTTTTAAAACAGGAGCTGGTTGTGCTTTCAGTCACCAAGGAGGCTTTGAGAAGAACCCCCGCTCTTAGAGATGATAACAAGATCATAACTTGTGCACACGAGATAAAACTTTTCCTGAGGGACTTCAGGGGCTCCGTACGTTTACGTTCAACGGCTGAAAAACGTTGAACCAGGTTCAAAGAAATACAGGAAACAAACATGGTTTCAGAGAAAACAGACCAAAAGTGTTTAAGTTGTACATAATAGTAATAACAATCCTTTATTCATCACATGTTACACTGTACATACAGTACAGCGTCGTGAACTTTTACTCCAGCTTTCCACCAATCCCTGAGGAGCTGTGGGCGGCCCCTGTGAGGCGCTGGGGGACTGTGTTTTAAGGGTTTACCCTTTACTCAAGGACTGGGAAGGGGCTCAAAACCTTTTCTCCTAATTGGGGGGTTAGGGTTAGGGGTCATACAACAGGGAAAATAAGTGGGGCTGAAACGAATAATGGATTATGTCATTAGTTGTCGACGAATTCAGTCGTCGATTACTCGGTGACGCCATCGGATGCCGCCGCTGACACCGCGTAATAAGCAGGAAGTAAACAGCAACACCATTGTGAGAGAAAACATCCAAGGTGTGGGAGTGTTTCTCCCTCAACACGGCCAAAAAATGTTGTAAACTGAAAGGTCTGCAAAGCTGAAATCACGATGATACTCTCCACGTTCTAAAGGTGCCCCAACTATAAAATCACACGTTGCATTGCTCATGCAGACGTTTCACGTTACTGCTGAAAGTGTGTGGCTGCCTGCCGAGTGCACAGGCGTGTGTGCGTGTCCAGTGTGGGCTGCATCCAACTGTCAAACAATTTAGCCTGATGTAGTTGTTGACTACAGAATGCACAAAGCACCGACTAGTTTTTCTTCCACTGGTTATTTTCCTTCATTTACATGGATGCTGGTTTGATTCCACAGAAACTCTTGCAGTATTTTTTTATATATATTTGTTTTGCATTATTTATTTAAACATTTCATTTACAGCAGTGATGTGATGCAACTTGAAAGGACTAAATTCCAGTTCATCAAATATACTGTTGGTAAAACGACCCGTTTGGTTTAACAGTCAGTTACAAAAGCAGTAAAGTTCATTAAAAGACATTTAGGAACGAATAATTCATCTTTATTGTTTTCATCGTTAGTTGGCATATGCATAAAACAACCTAAAGCTAAATTCAAAAGCTGATCGCAAAAATTAAGATCCATTTAGTAATGTTTATTGAAATCAACCAGGAGAAAGAAAATAAATAAATAAGCGATAGATTAATGGACTATCAGAATAGTCGTTAGTTGCAGCTCTAGTGTTCAAGGTTGCTTCTTTTATTTCTTGACACTGTGGATATCTTGCTTGTCAACAACTTTGGGTTGCTTGTAAATTCAAGTATTTGAGATGTGATTATTTTTGAATAGTTGTCTGTGTATTTATAACTAGTTGTAAAAACATTTGGAATTGACTTAGTGGTTAAAAAGCTGAATAAATTGTCAGTTTGTGACAGAGATTTTGGCAACTTCTGGCAACCCGAAGGGAAGTATTGACCAGTACAGACTAGTACTTCCAAAACTACGGACTAGTACTTCCAGAACTACGGACTACTCCTTCCAGAACTATGGACTAGTACTTCCAGAACTACGGACTAGTGCTTGGCTACTCCTTCCAAGTATATAAATAATCCCTCACTTCACAATAAAATTGCATGTATTACTTTTATGTATGCAGTACTTTACACATACACAACATTATTGTTGTGATGTGACTGAGGGCCAGGGACAGGTGACAACATTCAACATTTCCTGCAATCCGCCCGCACGGATCTACAGATGAATTTATTTTTTCTCAACTGACACTTGGGGGAATCCGTATTAACCTCTTACTCCCCTCTTCTTCTGCATGCACTACCACTTCTACTATTGAATGCTTGTGTACTTTTACAACTATTTCTCCTACTTCCACTGCTTTAAGCATCTACACTGCCGTTTGGAACGGAAAAGCTATTTTTTTCTGGTTCTCCTCCAAATACGATCGTTTTG
The DNA here is from genome assembly GCA_037951165.1 of Lophius americanus. Taxonomy (NCBI): domain Eukaryota; kingdom Metazoa; phylum Chordata; class Actinopteri; order Lophiiformes; family Lophiidae; genus Lophius; species Lophius americanus. The sequence goes on along the minus strand of JBBDHG010000197.1, from coordinate 304,039 downwards.
GGCCGTTGGTACGATAATACTACAACTCCCATGAGGCAACGCTGGGAGGGCGGGAAAGGCGCGCGTGTCTTAACGTGTCATAACGGCTTTTTTACCGTTTGACTCTGTATTTCACAGATGTTTGATGTTAAAGCCATTGCTCTATAATTACCTGGATTTGTACAATTGTTTCCTGGTTTCTTATTGGGAACTACAAAAGCTTCTTTCAGTGATGAAACTAACACTCACCATTAGAAAACTGTAAAGCAGAATATCTTAGTCTGTGTAAAGAGTATGCTTCGTTAAAAGGCTGACGTCTTCTGACTACTGTAGGTTTAACTGGATAGACGCTTCGTTCGTTCAAGTATCACAAGTTTTAAAACGCAAAATATTCACCCTGATGTCACCACATTTTCCACCAAACAGAAATATTTAAAACGATATAAAGTCAGGTGTGTAAAAGAACGTAGAACTAGTCTGATCCAGAGTAAACTCACCAGATTCAAATGTCATCGATTTGTGTTTGTTAGGCGCTAACCGGAATCGATACTACGACTTCCTTTATGATTTCCCGTTTGATCCTCATAAATAAAAGCACATTACAACCACCCTATAAAATAAATGCACGAGTATGTCGAAAACTGCCATAACATTGCAACCACTGTACAATCGCAAATTCAAATAACCCCCAACCTTCGTGCTGGAAGTGACCTACAGGAACACTCCAAAGAAAGAGTACACAAAGAGTTTAACGTGTCATCGGCATCTCTTCAGACGGTGTTTCATGAGTTTGCTGCAAAGCTTGAAGTAAAACCGGAATCACATATGTTAAGAAAAAAACAAAAGAAACAATTCACTGACTGTTCAAGATAAAGTTTAAAGGATGAAACCACCAGATTCTATATTTCAACATCATAAAACATACACTTCAGAATGCCTGGACAACAATTTCTACTTTAGACGAGGATGGTTTGTGTTTGGCGTTAACCGGGATCAGATACTGTGACCTCCTTTAAGATTTCCTGTTTGACCCTCACAAATAAAAGCATGAGTATGTCCAAAACAAAAGTTTTCTAAAGCTCATCCTGCTTTTAACAGTCATCCAAGAGTACTTTGATAGAACTATATAATAAAGTGTGGGAGGACGGAAAATTACCGGGAGGAAGGAAGATGTAGTAGTTCAAATAAGAAAGCCAGCAAACAACTGTACAAATCCAGGGAATTATAGCCCAATAGCTTTAACATCGAACATCCGTAAAATATGTGTTTTCCTCTTCTTCTTTCACTCTTTCCCATTAGGGTTCTCCACGGTGGATCATCCATTTCTATCTTCCCCTGTTACACCAACCAACTGCATGTCCTCTCTCACCAACTTCCAGAAACCTAAAGGGTTGAAGAGGACATTCAGGACCCTGAGGATTTGGTCCCCCCCACCTGCCAAAACCCAGAGACTTCCTTGTTTCAGAACTAAAACTCCACCCACGGCTTCTTGGTCCATAATTAGGCCCGTAACAACGTCCACCTACATTCTGCTTCTAAGCAGACACACTAGTGGAAGAGACCCTACTGGACTCATCTGAGGAGCAGCTCTGTCTGAGGTGGAGGACAACGCTGTCACAAAAGTGGGAGAGCCAGTAAACTTTATTGTGTTACAGATACGATTATGGAAAAAATTGTTAATTTCTATGTAAAATACACACTTCTGATTTTGTTAATGTGTTTACACTGATCTTAACTAGTTAACAGACTATAATCAAACAGCTGTGTTGGATTATATAATTGGGACTTGTGATCATGTGACCCTTCAGTTCACATCATAGACAGATTCTGCTCATTGTACTCTTCCTAACGAATAAATAAAACCTTAAATAACTATATTCACTCAACATACTCTCGACTGTAGCTCCAGTTGAAGCACCACTATGGGGGGATGCATGAATTGGGCCACCTGCAGCGCCCCCTGTGGAGAAAATGCACATGACATCTTTGTGCTGAAGAGGCTTTCTGAGCTCCTACAGGTGAGGTCACCTTGTTTCAGGTTCCTCACATACCTGAATCTCCTCTGGCCCAATAATAGAGACCAGAACAAAGTACGTGAAAGAAAACCAAGTATCAATAAGGATTTGATTTTCCTCAAACTCACTTCATTTAACAGGAGGAAGAAGGTGCAAAGGTTTCAAAACCAAATGGTCATCAATTTAGTAACGTTCTCTTTGATTGATTGATTGATTTATTAGAAAAACGTAAAACTTTACAATAACTGCAAATGAATAAAACTGCCTTAATTACAGACTCTCTAAACATTCTCTGTCTCAAATGACTAAAAGTAAAATGTATGCTTGGCTACATTCCATGTAGTTCCCTCGTCAAAACACACAGAAGACGAAAGCACTTAATGTTTATGATCAAACATCCATCAAGTCCATAAAGATGTGAATAATTGTAACAAGAAGCCTCCTGCTGGGATTTATCCCAGGCCATAACAGGGGCATCAATGGATTTATACGAAGCCTGAAAAGAGGAAAACAGAACAAAGTCTCAGAAATGTTGACTTGCTGTTACATTATTTTATATAACTGCCTATTGTTTGAGTTTTAGGTTGATTGATACATTTTTTATATATTGGTTTCTGTCTTTAACTGGATTATGGATCCAAACTGTATGGAATGCATTCGTACTCACGTACTTGTGTTCCCTGGTCTGTTGGTTCTGATCCACTTCCTGCTGTTCCTGTAGTGGATATGATTTACTGTGTTGGTATCTGAATCGTGTTCATATTTTCATATATATATATATATATATATATATATATATATATATATATATATATATATATATATATATATATATATATATATATATATATATATATGTATATTTACTATATCTATATACATATACACACACACTGCATAACATTTATTATTTTTGTCAGTTATAAGTTATAAATCCTGTTTTCATTTTCCAGGTTTGTTTATATGTTGTGACTTTTTTACTCTCTGCGTTCGGCTTCTTTCTATCCTGCCTGATTGATCAATGTTCTCACCTGTTCCCTGTTGTCCTGGTTCCTCCGTGTATTTCAGTCTGTCTTCCTCTCTGTCTCTGTCAGACCGTTTCTTACTCTGGCCTGTTTAACCTGCCCGTGTTCCCGCTCATGTGAGCTCCTGTGCTCCTGTCCTGCTTCCTTCTGCTGCCGCAATCCAGGCTTCTTGTACGTTTTGTGTCTCTCCTTATTTATTGTTTTGAAGTTTGAAACTGTACGGCATCATTTGTCACCTTGTCATTTCTGAGAATTGTTTGCTACTTTGAACGTTTGATATTTAGTTGCTACACACTGTTAGATTTTAAAGTATCCTTATTTTGATTTTTTTCTGCCTCTGCCTGAGTTTGCATGTTTAAATTAATTAAACATTTTGTGTGCATCTTTAGAGTCTTTTCATTTTGGGTCCTAATCTTGAACTAAACATAACAGTGAAGTTCTGAGCAGCTCCTTCAGCAGCAGACTGCTACACCCACAGCGTGAGACAGAGCGCTACCGCAGGTCCTTTGAGCCAGGCAGCAGTCAGACTGTGCTGTGTGAGACCGACTACACACCACCTGTGTTAATCCATCCACTGACTACACACCACCTGTGTTCATCCATCCACTGACTACACACCACCTGTGTTCATCCATCCACTGACTACACACCACCTGTGTTCATCCATCCACTGACTACACACCACCTGTGTTAATCCATCCACTGACTACACACCACCTGTGTTCATCCATCCACTGACTACACACCACCTGTGTTTCTGCTTATCTATTAATCCGTATATGTTTATAATATTTCTTATTATAAAGTATATCTTAGGTTTTTCCATCTTTCTAATGTCTGTTTGTTGGAGCTGCTGTAACAACTGAATTTCCCTTTTGAGGATAAAATAAAGGAATCTATCTAAAAGCAGCTGAAATGCTGACAGACACTAGAACAAACTTACTTGGTTCTGGATCTTGGCTCAGCAGCTCCAGATATTTGTCCTGGAGCTGCACATATCTGTTATGGAACTCCACTTTCTCCTGAGGAGAACCACAAGTAAACACATTGGCCATCATTCAGTGAGGAGAGAGAGGCTGCAGGAGGGAGGCAGCAGACCAGCAGCATGATGGGAATAAAGTTCTGTCCTCCTGAAAGTTCTGACATTGAAATGATGTTCAGAGGTGATTTCATGACTGCTGGACTCAATAGTCACATCGACTCTTGGAGATTATTAAACCCTGAGATTTAGTGTGATTGGACCTCTGACTGCTGATGTCATGTCGGTGCGGTGTCACATGACACAGCTTGGTAGAATCCATTCTGACTCCAGCTGAAAGTCCTTTCAATGAAGTTTCCTTGACGTTGGTGTAAAAATAAGACTTTAACCACGTGTTTTACATCAGGACAGGGGAATTGTAAAAAGAAGAAGATAAATTGGTCCCACCTACACCAATGACATCAGTGTGTTCTCTCAGAGGTTCTCAGACTGATGCCACCAATCTCCAGTTTTAGTGATCAGGAGAAGAAGCAGACAAAGTTACTTACCTTCAGGACTTCCTTCACCTCCTCCATCAGTTTGACCTTATTCCTCTTCATAAGACAATTCTGAGCGACACAGAGACACACAGAGACTCAGAAAGTCATTTGGAAGACGAGTTGCAATGAGGAAAGTCAAATCAAAATCCATAAATCATAAATATCAGCCACACCACCAACAATGGTGTTCTTCTGGTTTACCTCACGTTTAAGGTGGTCGTTCTCTTGGCGAAGCTCCTCCATGTAGAAGTCATCTTCAAGGCTGCATGGTGAAAATCACAATCAGATCATTTCTCCAAGTTGGATTCACTCATGATTCAAATCCAATATGAAACTAGAGAATAATGTGATGTTGAAGAAGATGAAGTTGTACCTGTTGTTTTCCTGCCTGGGTGTCGTTAATTCTTCTTCTATGGATATCCGTTTAAGAGATTCCTCCTTTCCTGTGTTCATCTCACCTGTTCAGTAAAGCAGCAGAGACAGGAGATGAAGAGGAGCTGGAGGAGACCCAGTAACACTTCTGTCTGTCTGAATGTGAGGAGCTTTAAAACAGGAGCTGGTTGTACTTTCAGTCACCATGGAGGCTTTGAGAAGAGTTAAATAAAATGTCTAAATATTAATTTTACTTGCTACGTCTAAATGTTTAAATATTTAATCTAAATATACATGTTAAATCTAAATATTACATTTAAATATAAATGTTGAACCTATTGTTTAGCACAAAAGTAAATATTTAGCAAAAAATGTAAATCTAAACTGACGTCAGTGTTTGTCCTACTCGTAAAGTGGGAGGAGCCTGAACTCAAAATCGAAGATGGCTGCCCGTTTTTAAAAAACAAGTGGAATCTTTTCAGTTTGTGTCTCATTAAATCAGTCGTTCAGATGTTATTTTCTATCTTATACCTGTGGATATGTTGCTACGGAGTTCATAAGAGCAAACTACGACGTGAGCTGTTATCAACTGGTATCGCTAACAAAAGCTAAAGACAATAATTAACCTGTTTGGAGCAAAGCACACCTCCTTCACCCCCAACACTGGAAATTAAAAGTCCAAATAGATCTCACACAAAACGAAGAATTTCATATATTGAATAGGAGTTCAATAATGTCAAACTAGTTAAAATAGTTATAATAGAATAAAAACTCTGCTGGATGGATGCCAAACCAGCCGTGGTTTTATCTTTATTCTGAGGTTTATACGTACCCATTTATTTGGAAAACGTCTCTGAACGAGTACAGTTGATCTGTGACTGATTTCTGAACAGAGTTGTACCAGAGTATTTTTCAGACAAATGAATGAATGAATGAATTGGGACGTATCTGTGTACGTCACTTGGCTACGTCACAACTGTCTGATCACCTAGGAAACGAAACATGGCGCTGGCCTTAGTCGCTGCACTGTTAGCAGAACTGCTGCTGCCCTGAACTTAATAAAATCAGACGTCATTTGGTCGGTACCTAAAAGAAAATGTTTGTGGAAACTTTCATGTATGTAAACTAAATACGCGTGTTGCGATCACAGGGGTTAAGATAAGGTTAGTTAAGATGTTAAAACAACCATGTGAGCCACAGCTTCAAGATCATCGATTTCTGATCAAAGTTATTTTCACTTACTCTTCAAAAACTCAATCGCGCCGATGTCAGATGTCTCTCCTTCCGACATGCCTGTCTGAACTCCCTGCCGCGATATGAGGCAGTGTTAATAGATGGGAGTTGTAGTTTCATCCAACCAGAGGCTCAAAATGATCCAAAATGATCGTATTTTGAGGAAAATGATCGTACGCGTCGAATTCCCTCGTGATTCCTGTTAGAGCTCAGTCTTTTCATCCTGCTACTAATACTACTACTACTACTACTGTTACTCAGCTGACAGAACAGAGTCTCTCTCTGGAGAGGAGTACAGGCGGAGCTCTGCCCCAATCAACAGACGTCTATAAATCATGGTCCTCTTTGAGGCGTCAGATTCATAACTATACTGTTTGATTCCGTGTCTTACACATTATAAAGAAGCAAAATCTGCAAATAACAGAGACGAAATCATTAAAATCACCAAAATTATTACTTTAAAAGTCAGATGTTCGTGCAGGTTCTGAATCTTCAAATATGTAATTTTAAATATACTTTATGGTCCGTCTATGTTTTGGTCCTTCGTATTTCGTTTCATAATCGAATATTGAAAAACAGAAAACGAGTGGTAATTTGATTTTTCGTTTTGAAATACAAAACAATCAGACATAATTCCTTTTAAAGACCAAATAGGGAGGAGAGAAATTTGAAAAATGCTGGACTTTCATTTTCTAATGTGATTAAGAAAAAATAAAAAGACGAGGAGATAGAAACGAAGAAATGGTTTGTTTTTTGGTTTTCTGAGACCGGATGTGGGCGTTAACAAGGGAATGAAAGAGGCGCATCGAACGCTGTCAATCATCACTATTCCTCAACAGCAGTGGTTTATTCAAACAATGTTAAGAAGTTAGGGGTGGATTCTAATCTCTTCTTGCCGGTCTTGTCTGCAACAGTTTCTAAAGTCATCACTTTGTCAAACCTCAAATCGGGGTTGTAATCATTGAGACACACACCGATCAGCCACAACATTAACACCAGCTAGTGGTTCTAATGTTGTGATTGATTGTTGTATATTCTACACAGCTGGAAACTGAAGTCATTCTCTCCCAGAGAACGCCACAGGTTAATGGCATAGAAGTATTTTTTTATTAAAATACACATTTAAACTCATTTCACAGACAGGAGTATAAAGTCTTTAGGTTTTGGACACAATGAAGTTAACAGATGGTAATGATACAAATACTTTGCTCTTCATCCAGAGTTCCTGATTGAAAGTAGCTGCCAGTGGAACAGTGCAATAGAGGCCGAAGAAGGTCACATGGAAGCCATCGACTTCATCCATCTCGTTCTCATTACCCTGATTTTCCCCATCGGAGCCACTACTTTTAAGATAAAATAAATTCAATCCCCAGTCCAATCCCCTGCTATGTAAAAGACATCCCACTGATTGAACTCCTCAGATTAAATATGAAGTTGTGTCTGACAGGTTTTCATAAAGATAAATAAACTGGTAGAGTAAAACTGAACATAAACATGATATAGATCTCCTTTCATGGATTAATATTAATCAGGTTTGGACTAAATCGGCCCAACGGTTGAGAAATTATCATGTGAAAAGGCAAATAATTAAATATGATTTTTATTTAGTAAACCACCATCCCTATCTCATTTATTCACTGGATAAAATGTCAAAGGACCCTGTGATATCAGATCATTTATATACATTTTAAAGTTCATGCATCTCCTTTAATGTTTGTGCATCAGCCTCTCCTCCCCATGTTGCTTCACGTTTTATGTTAAACGTTTTATTCTGACTGATAATGCAGACACGTCCTCATGTCTCCTGCTTTTGTACATGAACCAATTACCTTAACCCAAAAAAACAACCTGCAAAGACACAGTTGTAATGATAAGAACAGGAATAAATACCATCTGTACAATTAGTTAAAAAATAATCTGATGATTTTATGGTTTATTTACTGACCTACGGTTATAACATTATTTAGCTTGATGGGGGGGTGGGGGGAGTTGTCTATGAAATGTGTTTAAATATGTATTTAAATAAAAAAATATGTCAATGGCATTAATCCGTGAAATTCGACATATGTAGTGTGAATTTTAAGTCATGACTGTCGGTTATTTTGAATGTTACAAGATCTATAATGTTTACATCAACCCTCTTCCTGAAATGGTACCTTCCTGTGTGAGAGCGCGAAGACGGGCTGAGGGTGTTGATGTGGGAGGTCAGGTGGAGTTAGCACGTCTTTGGTTCTCTTTCACGTGCTGTGGGACCTTCTGACAGGAAACCACACGTCATTAATAAGTTGTGGATCAAGTTGGAAAGAAAGCCACATATCCGGGCACTGGTCACACAGTAACGACAGTATTAAAAGGTAATTATAATTAGTTTAGGTCTGTCTACCTCTACTTACTTAGAAAGCTAACATTTATTTGAATTGGAAAGTTGGCTAATGTGTTAGCTCATTAGTTAGTTAATTGTGGCTATAAGCAGTTAATAACTCGAAGCACTGCCATTCATTTAAAATGTAACTTTAGTTGACATAATTGTATTTCCAGAAACCTTATCAATGTCCGGAAGTCAGTCATTAATTACGGACAATCATTTATTCAGCTTTGTCTTTAGCTAGTCTGTGACACCTTTTCAATTGTTGATGACGCAGCAATCATTCTCAAAACGGGCCGATAGTGTAGCAACACTAGCTAGCTCTGTCTTTCCTTTTAATGTTTACATCAACGGTGATGATACAGGCTACTGGTTGTCTCATTTTATTCTGTAGTGTGTAATTGCAGTTTCACGGCCGTAGTTTCAGGAACCTGATCCTAAGTAGCTCTTCTCGTGTCCATTGAGGAGAAAAAAATCCATCTCTAAATCTGTACCCTCAGTTTAGAAACCCGTGCGCGCGCCTATATAATGAACTCGTGCCCTCGGACATGCACCTTATGTAACGGTTTTCATGCAATGTGTTAGTTTATGGTTAATATTTGCTGCCAAATGGACATTATTGTGGTTTAATGCCAAGAACAATGCTATATTGTAAGGTGTTTTAGTGAAGGAAAGTGCCATTGAAGGAGCATTGCATTCTTTATTTAGTCTTATAGTTTATATATAGTTTTATATATAAATATAAATGCAATTTTTTTTTTTAAGAAAATGATCATATAATTAGAGATATTTTGAAGAATAAACCTTACTGTTGTGAGGTTAACACCAGCTCATGTTGAGAGGACATTAGATTAGAAATCAGTGCCCACCGATTTCGATTTTAAATCCAAGGGTTAGTAAAGGCGCAGTGTACCACAACACCTAGTGCTGTGTTGTTATCCACATTTAAACAAACACATGATACAGCATTTTCTATATTGTGTAATGGTATTGATTGCTAGATTAAAACAAGTGTTCCTCAATATTGAGAAAATGATTTTTACATCTTTTTGTTGTATCTAGACAAATGCACTTGTTTTAAGATATATTGTCTCACATTTAGCCCTTTTTCCGGATGATGGGACCACTATGTGCTGTTTTTAAGCACATTTACTTACAAATTGATGAAATCAATCGTGTTTAGACGTCTTTTGCAGCTAGACACTTGTCATTTCTAAAGAAATTTTTACCAGTGAAATGTTCTGTTTCTGTTGATAATTATGCTTATTCTAAGTACCTTAGCACTCTTTTTTTAATACAATTTTTCTCATGTTTTTCAAAGCTGTGTGTTTCCAGTGAGTGAGACTGAAAACAGAAGCAGCTCCAGTTTTGAAGTTCCTCACATTCAGACTGTTACTTGTTCTCCTCCAGCTTCACTTCAATCTCCTGTCTCTGGAAGAATCGCCCAGGTAAAAAAAACAAATCCATATTTCTTTTTTTTCTTTTCAATTTCAAGCAATATCCGCAATTGCTATTCCATTATGCACCATACTAGTTTGCATAGTCAGCCCTTCATCTCAGGGTTATGAAGATACACACAGCCCAACAGAGTTACAGTCTGGACGCTGAAGGGAGAGGACGCTGGCGTTGTCTGTTCGCCGCTTTTCCATCAGAGTTCTACAGCCTGCAATACTATTAACCGACAAGTATACCTTTTATTGTTGGTCACTGGCAAACCTTTTGGATATAGATCCATATTTGTATCTGTTTTTCTGTATTTGTATTTGTAAGTATTCTACTGAGTCTGGTGACGGTCCGCCTACCTGTTGCTGCAAGTGTAGCATCACCCGGAGACTTCTGTATCTGTTTGTTTCATCGTTTACGTCCGTTTCTGTTTGTTCATCGTTGATGTCAGTTTGTTTATCCGTCTTCTTCATCACTGGCCCCGTGACACTTTCATCAATAGCTGCTGTTGATCATTTTCTGTGTTTGATAGCTTTTTCTCGGCATCATTTCCATGAATATAACGGCTACTAACGTCCTCTGTGTGTCTCGTCCAAAGCTAACGGCTAATAACGGGCTAGTCTCCACGAGTGGCATGATGATGAATTATTCCGTCACCCAACTGATGAAATACAACAACTACAACACTCCGTTGTGCATATCGGTTATTAAACAACTTGGACTCCTTCGCCGGCCCCGTTACATTCACAGAAGTTGCCGTTCTAAGTTTGTTTACTCCCGCTCCCGCTCAGATAACTCCATTCCGTCCTTTTGCTCTGACGTGCGCACTATCGCGTCTTTGACACGTCATCAGAATGCTGCAGCCTTTCCCATTAATGTCAATGGACGTTCCTTGTTACAATCATCCACTGTGCGGGTTGGAAAACGTGGAGTGGATTTCAGTCTTCTTCGGCCAATACAGAGACTCCCTGCTCCATCTAGTATTAAAATCGAACTCTTTAATTCACAATCTCTCACAAACAAATCATGCCTCATCTGTCCCGCCGGTTACTCTTACCTCCAGAAAGCCCGCAGCACTGGTCGTGGTGGTGGTCTGTCTGTCATCTACCGCAGTGATTTGGACTTGTCTCCCCTACCGTTGCCAGAGATCTCTTCTTTTGAATGCCTGGCATTTAATTGTAAACCCCCTTTCTCCATGACCATACTTCTAATCTACCGGCCACCCAAACAAAACCCAGCCTTCGTCTCTGAGATGTACAACCTTTTGTCGACATTTTACACAACCTCTGCCAATATTTTAGTTCTTGGAGATATGAACATTCACGTCGACTCCCCTGCATGTCGTTTTTCTTCCGAATTTCTCCAACTACTGGATTGTTTTAATCTCAGGCAACTTGTCGATGTCCCCACCCACACGATGGGGCACACTCTGGATCTAGTCATCACTGACTCTGCTCCTCTCAGCAATCTTCTTGTGTACGATCTGGGTGTGTCCGACCACAAGGCCGTTTCCATGGAATTGTCGCTTTTGTCATCCCTCACTAAGCCCAAACGTCAAATCTACTTCAGGAATTTGAAAAACATCAACTCAGAAACCATGAGAGTCGACCTCCAGCATCTTCTTTCTGCCAACTTTGTATCAGCAAATGACTCAGTAGATTTCTACAATAAATCCCTGAGTAGCATCCTGGATCGTCACGCCCCTGTAAAAACTAGAACAGTCACCTTCTCCCGCTCAGCCCCCTGGTTCACGAGCGAGCTACGGAAAATGAAGGCAGCTGGGCGTGTCCTTGAGCGGCGTTACAAGGCTTCAGGTCTTACTGTCCACAAGCTAGCCTTTCGGGAACACCAAAAGGCCTACTCAAAGTCCCTTAGAGAGGCTCGGTCACTGTTCTACTCCAACATCATCAAAACTAGTCCTGGAAATTCTAAGCAGCTGTTTTCCACTATCAATCATCTTCTTAAACCACAAACTCTCCCTCTTACAGAAATTACAGAAGAGCACTGTAATAATTTCATGGCTTTCTTCAAATCAAAAATTGACTCAATCCGTTCTGTTCTTTCCTCCTCTCTACCTATCCAGTCTGCTTACTTTCAGTTTGAGGTCTCCCAGCCTCTAAGATGTTTCCCAGAAATCTCACAGCAGGAGGTTGAGGTTATCATCAGGACAATGAAATCCTCCACCTGCGCCCTCGACCCCTTTCCTACAGCCCTGGTGAAAACTAACATCTCTTCCATCAGTCCCCTGATCACCGATGTTATAAATCAATCCCTCCAGGCCGGCTTTGTTCCATCTGCCCTAAAAGCCGCCATAATCAGACCACTCCTCAAAAAACCTACTCTCGATCCAGAACTTTTTGCTAATTACAGGCCCATTTCCAAACTCCCATTCCTCTCCAAAGTTCTGGAAAAAGTAGTTGCTGCCCACCTCCAGGACCACCTCAAATACAGCAACCTCTTTGAAACCTTTCAGTCTGGTTTTGGCTCCGCCCACAGCACAGAAACAGCTCTGCTTAGAGTCACAAATGACCTTCTGATGGCAGCAGATGCTGGTCCACCTTCCCTCCTGATTCTCCTTGATTTGTCTGCTGCCTTCGACACAGTTGACCATGGAATACTCCTGCACCGCCTACATCACACCACTGGACTCACTGCCACCGCCCTAAACTGGTTTCAATCCTACCTCACTGACAGAACAGAATACGTTTCCCTTGGAAGTTCAAAGTCCCGGACACACACCGTCACCTGTGGAGTCCCCCAGGGATCAGTCCTTGGCCCCATTCTCTTCATACTATACATGCTCCCCCTTGGCCGTGTCATCAGTCGATATGGACTCTCATTCCATTGTTACGCTGATGACACGCAAATCTACATAAAAACTGACACATGTTCCTCCTCAGCCTCTCCATCCTCATCTTCATCATCTCCCCTGTCAACTCTCCGCACTTGTCTGGAGGAGATAAAGGTGTGGATGAAAAACAACTTTCTCCAGTTGAACAGCTCCAAAACCGAAGCTATTTTAATTGGCACCCCTCATCAGACCCAGTCTTCCTCCATAACCAGTATTACCTTCTCTGGTCACGACATTCCCCTCTCTTCATCAGTCACCAACCTCGGCGTGAGATTCGACCCTCAACTCACTTTTGAATCCCACATCAAACACATCTGCAAGATCTCCTTTCACCATCTCCGAAATATTTCCAAACTCCGTTCTTCACTAACCTTGAGTGATGCTGAAAAGCTGGTTCACGCATTCGTTTCCTCCAGACTGGATTACTGTAACTCACTTCTCATCGGGATCCCTGATAAAAGTCTTCAAAGACTGCAGTAGGTTCAAAACAGTGCTGCAAGGATCCTGATGAGAGTTCGTAAACACGAACACATCACCCCCGTTCTTCATTCCCTTCATTGGCTTCCCATCTCCACCAGGATTGATTATAAGATCTCTCTCCTCACTCACCAGTGTATCCATGGTAACGCACCCCCCTACCTGAAAGAACTACTCACCCCACCGACCTCGACACGATCCCTCCGTTCTACCCAGTCATACCGCCTCCTCCTTCACCGGACTAAGCTCAGCACCATGGGAGATCGGGCCTTCTGTTCTGCTGCCCCTCGTCTGTGGAATGCCCTCCCTGACCATCTGAGGGCTCCACAGATGACTGACACATTTAAAAAAGGACTTAAAACTTTCCTTTTTAGCAGAACCTATAACTGTAATTAACATTAATGCTTTTGGTCGTTGACAGGGGAGATGATGATGACGATGAGGATTAAGTGGCTGGGGAGGAACATTTGTCAGTTTTTATTTATATTTGCGTGTCATCAGCGTAACAATGGAATGAGAGTCCATATCTGATGACTGATGACTGATGACACGGCCAAGGGGGATTATGTACAGTATAAAGATAATGGGGCCAAGGACTGATCCCTGGGGGACCCCAGAGGTGACGGTGTGTGTCTGGGACCTTGAACTTCCAAGGGAAACGTATTCTGTTCTGTCAGTGAGGTAGGATTGAAACCAATTTAGGGCGGTGGCAGTGAGTCCAGTGGTGTGATGTAGGCGGTGTAGGAGTATTCCAGGGTCAACTGTGTCGAAGGCAGCAGACAAATCAAGGAGAATCAGGAGGGAAGGTGAACCAGCATCTGCTGCCATCCGTAGGTCATTTGTGACTCTAAGCAGAGATGTTTTTGTGCTGTGGGCGGAGCCAAAACCAGACTGAAAGGTTTCAAAGAGGTTGTTGTATTTGAGGTGGTCCTGGAGGTGGGCAGCAACTACTTTTTCCAGAACTTTGGAGAGGAATGGGAGTTTGGAAATGGGCCTGTAATTAGCAAAAAGGTCTGTATCGAGAGTAGGTTTTTTGAGGAGTGGTCTGATTATAGCGGCTTTTAGGGCAGATGGAACAAAGCCGGCATGGAGGGATTGATTTATTACAGCGGTGATCAGGGGACTGATGGAAGAGATGTTAGTTTTCACTAGGGCTGTAGGAAAGGGGTGGAGGGCACAGGTGGAGGGCTTCATCGTCCTGATGATAACCTCAACCTCCTGCTGTGAGACTTCTGCGAAGCAATATCATATCCAAATGTAAAGTCCATTATAAATTAAATGTATTATTATTTATTATTATTGTGATGAAACTGGTGATTTACACTCCTAATCTCTGGTTTCATATTGTGTTTGAATGAAACCTTTGAGGAATGATCTGATTGTTGATTGATTTTCCCCAGGCCGACTTCAAAATGGAAATGGTCGGCTCTGCTGCCAAGTCAATGTGCTGGAGCGCAAATTTGTGGTTGTTCGTCAAGAGCTCAACCTTCTTCAACGTGAGGTAAACCAGAGGAACACCATGGTTGGTGGTGTGGCTGATATTTATGAATATGTGATTGAAAATTCCTCTTTGCAACTCGTCTACCAAATGTCTTTCTGAGTCCCAGTGTGTCTCTGTGTCGCTCAGATGAGTCCTATGAAGGGGACTAAGGTAGAACTCATGGAGGAGGTGAAGGAAGTCCTGAAGGTAAGTTACTTTGTCTGCTTCTTCTCCCCTGATTACGAAAACTGGACATTGGTGGCTTCAGTCTGAGAACCTCTGAGAGAACACACTGATGTCATTGGTGTAGGTGGGACCAATTTGTCTGCTTCTATTTTCAATTCCCCTCTCCTGATGTAAAGCACGTGGTTAAAATGTTATTTTTACACCAACGTCAAAGAAACTTCATTGAAAGACTTTCAGCTGGAGTCAGAATGGTTTCTACCAAGCTGTGTCATGTGAAACCGCACCGACATGACATCAGCAGTCAGAGGTCCAATCACACTAAATCTCAGGTTTTGATAATCTCTAAGAGCCGATGATTGATGGCCAATGTGTTTACTTGTGGTTCTCCTCAGGAGATAAATAATTTAAACAATGAATGCCAAGAGGAGGAGCAGACCGTCAAGCTACTGGGAATTCATCTACTAGAACTGAAATTTGATGAAAGTAGGCTTCGGACGTAACCGGAATGGTTATGTTTGTGGTTCTTAGGAGCTAAAGAAGTCTGAGGATGAATCCACGAGTCTGCTGGAGCGCTCTTCTTGGCAGGATGGAGTTGTGTCCCTGAGGAGGGAGAAATATCCGCTCTGCCAGAGTCTGGATGGCCACTTCCCAGTAAGGTTGGTAGTGTAACATGTCAGTAATCTCAAGAACAGGTGCTGAGATGGTGGCCATATTTCACTTTTGGTCGAATCCTGTATTGGCGGTGAGGTATCCAGGTATTTTAGAGTTTGTATCTTCTTTGTTTTGATCAAAATCAGGATAATAGTCAGAGTATCTGAAGACAAACGGCAAGTTCATCTTAGTCAACTTTAGTGCAGCAGTCTGACGACCTGTGGATCCTTAAATCTTAAAACATCTTTAAGTCATTCTTTGATTTTCAAGGACTAAAAATGGCTTAAAATGTCTGGAACTTCAAGCGGGGAGGTACTGAATTTTTCTCTGGACCAGAATAAATGGGTGAGGCTATTTTTGTGAAGTTTCTATGTTTTATTTTTCCACTGGTTTAGCCCTTCTCTATAAAGAAATAAACGGCAATTTCCTGTTAGTAAGTGAAATAAAGCGCGCTCTGCTGTGATTGGCAGAGACATCGCAGTGATCTACGATTAGTCATGTTTTTATACAGTTATTATATTTTCTATTGATGCTTTTATCTGCTTTTACTTTGTAGCACTTTGAGATTTGATCCAAATGTAAAGTGTGTTATAAATGAAATGTATTATTATTATTATTGTTATTATCTGCATTTTATGTAGAAGAAGAACGTATGTGATAGAGTGAAGAAGACGCGATGGTCAGATTGAATCATGGGTAGATGTGAGGTTCTTGGAGGACGAGAAATATGGAGTCAGGCTGAAACCATCTAATATTCATGTGAGGCGTAACGCCAACATTATCTTTTTAACTCTAGATGCATGAGGTCAGATAAACAACAGGGGAGTATTTCAAGAAGTGGGCTTAACAAACTTTGATGCCTGAGTGAATGTATCTAATAGTTATACCCGATTATCTCTGAATATTGTTGCAACAAGGTTGGCGAAAGATATTAAACACATTTTCATTTTTGAGACCTACGTTCACAACAAAGCTGCTGAAAATAAAAGACAAGTCCAGAGTTAATCCTGCGTCGATAAAGAACTCACTCAAGGAATTTTAAATTTCTTCTGGGGACGCTTCAGGATCCCCCCGGGATCAGCCAGAGAGGATTGGAGGCGTCACTGGTGTGAGATGTTTGAGATGTTATGGTTTGAGAATGCCATTCAGATCAATCATGGGATAAAAGCAGGTTTGATATGGGTCTCCAAGTCCTCTCCTCACGTCAATCTATAATCTGACAAATGACTGACGGGCAGGAGGAGTCAGGAACAACCTCAGGCTTTGTTGAAGTAAGATTACCAGCGAGCAGGCTATGTTCACAGCATAAGTTGTCACGTTAACTGAGTCAGAGCTCTACTTATCCTGCTTTCTGGAACGGAAATCAACAGTGTCCCTCGTCTCAGGTTTAACAAACTCTGGTTTCCGCTAAACCCGCTTCCTCAAAGACCCCCCCAACTCTGTCAGCTGTAAACAAAACTAGTGTTTCCATATTTCCTGCCAGCAGAACCAGCTCTGTGACCGAGGTCAAAGTTGTAGTCAAGATGTTCCTCCTGCTGCCTGATGTTTATCTGATGTTTCATACATGCTACATTGTGAGAGTCCTTGTAGAAGATGAGGCCTTGTCCAACATGTTTCAACACTTCAACCATTTTCTGTAACTCAAAAACGTTTTATCTTGGTATTATTACATGGTTGTAGTGATAGGTGTTAAAACTTCAGACCACTAGGTGGCAGCATGAGGAAGGGTTCCAGGTGCAGTTGCTGTAAAAGAAGATGCAACAAGAGGATGTGTGTATAACGTGTCTGTGTGCTAACTACTCTGCTGCAGTCTGAAATAAACGTCTGTTGTAATGATTTAGTAAAAACATAACAACGGTAACTGTTACTGTCTTCTTTGTCCAGAGCTTTACCTTCAATGAAGACTCTACCTCCATGACCGGCCCTTCCATGTCTGCCCTTCCCTGGTTCTGAAGGACCATCACCACCACCGTCCAATAGACCAGTAAGCAGTCTGTCCTGAAGGCTGATTATACTGAAGGGGTTGAAATGTGGACTGATTTTATCAAGATGTGTGTGTGAGAGAGAGGTGGCGGATAAATTAAACTCAAGCTTACTTTTATTTATTTATTAATTTTACAATATTTCTGTGGAAAACGTCATGCTTGGTCCCTGTTCCCCAAAAAAGACAGCCTTCTTTTCAAATCAGGGCTTTCACAAGGACAGAACTTTATTCCCAACATGCCGCCGGTCTGCTCCATCCCTCCTGCAGCCTCTCTCTCCTCACTGATTCATGGTTCTTGTCAGGTGACAGACATGGACAGGTCCCACTAGGACAAGGGCCAGTCCAAGTTCTTGGTTCTCCAGACCCAGCTGGATCAGCAGAGAGAAGATCATGCTCGTATCCTGGAGGAGAGGAGTAAGTTTGTTTCTGGCGTGGTTCAGCGTTTCAGCTGTTAGAGCTTTTCAGTTGAATTCTAGTGTGACAGACGTTGTTCTCACGGACAGCTGTGTAACGAGAAGAGCAGATACTCGTTTAAATGATGACCCTCCTTTTGTTAGATGTCCCATCAGCAGAAAGAGAAGGTGGTCCAGGGGGCTCACTGCAAGAAGTTAAACACTCTGCATGATGGGAAACGTGTGTAGACTCAGCAGAGGGAGGAAGCCCTGCTCCACGTGGGGCCGAAGGTCCTGGAGGGGGAGGTGTTGGAGCTCCATGGCTGGAAACAGAGTTTGGGTCAACAGGCTGAGAAGATCCAGTACATTCATATAAGACAGCACTCATAGTCTGAGGCTGCTCTGAAGTCTGAAGGTGAGACCGCAGCAGTCTTGTCTTCAGGCTGCTGGACTGTGTTAGATTCACATCGCACTTATTTTGTCTACTTTGTGTTGTTGAACCTAAATGTCATTTTGGATGTATAAAACATTGATCTGTCTAGCTCTCTATCTGAACGCACGCTAAAAACAAAATGTGTTGAATGCACTGTAAAATGTCAGCAGCTAAAATTTCACCTTGAAAATACGTTGACCATGTACAAGACGTAACAGTGAATTCCATGACGAAAAATATTCACTTTAAACCTCATTACAAGGACATTAAATAAAATGCAAGTAAATTGCAAACAAAAACAACCTTAAAATCAACAATTGTTCACAAACAGACACGGTGTTTGTAACGTCTCATTTCTGTGGAAACTAAGGATTGTTCTTGCTAAATGGTCAAAGGCTTTATTTATTGTACATTTTATTTATTTATTTACCTCTTATTTAACCATGAAAACCCATTGAGATTAAAAATGTCTTACAAGAGAGACCTGACTGAGGTAGCAGCCAGTCACTTTAAAAATACAAAAGATATACAGAGAACGCTAGGAAACACTAGGAGGTCTTGTCATCGGCCGACACTCACGCAGATAGAAAGGCATGTGAAGGTGAGCTGACCTCCAGGCAAAAATGAGGTCTGCTACACATAAAAAACACTCCTGTTCTTTTCACGTCCAAAAACCAAGAAATGCAAACTAAACTATCTGGTTATCACAGAAATAAAAAGCGGTCGCCGTCAAGTAACTCATGTTATTGTCACATCCTTACGTCCATCCAAGTTTCAAAAAGCCCCCCGTTGAACTGTGTTTCATCTAACATATGAAAAAAAGCTGTGATCTTACATGAACAGCGTCCTGTGGGTTGAAGCTCTGCTTCACTCGACCTCAGCCAGGCTGCTGCTGACCAGATGCATGTGGATCCACTGTCTCTCCTGGTTGTAGAGCTGGACTGTGAACTCTGGTTCCTGAACCTGAAGAGACGAGGAGCTCAAGTAGGCAGCAAAATATTACCTAAAAGGAGGCCATGTCTCATAACCAGGCAAAAATCTGTCAGACTAAATGAAATACAAAATGTTTTCTAACAATGTACGCGGATTCGTTGACATTTGATGTATTGGTATTGACATCATTTTCAAAAATCAATTACAAGTTAGGAATTATCTGCATCAACTATCTTAAGATGCCCTTTAATGACCTTCACTTTTGGTCAGACCAAAATGAAAACATAAACAACATCTACTTTAAAAAGGAGTCAGTGTTTGTTACTTACCACAACAAAGACTGATGTGTGACACTGACTACACACCACGTATGTTAATCCATCCACTGACTTTTTCTGCTTATCTATCCAACCGCACATATTTATAATATTTCTTATCATAAAGTATATTTTAGGTTTTTCCACATTTCTAACGTCTGTTTGTTGGAGCTGCTGTAACGACTGAATTTCCCTTTTGAAGATCAAATCTAAAAGCAGCTGAAACGCTGACAGACACTAGATCAAACTTACTTGGTTCAGGATGTTCCTCCAGCAGCTGCAGATACTTCTGCTGGAGGTCCGCTTTCTCCGAAGGAGAACCACAAGTTCTCCTCAGGCCTGAGAGCAGCCTGTTGTACCTCCTCATGCAGACTTTTCATCGACTCCACATGGATGCAGAAGAGTGTGCGTGTTAATTCATTGATTTCCAGGTCCATCCATGCGTCCGCTGGGTCCATTGTGGTCAGTTCGTTCTGTTACAAACTTTCTCGGGGTGAGCTTGGACCCAGGTGCCGACACAAGACAGTGTGGCAGAGCAGGTGAAATTAAAATATTTAATATAAACCAAAAAGAGGCACGAGGAAAGAAAGAAACCTTTATTAGTCACATAGAGTCATACACAGTACAACATAGTGAAATTACTTCTCTGCATTTGACCCATCCCTGAGGGAGCAGTGGGGAGCCCCTTGTGGAGCGCCCGGGGAGCTAAGGATTCAGGGTCTTGCTCAAGGACCCTACGACAAGTAGACCCTGGTGGGATTCGAACCGGCTACCTTCCGATCGGGAGTCGGCCGCTCTACCCACTGAGCCACAGCCGCCCCAGAAAAGGCAGGGGATCAAAGGGGAATAATGAAAAAACACTAGGATTCACTTACAAAGCCCTGGGAGAAGGCTGGGACGCGTGATGACACGGGGGAACATCATACAAGGAACTGGGCCAGAAGGAAAGGCGAGGACAGACTATATACACTGACTTAATGAGACACAGTTGGAGGGGAAACCCAGGTGAACATGATGACCAATCACACAAGAGAACAGAATCCCAGGACAGACACAGAGAGGGAGAAAGGAACACAAGTGAAACACACACTAAGACTACACTAGGAAGGAGAAAGGGAATTAAAGAACAATAAACACATAAACACACTAAAAAGGCAACACAATTCAAAATGATGGAACTTCACAATCAAATAAGAAGAAATAAACTCAAAGTCATGACAGTTACTGACAGTTGGCTCAGCAGCTGCAGATATTTCTGCTGGAGGTCCGCCATCACCCTCGCACTCCTCTCCTGCTGCGCCGCTTTCTCCTGAGGAGAACCACAAGTAAACACATTGGCCATCATTCAGTGAGGAGAGAGAGGCTGCAGGAGGGAGGCAGCAGACCAGCAGCATGATGGGAATAAAGTTCTGTCCTCCTGAAAGTTCTGACATTGAAATGATGTTCAGAGGTGATTTCATGACTGCTGGACTCAATAGTCACATCGACTCTTGGAGATTATTAAACCCTGAGATTTAGTGTGATTGGACCTCTGACTGCTGATGTCATGTCGGTGCGGTGTCACATGACACAGCTTGGTAGAAACCATTCTGACTCCAGCTGAAAGTCCTTTCATTGAAGTTTCCTTGACGTTGGTGTAAAAATAAGATTTTAACCACGTGTTTTACATCAGGACAGGGGAATTGTAAATAGAAGCAGACAAATTGGTCCCACCTACAACAATGACATCAGTGTGTTCTCTCTGAGGTTCTCAGACTGATCCACCAATGTCCAGTTTTAGTGATCAGGAGAAGAAGCAGACAAAGTAACTTACCTTCAGGATTTCCTCCACCTCCTCCTTCAGTTTGGCCTGATTCCTCTTATCGTTCCTCTTCTGAGCGACACAGAGACACACGGAGACTCAGAAAGTCATTTGGAAGACGAGTTTCAAAGAGGAAATTTCAATCGATGATTCATAAATATCGGCCACACCACCAACAATGGAGTTCCTCCCGTTTACCTCACGTTGAAGAAGGTCATTGTCGTGATCAAATGCCCCGATTTTGACCTTCTGCTGTAGAACCTCCTTCTGGAGCTTCTGCTTCTCATTGTGGAGGCTGCATGGAGAAAATCACAATAAGATAATTTCTTCAGGTTTGATTCACTCATGATTCAAACACAATATGAAACTTGACATTAAGAGTCAAAGGATGAATGTGATGTTGAAGAAGATGACGTTGTACCTCTCGCTTTGCTTCTCGAGCAGCTTTATAGTCTCCTCCAACCCCCTCCTTCTGTCCACAGTCCTCTGTTTCAGAGATGGTCTCTCATTTCCTGAGCTCTTCTCACCTGGGCAGGAAAGCAGCAGAGACAGGAGATGAAGAGGAGCTGGAGGAGACCCAGTAACACTTCTGTCTGTCTGAATGTGAGGAGTTTTAAAACAGGAGCTGGTTGTGCTTTCAGTCACCAAGGAGGCTTTGAGAAGAACCCCCGCTCTTAGAGATGATAATAAGATCATAACTTGTGCACACGAGATAAAACTTTTACTGAGGGACTTCAGGGACTCCGTACGTTTACGTTCAACGGCTGAAAACGTTGAACCAGGTTCAAACAAATACAGGAAACAAACATGGTTTCAGAGAAAACAGACCAACATCTATGGCTTTAAATAACCGATTGTACTGATAATAAGAAACACGCAGTAGAAAAGTGTGTTATGAGAATTTTTTTAGAATCAGGCAGCAGTTTTTCCAAATGGGTGACTGTAGATCATCAGACTTTGGTATTAGCTGTATTGTGGGGTCCCACAGAGGTCAGTATTGGGCTCAAAAGTGTTTATGTTGTACATAATAGTAATATCAATCCTTTATTTATCACATGTTACACTGTACATACAGTACAGTGTCGTGAACTTTTACTCCAGCTTTCGACCAATCCCTGAGGAGCAGTGGGCGGCCCCTGTGAGGCGCTGGGGGACTGTGTTTTAAGGGTCTTTACTCAAGGACTGGGACAGGGCTCAAACCCTGACCTCCTAATTGGGGGACGACCACTCGACCAAAAGAGCTAAAGCGGCCATGAATAAATGACATAAGTTGGATATCAAGGATATTCAAATTTGACCAAAATATAAATCCGGGCAACATTCATAAAAATATTATGATATATAATTTTAAAAACATAGTGTTCATACAACAGGGAAAATAAGTGGGGCTGAAACGAATAATGGATTATGTAATTAGTTGTCGACAAATTTAGTCGTTGATTCCTCGGTGACGCCATCGGACGCCGCCGCTGACACCGCGTAATAAGCAGGAAGTAAACAGCAACACCATTGTGACAGAAAACATCCAAGGTGTGGGAGTGTTTCTCCCTCAACACGGCCTGAAAGGTCTGCAAAGCTGAAATCACGATGATACTCTCCACGTTCCAAAGGTGCCCCAACTATAAAATCACACGTTGCATTGCTCATGGAGACGTTTCACGTTACTGCTGAAAGTGTGTGGCTGCCTGCCGAGTGCACAGGCGTGTGTGCGTGTCCAGTGTGGGCTGCATCAAACTGTCAAACAATTTAGCCTGATGTAGTTGTTGACTACAGAATGCACAAAGCACCGACTAGTTTTTCTTCCCCTGGTTATTTTCCTCCATTTACATGGATGGTGGTTTGATGATTTGACTGACGAACACCTCTCAGCTGTCCTTCGCATAGCCACCTCAGACATTCAGCCAGATTTCAATGCCCTTGTTCAAGCCCAGAACAGACTGGATTATTCGCACTGAAGAGGTAAAATGAGGTGGAAAACATAACAAGTTATTGTTTGTTGTATTGCAGTATTTCTATAAACTTGTTAAGTTGTTTGTTGTTTTTCCTTGTTTGTGGAACAAAGTTAAAGTGTGGACATGTTAAAAATAAATTGCAGTGAATCAATGATTGTTTTTGTTTTCTTATTTCAATATCACATAGCCTAATATTAATATTTAAGGATTAAGAGTTTAAATAAAACCATCAAGAGCAATCTGCTTTTGTAAAATTTTAAGATAGGTGAAATGAAATTATTATTAATATTATTATTTATCTTACGGTATATCAAAAATAATATTGAGCAAAATTTAATTGAAATATTGTTGATGTGTCCCTCCAGCAGTGCTCGGGTTGCTCATGCGGCCCCCGGTAAAAATGAATTGCCCACCCCTGGGGGCAATTGAAGGAGGTTGAAAATTTCAACCTCCTGTAAAAACAACTATTTTACAGGAGGTGGTTCCATTAGTCACTAATGGAACCACCTCCTGTAGAATAGATTTTCTCTCCCACCTCCAGATGGCGGCTAATTCAACAGGAGCGGTTGAAGCCACTCTGGAAAGAGGGATCATTTTGATGACGCACCAACATGTACACCAGTTTCTTTTTCCATACACACCATCATGGGCTCATCATCACGCCCCACGGCTGCAAATCATCACAGCCCAATTCAGACCTCTCCACATACCTCCTTATTTCTAAACATGCCAATTCTGATCTTCTAAATGTCATAAAAAAGTCCTTGTCAGGAAACAAAAGGACAGAAGAGACTCAGAGAAGTCTCCTCCCTATTGTTCCTGTAACCTCATGGTACATGAACATACATATTCACAGTTTTACCTGCAGCCAGGAGCCCGGTTATGAATAAAGGATAATGACCGAGGACCTCCTTATGAGTACGATTATGAATATGATGTATACAACAGAGAACTCCTTCAGCTGATTCATACAGACCAAAGTTGGACTAAACCGGACCAACGGATGAGAAATTATAGACCAAATAAAATTGGGACAGAGCTCCCCCCCAATGTCAGAATTACACCACTGACCTTTCCCAAAAACACTCCAGTTCTTCCTCGCACTAAGGTCTATGTGGGTATAGAATTTAAAAATGATCCATGAAATACTTTGAGTTCTCGTGTTAACAGGAAGGTTCAGCAGCAGTGATGATAATTCTGTAATATAAGACGTTCGGGGATACATTGACAGCAGGAGAGAAGATTTTAGTAAAGTTACTGCCTTGAGGTTTTTAAATTTTTTTGTTTTTGCTGCACACAGCTCTTCAAGCCGGCAGCACAGATCATCTAAACCATATATGTCAAGCTCAAGGCCCGCGGGCCACATCCGGCCCGGCGTGCAATTATATCCGGCCCGCGAGATAATTTTATATAGATCTATAATTTTATATAGATCTATTAAGGGGCGGCTGTGGCTCAGTTGGTAGAGCGGCTGTCTCCCGATCAGAAGATCGGAAGGTAGGCGGTTCGAATCCCACCAGAGTCTACTTGTCGTAGGGTCCTTGAGCAAGACCCTGAATCCTTAGCTCCCCGGGCGCTCCACGAGGGGCTGCCCACTGCTCCCTCAGGGATGGGTCAAATGCAGAGAAGTAATTTCACTATGTTGTACTGTATGACTATGTGACTAATAAAGGATTCTTTCTTCTTTCTTATTATGGCCCGGCGATATGAAGCGCTGATAATACACAAACTACAGAACCCATAATGCAGTGCTTCAGTAACTGAACAAAGCACTGCATTATCATGCAGGGTATCCGAGCGTCCGTAAAGGCAAGTTGCCTTTATGGACGCACGGATACCCGGGAACTTTCCCACATCAATCAAGTCATCTTCTGTTGCGCTACAAGCCTGTTGAAAAGTCATTTCAAAGCTAGCCCCTCACAATGACGAAGAGAAAAGTTGATTCTGAAAAGAGAGCATTTCAAAACCGATGGGAGGCTGAGTACATGTTTACTGACATTGCCGGTAAAGCTGTGTCTCATTTGTGGAGCTGATGTGGCTGTAATTAAGGAATTTAATCTATGACAGCACTACGAGACAAAACATCAGGAGCTGCAAAACCTGAATGCAGAGGAGAAGATACAGAGAGTAGAAGAGTTAAAGAAGACGCTGAGATTTCAGCAGATGTTTTTCCCCAGATGTTCAATCTCATCACCTCACCTCATCTTAGACAATTAAGACATTTGCAGGATTTTTTCATAATCAGCCCTTTAATGTCCTCATCAAGAAATAAAAGTTATGGATTTCTTTTCACATTTTATTTCTTTTAGTCATTTGTGAATTTAATATTTTAGACACTCTGAATTAACCATGAAATGAAAAATATGTCCAAGCATGTTTTAAATTAAGTTAAAAAAAAACGACGTACAAAATTATTTCAAGAAAAAAAGTCAGATTTTGTGAGATCAGCTCAACTTTGTTTTGTTAATCAGGTCACATAAGTTCATAGTTCTGTTAAGTGAGTCCTCACAGGCTTTCAGGATGCAAAAAATAATAAATCTTGTTAATCAAACAGGAGTTTTTCAGTATCCATGGTTAATGCCTCCTCATCTGTAGCCCATTTGACCTGCGGTGTCCCTCAGGGCTCCATCCTATGGCGGTACTCTTTAGCAATTAATGGACATTAGAAGGACATTAAAGGGCTTTAATAGTATTAATAGTTGAGTTGTGACTAAAAGACTATTTAAAAGGTTCGGACGGTCAGTGACACGTGTCTGCTGGAAAAGCGTACCTTGCTGGTGAGGGATCTGACCTCGGTCTCTGATTTAGGAAGGCGTCTGGTGAGCGGGCTGTTTCCTCCGGGTTCGTACGGAGGTCTCTCTCCCTCCGATCCAGCTGCTGACGTAGAGATTGACGCTCCGCCTGGCCGACCAACAATCCATCAGATCAGGCACACCACACTGAGATTACCGTGTCCACCTGCCCAGCCAGATAGAAAGTCATTATCCTGTGAGCACACTTAAACTCCTCTATCATTTACGGTAAAATACTGCCTGCTGTGATAGAAAGAATTCTACAGTAAAAGATGCAGTGACCATGTAGATAACAGTACGGTATAGGGACGTTATATAAAACAAGAGTTAATAAGTAAATCACAATGAATTCAGACTAATACACAACAACATATTGATAATAGATCCAGGCATTTCTTTAACATTTTGTTTCACACCATAAAATATTAGCAAATGGCAACACTAAGTCGCTGTAAAATTCAGAACAGTAGTATTTACAAAGAATCACCATGAATAGAGAAACAGTAAGTCGTTTTGGTTTTTACAGTCAGAATTTGTTGAAAAAATAACTTTACATTTAAAATACAGTGAAACCTAAACATAAGAGAATATCAGAAAAATACTGTGATGTTTCTGCTGGTATGCACCAAAATTAAAATCACTCTTTATCAATTGAATCTTTTTTAAAGCATCATAAATAATGTGCTGATAGACACGTACTTGTTTTTCTGGAGAGGCCACTATGTATGAATAGTTTCTGTTGTTCTACTGTGGATTCTCTGTATATCTTTTGTATTTTTAAAGTGACTGGCTGCTACCTCAGTCAGGTCTCTCTTGTAAGACATTTTTAATCTCAATGGGTTTTTATGGTTAAATAAGAGGTAAATAAATAAATAAAATGTACAATAAATAAAGCCTTTGACCATTTAGCAAGAACAATCCTTAGTTTCCTCAGAAATGAGACGTTAGAAACACCGTGTCTGTTTGTGAACAATTGTTGATTTTAAGGTTGGTTTTGTTTGCAATTTACTTGCATTTTTAATGTCCTTGTAATGAGGTTTAAAGTGAATATTTTTCGTCATGGAATTAACTGTTACGTCTTGTACATGTTCAACATATTTCAAGGTGAAAGTTTAGCTGCTGACATTTTACAGTGCATTCAACACATTTTGTTTTTAGTGTGCGTTCAGATAGAGAGCTAGACAGATCAATGTTTTATACATCCAAAATGACATTTAGGTTCAACAACACAAAGTAGACAAAATAAGTGCGATGTGAATCCAACACAGTCCAGTAGCCTGAAGACAAGACTGCTGCGCTCTCACCTTCAGACTTCAGAGCAGCCTCAGACTATGAGTGCTGTCTTATATGAATGTACTCGATCTTCTCAGCCTGTTGACCCAAACTCTGTTTCCAGCCATGGAGCTCCACCACCTCCCCCTCCAGGATCTTCGGCCCCACGTGGAGCAGGGCTTCCTCCCTCAGCAGAGTCTCCACACGTTTCCCATCATGCAGAGTGTTTAACTTCTTGCAGTGAGCCCCCAGGACCACCTTCTCTTTCTGCAGACGGGACATCTAACAAAAGCAGGGTCATCATTTAAACGAGTATCCGCACTTCTCGTTACACAGCTGTCCGTGAGAACAACGTCTGTCACACTAGAATTCAACTGAAAAGCTCTAACAGCTGAAATGCTGAACCACGCCAGAAACAAACTTACTCCTCTCCTCCAGGATACGAGCATGATCTTCTCTCTGCTGATCCAGCTGGGTCTGGAGAACCAAGAACTTGGACTGGCCCTTGTCCTAGTGGGACCTGTCCATGTCTGTCACCTGACAAGAACCATGAATCAGTGAGGAGAGAGAGGCTGCAGGAGGGATGGAGCAGACCGGCGGCATGTTGGGAATAAAGTGCTGTCCTTGTGAAAGCCCGGATTTGAGAAAAAGGCTGTCTTTTTTGGGGAACAGGGACCAAGCATGACGTTTTCCACAGAAAAATTGTAAAATTAATAAATAAATAAAAGTAACCTTGAGTTTAATTTATCCGCCACCTCTCTCACACACACATCTTGATAAAATCAGTCCACATTTCAACCCCTTCAGTATAGTCAGCCTTCAGGACAGAATGCTTACTGGTCTATTGGACGGTGGTGGTGATGGTCCTTCAGAACCAGGGAAGGGCAGACATGGAAGGACCGGTCATGGAGGTAGAGTCTTCATTGAAGATAAAGCTCTGGACAAAGAAGACAGTAACAGTTACCGTTGTTATGTTTTTATTAAATCATTACAACAGACGTTTATTTCAGACTGCAGCAGAGTAGTTAGCACACAGACACGTTATACAGACATCCTGTTGTTGCATCTTCTTTTACAGCAACTGCACCTGGAACCCTTCCTCATGCTGCCACCTAGTGGTCTGAAGTTTTAACACCTATCACTACAACCATGTAATAATACCAAGATAAAACGTTTTTGAGTTACAGAAAATGGTTGAAGTTTTGAAACATGTTGGACAAGGCCTCATCTTCTACAGGGACTCTCACAATGTAGCATGTATGAAACATCAGATAAACATCAGGCAACAGGAGGAACATCTTGACTACAACTTTGACCTCTGGTCACAGAGCTGGTTCTGCTGGCAGGAAATATGGAAACACTAGTTTTGTTTACAGCTGACAGAGTTGGGGGGGTCTTTGAGGAAGCGGGTTTAGCGGAAACCAGAGTTTGTTAAGCCTGTTGATTTCCGTTCCAGAAAGCAGGATAAGTAGAGCTCTGACTCAGTTAACGTAGCAATTTATGCTGTGAACCTAGCCTGCTCGCTGGTAATCTTACTTCAACAAAGCCTGAGGTTGTTCCTGACTCCTCCTGCCCGTCAGTCATTTGTCAGATTATAGATTGACGTGAGGAAAGGACTTGGAGACCCATATCAAACCTGCTTTTATCCCATGATTGATCTGAATGGCATTCTCAAACCATAACATCTCAAACATCTCACACCAGTGACGCCTCCAACCCTCTCTGGCTGATCCCGGGGGGATCCTGAAGCGTCCCCAGAAGAAATTTAAAATTCCTTGAGTGAGTTCTTTATCGACGCAGGATTAACTCTGGACTTGTCTTTTATTTTCAGCAGCTTTGTTGTGAACGTAGGTCTCAAAAATGAAAATGTGTTTAATATCTTTCGCCAACCTTGTTGCAACAATATTCAGAGATAATCGGGTATAACTATTAGATACATTCACTCAGGCATCAAAGTTTGTTAAGCCCACTTCTTGAAATACTCCCCTGTTGTTTATCTGACCTCATGCATCTAGAGTTAAAAAGATAATGTTGGCGTTACGCCTCACATGAATATTAGATGGTTTCAGCCTGACTCCATATTTCTCGTCCTCCAAGAACCTCACATCTACCCATGATTCAATCTGACCATCGCGTCTTCTTCACTCTATCACATACGTTCTTCTTCTACATAAAATGCAGATAATAACAATAATAATAATAATACATTTCATTTATAACACACTTTACATTTGGATCAAATCTCAAAGTGCTACAAAGTAAAAGCAGATAAAAGCATCAATAGAAAATATAATAACTGTATAAAAACATGACTAATCGTAGATCACTGCGATGTCTCTGCCAATCACAGCAGAGCGCGCTTTATTTCACTTACTAACAGGAAATTGCCGTTTATTTCTTTATAGAGAAGGGCTAAACCAGTGGAAAAATAAAACATAGAAACTTCACAAAAATAGCCTCACCCATTTATTCTGGTCCAGAGAAAAATTCAGTACCTCCCCGCTTGAAGTTCCAGACATTTTAAGCCATTTTTAGTCCTTGAAAATCAAAGAATGACTTAAAGATGTTTTAAGTCTTAAGGATCCACAGGTCGTCAGACTGCTGCACTAAAGTTGACTAAGATGAACTTGCCGTTTGTCTTCAGATACTCTGACTATTATCCTGATTTTGATCAAAACAAAGAAGATACAAACTCTAAAATACCTGGATACCTCACCGCCAATACAGGATTCGACCAAAAGTGAAATATGGCCACCATCTCAGCACCTGTTCTTGAGATTACTGACATGTTACACTACCAACCTTACTGGGAAGTGGCCATCCAGACTCTGGCAGAGCGGATATTTCTCCCTCCTCAGGGACACAACTCCATCCTGCCAAGAAGAGCGCTCCAGCAGACTCGTGGATTCATCCTCAGACTTCTTTAGCTCCTAAGAACCACAAACATAACCATTCCGGTTACGTCCGAAGCCTACTTTCATCAAATTTCAGTTCTAGTAGATGAATTCCCAGTAGCTTGACGGTCTGCTCCTCCTCTTGGCATTCATTGTTTAAATTATTTATCTCCTGAGGAGAACCACAAGTAAACACATTGGCCATCAATCATCGGCTCTTAGAGATTATCAAAACCTGAGATTTAGTGTGATTGGACCTCTGACTGCTGATGTCATGTCGGTGCGGTGTCACATGACACAGCTTGGTAGAAACCATTCTGACTCCAGCTGAAAGTCTTTCAATGAAGTTTCTTTGACGTTGGTGTAAAAATAACATTTTAACCACGTGCTTTACATCAGGAGAGGGGAATTGAAAATAGAAGCAGACAAATTGGTCCCACCTACACCAATGACATCAGTGTGTTCTCTCAGAGGTTCTCAGACTGAAGCCACCAATGTCCAGTTTTCGTAATCAGGGGAGAAGAAGCAGACAAAGTAACTTACCTTCAGGACTTCCTTCACCTCCTCCATGAGTTCTACCTTAGTCCCCTTCATAGGACTCATCTGAGCGACACAGAGACACACTGGGACTCAGAAAGACATTTGGTAGACGAGTTGCAAAGAGGAATTTTCAATCACATATTCATAAATATCAGCCACACCACCAACCATGGTGTTCCTCTGGTTTACCTCACGTTGAAGAAGGTTGAGCTCTTGACGAACAACCACAAATTTGCGCTCCAGCACATTGACTTGGCAGCAGAGCCGACCATTTCCATTTTGAAGTCGGCCTGGGGAAAATCAATCAACAATCAGATCATTCCTCAAAGGTTTCATTCAAACACAATATGAAACCAGAGATTAGGAGTGTAAATCACCAGTTTCATCACAATAATAATAAATAATAATACATTTAATTTATAATGGACTTTACATTTGGATATGATATTGCTTCGCAGAAGTCTCACAGCAGGAGGTTGAGGTTATCATCAGGACGATGAAGCCCTCCACCTGTGCCCTCCACCCCTTTCCTACAGCCCTAGTGAAAACTAACATCTCTTCCATCAGTCCCCTGATCACCGCTGTAATAAATCAATCCCTCCATGCCGGCTTTGTTCCATCTGCCCTAAAAGCCGCTATAATCAGACCACTCCTCAAAAAACCTACTCTCGATACAGACCTTTTTGCTAATTACAGGCCCATTTCCAAACTCCCATTCCTCTCCAAAGTTCTGGAAAAAGTAGTTGCTGCCCACCTCCAGGACCACCTCAAATACAACAACCTCTTTGAAACCTTTCAGTCTGGTTTTGGCTCCGCCCACAGCACAAAAACATCTCTGCTTAGAGTCACAAATGACCTACGGATGGCAGCAGATGCTGGTTCACCTTCCCTCCTGATTCTCCTTGATTTGTCTGCTGCCTTCGACACAGTTGACCCTGGAATACTCCTACACCGCCTACATCACACCACTGGACTCACTGCCACCGCCCTAAATTGGTTTCAATCCTACCTCACTGACAGAACAGAATACGTTTCCCTTGGAAGTTCAAGGTCCCAGACACACACCGTCACCTCTGGGGTCCCCCAGGGATCAGTCCTTGGCCCCATTATCTTTATACTGTACATAATCCCCCTTGGCCGTGTCATCAGTCATCAGTCATCAGATATGGACTCTCATTCCATTGTTACGCTGATGACACGCAAATATAAATAAAAACTGACAAATGTTCCTCCCCAGCCACTTAATCCTCATCGTCATCATCATCTCCCCTGTCAACGACCAAAAGCATTAATGTTAATTACAGTTATAGGTTCTGCTAAAAAGGAAAGTTTTAAGTCCTTTTTTAAATGTGTCAGTCATCTGTGGAGCCCTCAGATGGTCAGGGAGGGCATTCCACAGACGAGGGGCAGCAGAACAGAAGGCCCGATCTCCCATGGTGCTGAGCTTAGTCCGGTGAAGGAGGAGGCGGTATGACTGGGTAGAACGGAGGGATCGTGTCGAGGTCGGTGGGGTGAGTAGTTCTTTCAGGTAGGGGGGTGCGTTACCATGGATACACTGGTGAGTGAGGAGAGAGATCTTATAATCAATCCTGGTGGAGATGGGAAGCCAATGAAGGGAATGAAGAACGGGGGTGATGTGTTCGTGTTTACGAACTCTCATCAGGATCCTTGCAGCACTGTTTTGAACCTACTGCAGTCTTTGAAGACTTTTATCAGGGATCCCGATGAGAAGTGAGTTACAGTAATCCAGTCTGGAGGAAACGAATGCGTGAACCAGCTTTTCAGCATCACTCAAGGTTAGTGAAGAACGGAGTTTGGAAATATTTCGGAGATGGTGAAAGGAGATCTTGCAGATGTGTTTGATGTGGGATTCAAAAGTGAGTTGAGGGTCGAATCTCACGCCGAGGTTGGTGACTGATGAAGAGAGGGGAATGTCGTGACCAGAGAAGGTAATACTGGTTATGGAGGAAGACTGGGTCTGATGAGGGGTGCCAATTAAAATAGCTTCGGTTTTGGAGCTGTTCAACTGGAGAAAGTTGTTTTTCATCCACACCTTTATCTCCTCCAGACAAGTGCGGAGAGTTGACAGGGGAGATGATGAAGATGAGGATGGAGAGGCTGAGGAGGAACATGTGTCAGTTTTTATGTAGATTTGCATGTCATCAGCGTAACAATGGAATGAGAGTCCATATCGACTGATGACACGGCCAAGGGGGAGCATGTATAGTATGAAGAGAATGGGGCCAAGGACTGATCCCTGGGGGACTCCACAGGTGACGGTGTGTGTCCGGGACTTTGAACTTCCAAGGGAAACGTATTCTGTTCTGTCAGTGAGGTAGGATTGAAACCAGTTTAGGGCGGTGGCAGTGAGTCCAGTGGTGTGATGTAGGCGGTGTAGGAGTATTCCATGGTCAACTGTGTCGAAGGCAGCAGACAAATCAAGGAGAATCAGGAGGGAAGGTGGACCAGCATCTGCTGCCATCAGAAGGTCATTTGTGACTCTAAGCAGAGCTGTTTCTGTGCTGTGGGCGGAGCCAAAACCAGACTGAAAGGTTTCAAAGAGGTTGCTGTATTTGAGGTGGTCCTGGAGGTGGGCAGCAACTACTTTTTCCAGAACTTTGGAGAGGAATGGGAGTTTGGAAATGGGCCTGTAATTAGCAAAAAGTTCTGGATCGAGAGTAGGTTTTTTGAGGAGTGGTCTGATTATGGCGGCTTTTAGGGCAGATGGAACAAAGCCGGCCTGGAGGGATTGATTTATAACATCGGTGATCAGGGGACTGATGGAAGAGATGTTAGTTTTCACCAGGGCTGTAGGAAAGGGGTCGAGGGCGCAGGTGGAGGATTTCATTGTCCTGATGATAACCTCAACCTCCTGCTGTGAGATTTCTGGGAAACATCTTAGAGGCTGGGAGACCTCAAACTGAAAGTAAGCAGACTGGATAGGTAGAGAGGAGGAAAGAACAGAACGGATTGAGTCAATTTTTGATTTGAAGAAAGCCATGAAATTATTACAGTGCTCTTCTGTAATTTCTGTAAGAGGGAGAGTTTGTGGTTTAAGAAGATGATTGATAGTGGAAAACAGCTGCTTAGAATTTCCAGGACTAGTTTTGATGATGTTGGAGTAGAACAGTGACCGAGCCTCTCTAAGGGACTTTGAGTAGGCCTTTTGGTGTTCCCGAAAGGCTAGCTTGTGGACAGTAAGACCTGAAGCCTTGTAACGCCGCTCAAGGACACGCCCAGCTGCCTTCATTTTCCGTAGCTCGCTCGTGAAACAGGGGGCTGAGCGGGAGAAGGTGACTGTTCTAGTTTTTACAGGGGCGTGACGATCCAGGATGCTACTCAGGGATTTATTGTAGAAATCTACTGAGTCATTTGCTGATACAAAGTTGGCAGAAAGAAGATGCTGGAGGTCGACTCTCATGGTTTCTGAGTTGATGTTTTTCAAATTCCTGAAGTAGATTTGACGTTTGGGCTTAGTGAGGGATGACAAAAGCGACAATTCCATGGAAACGGCCTTGTGGTCGGACACACCCAGATCGTACACAAGAAGATTGCTGAGAGGAGCAGAGTCAGTGATGACTAGATCCAGAGTGTGCCCCATCGTGTGGGTGGGGACATCGACAAGTTGCCTGAGATTAAAACAATCCAGTAGTTGGAGAAATTCGGAAGCAAAACGACATGCAGGGGAGTCGACGTGAATGTTCATATCTCCAAGAACTAAAATATTGGCAGAGGTTGTGTAAAATGTCGACAAAAGGTTGTACATCTCAGAGACGAAGGCTGGGTTTTGTTTGGGTGGCCGGTAGATTAGAAGTATGGTCATGGAGAAAGGGGGTTTACAATTAAATGCCAGGCATTCAAAAGAAGAGATCTCTGGCAACGGTAGGGGAGACAAGTCCAAATCACTGCGGTAGATGACAGACAGACCACCACCACGACCAGTGCTGCGGGCTTTCTGGAGGTAAGAGTAACCGGCGGGACAGGTCTCATTCAGGACAGAAAAATCATCTGGTTGTTGCCAGGTTTCTGTAAGGCACATAACGTCCAGAGATTTCTCCAGGATGTGGTCATGTATGAGGCATGATTTGTTTGTGAGAGATTGTGAATTAAAGAGTTCGATTTTAATACTAGATGGAGCAGGGAGTCTCTGTATTGGCCGAAGAAGACTGAAATCCACTCCACGTTTTCCAACCCGCACAGTGGATGATTGTAACAAGGAACGTCCATTGACATTAATGGGAAAGGCTGCAGCATTCTGATGACGTGTCAAAGACGCGATAGTGCGCACGTCAGAGCAAAAGGACGGAATGGAGTTATCTGAGCGGGAGCGGGAGTAAACAAACTTAGAACGGCAACTTCTGTGAATGTAACGGGGCCGGCGAAGGAGTCCAAGTTGTTTAATAACCGATATGCACAACGGAGTGTTGTAGTTGTTGTATTTCATCAGTTGGGTAACGGAATAATTCATCATCATGCCACTCGTGGAGACTAGCCCGTTATTAGCCGTTAGCTTTGGACGAGACACACAGAGGACGTTAGTAGCCGTTATATTCATGGAAATGATGCCGAGAAAAAGCTATCAAACACAGAAAATGATCAACAGCAGCTATTGATGAAAGTGTCACGGGGCCAGTGATGAAGAAGACGGATAAACAAACTGACATCAACGATGAACAAACAGAAACGGACGTAAACGATGAAACAAACAGATACAGAAGTCTCCGGGTGATGCTACACTTGCAGCAACAGGTAGGCGGACCGTCACCAGACTCAGTAGAATACTTACAAATACAAATACAGAAAAACAGATACAAATATGGATCTATATCCAAAAGGTTTGCCAGTGACCAACAATAAAAGGTATACTTGTCGGTTAATAGTATTGCAGGCTGTAGAACTCTGATGGAAAAGCGGCGAACAGACAACGCCAGCGTCCTCTCCCTTCAGCGTCCAGACTGTAACTCTGTTGGGCTGTGTGTATCTTCATAACCCTGAGATGAAGGGCTGACTATGCAAACTAGTATGGTGCATAATGGAATAGCAATTGCGGATATTGCTTGAAATTGAAAAGAAAAAAAAGAAATATGGATTTGTTTTTTTTACCTGGGCGATTCTTCCAGAGACAGGAGATTGAAGTGAAGCTGGAGGAGAACAAGTAACAGTCTGAATGTGAGGAACTTCAAAACTGGAGCTGCTTCTGTTTTCAGTCTCACTCACTGGAAACACACAGCTTTGAAAAACATGAGAAAAATTGTATTAAAAAAAGAGTGCTAAGGTACTTAGAATAAGCATAATTATCAACAGAAACAGAACATTTCACTGGTAAAAATTTCTTTAGAAATGACAAGTGTCTAGCTGCAAAAGACGTCTAAACACGATTGATTTCATCAATTTGTAAGTAAATGTGCTTAAAAACAGCACATAGTGGTCCCATCATCCGGAAAAAGGGCTAAATGTGAGACAATATATCTTAAAACAAGTGCATTTGTCTAGATACAACAAAAAGATGTAAAAATCATTTTCTCAATATTGAGGAACACTTGTTTTAATCTAGCAATCAATACCATTACACAATATAGAAAATGCTGTATCATGTGTTTGTTTAAATGTGGATAACAACACAGCACTAGGTGTTGTGGTACACTGCGCCTTTACTAACCCTTGGATTTAAAATCGAAATCGGTGGGCACTGATTTCTAATCTAATGTCCTCTCAACATGAGCTGGTGTTAACCTCACAACAGTAAGGTTTATTCTTCAAAATATCTCTAATTATATGATCATTTTCTTAAAAAAAAAAATTGCATTTATATTTATATATAAAACTATATATAAACTATAAGACTAAATAAAGAATGCAATGCTCCTTCAATGGCACTTTCCTTCACTAAAACACCTTACAATATAGCATTGTTCTTGGCATTAAACCACAATAATGTCCATTTGGCAGCAAATACTAACCATAAACTAACACATTGCATGAAAACCGTTACATAAGGTGCATGTCCGAGGGCACGAGTTCATTATATAGGCGCGCGCACGGGTTTCTAAACTGAGGGTACAGATTTAGAGATGGATTTTTTTCTCCTCAATGGACACGAGAAGAGCTACTTAGGATCAGGTTCCTGAAACTACGGCCGTGAAACTGCAATTACACACTACAGAATAAAATGAGACAACCAGTAGCCTGTATCATCACCGTTGATGTAAACATTAAAAGGAAAGACAGAGCTAGCTAGTGTTGCTACACTATCGGCCCGTTTTGAGAATGATTGCTGCGTCATCAACAATTGAAAAGGTGTCACAGACTAGCTAAAGACAAAGCTGAATAAATGATTGTCCGTAATTAATGACTGACTTCCGGACATTGATAAGGTTTCTGGAAATACAATTATGTCAACTAAAGTTACATTTTAAATGAATGGCAGTGCTTCGAGTTATTAACTGCTTATAGCCACAATTAACTAACTAATGAGCTAACACATTAGCCAACTTTCCAATTCAAATAAATGTTAGCTTTCTAAGTAAGTAGAGGTAGACAGACCTAAACTAATTATAATTACCTTTTAATACTGTCGTTACTGTGTGACCAGTGCCCGGATATGTGGCTTTCTTTCCAACTTGATCCACAACTTATTAATGACGTGTGGTTTCCTGTCAGAAGGTCCCACAGCACGTGAAAGAGAACCAAAGACGTGCTAACTCCACCTGACCTCCCACATCCACACCCTCAGCCCGTCTTCGCGCTCTCACACAGGAAGGTACCATTTCAGGAAGAGGGTTGATGTAAACATTATAGATCTTGTAACATTCAAAATAACCGACAGTCATGACTTAAAATTCACACTACATATGTCGAATTTCACGGATTAATGCCATTGACATATTTTTTTATTTAAATACATATTTAAACACATTTCATAGACAACTCCCCCCACCCCCCCATCAAGCTAAATAATGTTATAACCGTAGGTCAGTAAATAAACCATAAAATCATCAGATTATTTTTTAACTAATTGTACAGATGGTATTTATTCCTGTTCTTATCATTACAACTGTGTCTTTGCAGGTTGTTTTTTTGGGTTAAGGTAATTGGTTCATGTACAAAAGCAGGAGACATGAGGACGTGTCTGCATTATCAGTCAGAATAAAACGTTTAACATAAAACGTGAAGCAACATGGGGAGGAGAGGCTGATGCACAAACATTAAAGGAGATGCATGAACTTTAAAATGTATATAAATGATCTGATATCACAGGGTCCTTTGACATTTTATCCAGTGAATAAATGAGATAGGGATGGTGGTTTACTAAATAAAACATCATAACGAGAAAGCTTTAGGTTTGAAGCCTTTCTTAGTGGGCCTCATATTTAATTATTTGCCTTTTCACATGATAATTTCTCAACCGTTGGGCCGATTTAGTCCAAACCTGATTAATATTAATCCATGCAAAGAGATCTATATTATGTTTATGTTCAGTTTTACTCTACCAGTTTATTTATCTTTATGAAAACCTGTCAGACACAACTTCATATTTAATCTGAGGAGTTCAATCAGTGGGATGTCTTTTACATAGCAGGGGATTGGACTGGGGATTGAATTTATTTTATCTTAAAAGTAGTGGCTTCGATGGGGAAAATCAGGGTAATGAGAACGAGATGGATGAAGGCGATGGCTTCCATGTGACCTTCTTCTGCCTCTATTGCACTGTTCCACTGGCAACTACTTTCAATCAGGAACTCTGGATGAAGAGCAAAGTATTTGTATCATTACCATCTGTTAACTTCATTGTGTCCAAAACCCAAAGACTTTATACTCCTGTCTGTGAAATGAGTTTAAATATGTATTTTAATAAAAAATTACTTCTATGCCATTAACCTGTGGCGTTCTCTGCTAGAGAATGACTTCAGTTTCCAGCTGTGTAGAATATACAACAATCAATCACAACATTAGAACCACTAGCTAGTGTTAATGTTGTGGCTGATCGGTGTGTGTCTCAGTGATTACAACCCCGATTTGAGGTTTGACAAAGTGATGACCTTAGAAACTGTTGCAGACAAGACCGGCAAGAAGAGCTTAGAATCCACCCCTAACTTCTTCACATTGTTTGAATAAACCACTGCTGTTGAGGAATAGTGATGATTGACAGCGTTCGATGCGCCTCTTTCGTTCCCTTGTTAACGCCCACATCCGGTCTCAGAAAACCAAAGAACAAACCATTTCTTCGTTTCTATCTCCTCGTCTTTTTATTTTTTCTTAATCACATTAGAAAATGAAAGTCCAGCATTTTTCAAATTTCTCTCCTCCCTATTTGGTCTTTAAAAGGAAATATGTGTGATTGTTTTGTATTTCAAAACGAAAAATCAAATTACCACTCGTTTTCTGTTTTTCAATATTCGATTCTGAAACGAAATACGAAGGACCAAAAACATAGACGGACCATAAAGTATATTTAAAATTACATATTTGAAGATTCAAAACCTGCACGAACATCTGACTTTTAAAGTAATAATTTTGGTGATTTTAATGATTTGGTCTCTGTTATTTGCAGATTTTGCTTCTTTATAATGTGTAAGACACGGAATCAAAGAGTATAGTTATGAATCTGACGCCTCAAAGAGGACCATGATTTATAGACGTCTATTGATTGGGGCAGAGCTCCGCCTGTACTCCTCTCCAGAGAGAGACTGTTCTGTCAGCTGAGTAACAGTAGTAGTATTAGTAGTAGTAGTAGCAGGATGAAAAGACTGAGCTCTAACAGGAATCACGAGGGAATTCGACGCGTACGATAATTTTCCTCAAAATACGATCATTTTGGATCATTTTGAGCCTCTGGTTGGATAAAACTACAACTCCCATCTATTAACACTGCCTCATATCGCGGCCGGGAGTTCAGACAGGCATGTCGGAAGGAGAGACATCTGACATCGCCGCGATTGAGTTTTTGAAGAGTAAGTGAAAATAACTTTGATCATAAATCGATGATCTTGAAGCTGTGGCTCACATTGTTGTTTTAACATCTTAACTAACCTTATCTTAACCCCGATGATCGCAACACGCGTATTTAGTTTATAAAAAATATAAAACAAATATCCTGTACTACAGTACAAAGATATGTTTAATCTCAGCATACATGAAAGTTTCCACAAACATTTTCTTTTAGGTACCGACCAAATGACGTCTGATTTTATTAAGTTCAGGGCAGCAGCAGTTCTGCTTACAGTGCAGCGACTAAGGCCAGCGCCATGTTTCGTTTCCTAGGTGATCAAACAGTTGTGACGTAGGCAAGTGACGTACACAGATACGTCCCAATTCATTCATTCATTCATTCATTCATTTGTCTGAAAAATACTCTGGTACAACTCTGTTCAGAAATCAGTCACAGATTAACTACTCGTTCAGAGACGTTTTCCAAATAAATGGGTAAGTATAAACCTCAGAATAAAGATAAAACCACGGCTGGTTTGGCATCCATTCAGCAGAGTTTTTATTCTATTATAACTATTTTAACTAGTTTGACATTATTGAACTCCTATTCAATATATGAAATTCTTCGTTTTGTGTGAGATCTATTTGGACTTTTAATTTCCAGTGTTGGGGGTGAAGGAGGTGTGCTTTGCTCCAAACAGGTTAATTATTGTCTTTAGCTTTTGTTAGCGATACCAGTTGATAACATAATAGTTTGCTCTTATGAACTCCGTAGCAACATATCCACAGGTGTAAGATAGAAAATAACATCTGAACGACTGATTTAATGAGACACAAACTGAAAAGATTCACTAATAAAAAGTAAGTTAATGGAGCTTCCACTTGTTTTTTAAAAACGGGCAGCCATCTTGGATTTTGAGTTCAGGCTCCTCCCACTTACGAGTAGGAAAAACACTGACTTCAGTTTAGATTTACATTTTTTGCTAAATATTTACTTTTGTGCTAA
The DNA here is from genome assembly GCA_037951165.1 of Lophius americanus. NCBI lineage: Eukaryota > Metazoa > Chordata > Actinopteri > Lophiiformes > Lophiidae > Lophius > Lophius americanus. The sequence goes on along the minus strand of JBBDHG010000197.1, from coordinate 263,200 downwards.
ACAATTAGGTTCAACATTTATATTTAAATGTAATATTTAGATTTAACATGTATATTTAGATTAAATATTTAAGTATTTAGACGTAGCAATTAAAATTAATATTTAGACATTTTATTTAACTCTTCTCAAAGCCTCCATGGTGACTGAAAGTACAACCAGCTCCTGTTTTAAAGCTCCTCACATTCAGACAGACAGAAGTGTTACTGGGTCTCCTCCAGCTCCTCTTCATCTCCTGTCTCTGCTGCTTTACTGCACAGGTGAGATGAACTCAGGAAAGGAGGAATCTCTTAAACGGATATCCATAGAAGAAGAATTAACGACACCCAGGAAGGAAAATAACAGGTACAACTTCATCTTCTTCAACATCACATTATTCTCTAGTTTCATATTGTGTTTGAATCATGAGTGAATCCAACTTGGAGAAATGATCTGATTGGGATTTTCACCATGCAGCCTTGAAGATGACTTCTACATGGAGGAGCTTCGCCAAGAGAACGACCACCTTAAACGTGAGGTAAACCAGAAGAACACCATTGTTGGTGGTGTGGCTGATATTTATGATTTATGGATTTTGATTTGACTTTCCTCATTGCAACTCGTCTTCCAAATGACTTTCTGAGTCTCCGTGTGTCTCTGTGTCGCTCAGAATTGTCTTATGAAGAGGAATAAGGCCAAACTGATGGAGGAGGTGAAGGAGGTCCTGAAGGTAAGTTACTTTGTCTGCTTCTTCTCCCCTGATTACGAAAACTGGACATTGGTGGCATCAGTCTGAGAACCTCTGAGAGAACACACTGATGTCATTGTTGTAGGTGGGACCAATTTATCTTCTTCTTTTTACAATTCCCCTGACCTGATGTAAAACACGTGGTTAAAGTCTTATTTTTACACCAACGTCAAATAAACTTCATTGAAAGACTTTCAGCTGGAGTCAGAATGGATTCTACCAAGCAGTGTCATGTGACACCGCACCGACATGACATCAGCAGTCAGAGGTCCAATCACACTAAATCTCAGGGTTTAATAATCTCCAAGAGTCGATGTGACTATTGAGTCCAGCAGTCATGAAATCACCTCTGAACATCATTTCAATGTCAGAACTTTCAGGAGGACAGAACTTTATTCCCATCATGCTGCTGGTCTGCTGCCTCCCTCCTGCAGCCTCTCTCTCCTCACTGAATGATGGCCAATGTGTTTACTTGTGGTTCTCCTCAGGAGAAAGTGGAGTTCCATATCAGATATGTGCAGCTCCAGGACAAATATCTGGAGCTGCTGAGCCAAGATCCAGAACCAAGTAAGTTTGTTCTAGTGTCTGTCAGCGTTTCAGCTGCTTTTAGATAAGATTCTTTTTTTTATCCTCAAAAGAAATTCAGTCGTTACAGCAGCTCCAACAAACAGACATTAGAAAGATGGAAAAACCTAAGATATACTTTATAATAAGAAATATTATAAACATATACGGATTAATAGATAAGCAGAAACACAGGTGGTGTGTAGTCAGTGGATGGATGAACCCAGGTGGTGTGTAGTCAGTGGATGGATTAACACAGGTGGTGTGTAGTCAGTGGATGGATTAACACAGGTGGTGTGTAGTCAGTGGATGGATTAACACAGGTGGTGTGTAGTCAGTGGATGGACTAACACAGGTGGTGTGTAGTCAGTGGATGGATTAACACAGGTGGTGTGTAGTCAGTGGATGGACTAACACAGGTGGTGTGTAGTCAGTGGATGTATTAACACAGGTGGTGTGTAGTCAGTGGATGGATTAACACAGGTGGTGTGTAGTCAGTAGATGGATTAACACAGGTGGTGTGTAGTCGGTCTCACACAGCACAGTCTCACAGTGATTATTCGTGGAGTCTGACTGCTGCCTGGCTCAAAGGACCTGCGGTAGCGCTCTGTCTCACGCTGTGGGTTAATTCAAGATTAGGACCCAAAATGAAAAGACTCTAAAGATGCAGACAAAATGTTTAATGAATTTAAACATGCAAACTCAGGCAGAGGCAGAAAAAATCAAAATAAGGATACTTTAAAATCTAACAGTGTGTAGCAACTAAATATGAAAAGTTCAAAGTAGCAAATAATTCTCAGAAATGACAAGGTGACAAATGATGCCGTACAGTTTCAAACTTCAAACAATAAATAAGGAGAGACACAAAACGTACAAGAAGCCTGGATTGCGGCAGCAGAAGGAAGCAGGACAGGAGCACAGGAGCTCACATGAGCGGGAACACGGGCAGGTTAAACAGGCCAGAGTAAGAAACGGTCTGACAGAGACAGAGAGGAAGACAGACTGAAATACACGGAGGAACCAGGACAGGGAACAGGTGAGAACATTGATCAATCAGGCAGGATAGAAAGAAGCCGAACACAGAGAGTAAAAAAGTCACAACATATAAACAAACCTGGAAAATGAAAACAGGATTTATAACTTATAACTGACAAAAATAATAAATGTTATGCAGTGTGTGTGTATATGTATATAGATATAGTAAATATACATATATATATATATATATATATATATATATATATAGTGTATATGAAAATATGAACAAAATTCAGATACCAACACAGTAAATCATATCCACTTCAGGAACAGCAGGAAGTGGATCAGAACCAACAGACCAGGGAACACAAGTACGTGAGTACGAATGCATTCATACAGTTTGGATCCATAATCCAGTTAAAGACAGAAACCAATATAAAAAATGTATCAATCAACCTAAAACTCAAACAATAGGCAGTTATATAAAATAATGTAACAGCAAGTCAACATTTCTGACACTTTGTTCTGTTTTCCTCTTTTCAGGCTTCGTGACGTAACCTGGATCAGCCTGGAATCTTGAATCTTGATCCTGGATAAATCCCAGCAGGAGGCTTCTTGTTACAATTATTCACATCTTTATGGTCTTGATGGAAGTTTGATCATAAACATTAAGTGCTTTCGTCTTCTGTGTGTTTTGACGAGGGAACTACATGGAATGTAGCCAAGCATACTTTTTACTTTTAGTCATTTGAGACCGAGAATGTTTAGAGAGTTTGTAATTAAGGCAGTTTTGTTCATTTGCAGTTGATGTAACGTTTTATCTTTTTCTAATAAATCAATCAATCAAAGAGAACGTTACTAAATTGATGACCATTTGGTTTGAAACTTTTGCACCTTCTTCCTCCTGTTAAATGAAGTGAGTTTGAGGAAAATCAAATCCTTATTGATACTTGGTTTTCTTTCACATACTTTGTTCTGGTCACTATTATTGGGCCAGAGGAGATTCAGGTATGTGAGGAACCTGAAACAAGGTGACGTCACCTGTAGGAGCTCAGAAAGCCTCTTCAGCACAAAGATGTCATGTGCAGTTTCTCCACAGGGGGCGCTGCAGGTGGCCCAATTCATGCATCCCCCCATAGTGGTGTTTCAACTGGAGCTACAGTCGAGAGTATGTTGAGTGAATATAGTTATTTAAGGTTTTATTTATTCGTTAGGAAGAGTACAATGAGCAAAATCTGTCTATGATGTGAAGTGAAGGGTCACATGATCACAAGTCCCAATTATATAATCCAACACAGCTGTTTGATTATAGTCTGTTAACTAGTTAAGATCAGTGTAAACACATTAACAAAATCAGAAGTGTGTATTTTACATAGAAATTAACAATTTTTTCCATAATCGTATCTGTAACACAATAAAGTTTACTGGCTCTCCCACTTTTGTCACAGCGTTGTCCTCCACCTCAGACAGAGCTGCTCCTCAGATGAGTCCAGTAGGGTCTCTTCCACTAGTGTGTCTGCTTAGAAGCAGAATGTAGGTGGACGTTGTTACGGGCCTAATTGTGGACCAAGAAGCCGTGGGTGGAGTTTTAGTTCTGAAACAAGGAAGTCTCTGGGTTTTGGCAGGTGGGGGGGACCAAATCCTCAGGGTCCTGAATGTCCTCTTCAACCCTTTAGGTTTCTGGAAGTTGGTGAGAGAGGACATGCAGTTGGTTGGTGTAACAGGGGTAGATAGAAATGGATGATCCACCGTGGAGAACCCTAATGGGAAAGATTGAAAGAAGAAGAGGAAAACAAATATTTTACGGATGTTCTATTGGACTATAATTCCCTGGATTTGTACAGTTGTTTGCTGGCTTTCTTATTTGAACTACTACATCTTCCTTCCTCCCAGTAATTTCCCATCCTCCCAGACTTTATTATATAGTTCTATCAAAGTACTCTTGGATGACTGTTAAAAGCAGGATGAGCTTTAGAAAACTTATGTTTTGGACATACTCATGCTTTTATTTGTGAGGGTCAAACAGGAAATCTTAAAGGAGGTCACAGTATCTGATCCCGGTTAACGCCAAACACAAACCATCCTCGTCAAAAGTAGAAATTGTTGTCCAGGCATTCTGAAGTGTATCTTTTATGATGTTGAAATATAGAATCTGGTGGTTTCATCCTTTAAGCTTTGTCTTGAACAGTCAGTGATTTTTTTCTTTTGTTTTTTTCTTAACATGTGATTCCGGTTTTACTTCAGGCTTTGCAGCAAACTCATGAAACACTGTCTGAAGAGATGCCGATGACACGTTAAACTCTTTGTGTACTCTTTCTTTGGAGTGTTCCTGTAGGTCACTTCCAGCACGAAGGTTGGGGGTTATTTGAATTTGCGATTGTACGGTGGTTCCAATGTTATGGCAGTTTTCAACATACTCGTGCTTTTATTTTTTAGGGTGGTTGTAATGTGCTTTTATTTATGAGGATCAAACGGGAAATCATAAAGGAAGTCGTAGTATCTGATTCCGGTTAGCGCCTAACAAACACAAATCATCGTCGACGTTTGAATCTGGTGAGTTTCCCCTGGATCAGACTAGTTCTACGTTCTTTTACACACCTGACTTTATATCGTTTTAAATATTTCTGTTTGGTGGAAAATGTGGTGACATCAGGGTGAATATTTTACGTTTTAAAACTTGTGATACTTGAACGAACGAAGCGTCTATCCAGTTAAACCTACAGTAGTCAGAAGACGTCAGCCTTTTAACGAAGCATACTCTTTACACAGACTAAGATATTCTGCTTTACAGTTTTCTAATGGTGAGTGTTAGTTTCATCACTGAAAGAAGCTTTTGTAGTTCCCAATAAGAAACCAGGAAACAATTGTACAAATCCAGGTAATTATACAGCAATGGCTTTAATATCAAACATCTGTGAAATAGAGAGTCAAACGTAAAAAAGCCGCAAGGACACGTTAAGACACGTGCGCCTTTCCCGCCCGCCCAGCGTTGCCTCATGGGAGTTGTAGTATTATCGTACCAGCGGCCCAAAACGATCGTATTTGGAGGAGAACCAGAAAAAAAATAGCTTTTCCGTTCCAAACGGCAGTGTAGATGCTTAAAGCAGTTGAAGTAGGAGAAATAGTTGTAAAAGTACACAAGTATTTAATAGAGGACGTGGTAGTACATGCAGAAGAAGAGGGGAGTAAGAGGTTAATACGGATTCCCCCAAGTGTCAGTTGAGAAAAAATAAATTTATCTGTAGATCCGTGCGGGCGGATTGCAGGAAATGTTGAATGTTGTCACCTGTCCCTGGCCCTCAGTCACATCACAACAATAATGTTGTGTATGTGTAAAGTACTGCATACATAAAAGTAATACATGCAATTTTATTGTGAAGTGAGGGATTATTTATATACTTGGAAGGAGTAGCCAAGCACTAGTCCGTAGTTCTGGAAGTACTAGTCCATAGTTCTGGAAGGATTAGTCCGTAGTTTAGGAAGTACTAGTCCGTAGTTCTGGAAGGACTAGTCCATAGTTCTGGAAGGAGTAGTCCGTAGTTCTGGAAGGACTAGTCCGTAGTTTTGGAAGTACTAGTCTGTACTGGTCAATACTTTCTCTTCGGGTGGCCAGAAGTTGCCAAAATCTCTGTCACAAACTGACAATTTATTCAGCTTTTTAACCACTAAGACAATTCCAAATGTTTTTACAACTAGTTATAAATACACAGACAACTATTCAAAAATAATCACATCTCAAATACTTGAATTTACAAGCAACCCAAAGTTGTTCACAAGCAAGATATCCACAGTGTCAAGAAATAAAAGAAGCAACCTTGAACACTAGGGCTGCAACTAACGACTATTCTGATAGTCCATTAATCTATCGCTTATTCATTTCTTTTCTTTCTCCTGGTTGATTTAAATAAACATTCATAAACATTACTAAATGGCTCTTATTTTGCTATCAGCTTTTGAATTTAGCTTTAGGTTGTTTTATGCATATGCCAACTAACAATAAAAACAATAAAGATGAATTATTCGTTCTTAAATGTCTTTTAATGAACTTTACTGCTTTTGTAACTGACTGTTAAACCAAACGGGTCGTTTTACCAACAGTATATTTGATGAACTGGAATTTAGGCCTTTCAAGTTGCATCACAATACTGCTGTAAATAAAATGTTTAAATAAATAATGCAAAACAAATATATATAAAAAAATACTGCAAGAGTTTCTGTGGAATCAAACCAGCATCCATGTAAATGAAGGAAAATAACCAGGGGAAGAAAAACTAGTCGGTGCTTTGTGCATTCTGTAGTCAACAACTATATCAGGCTAAATTGTTTGACAGTTGGATGCAGCCCACACTGGACACGCACACACGCCTGTGCACTCGGCAGGCAGCCACACACTTTCAGCAGTAACGTGAAACGTCTCCATGAGCAATGCAACGTGTGATTTTATAGTTGGGGCACCTTTGGAACGTGGAGAGTATCATCGTGATTTCAGCTTTGCAGACCTTTCAGTTTACAACATTTTTTGGCCGTGTTGAGGGAGAAACACTCCCACACCTTGGATGTTTTCTGTCACAATGGTGTTGCTGTTTACGTCCTGCTTATTACGCGGTGTCAGCGGCGGCGTCCGATGGCGTCACTGAGTAATCGACGACTAAATTCGTCGACAACTAATTACATAATCCATTATCCGTTTCAGCCCCACTTATTTTCCCTGTTGTATGAACACTATATTTTTAAAATGATATATCATAATATTTTTATGAATGTTGCCCGGATTTATATTTTGGTCAAATTTGAATATCCTTGATATCCAACTTGTCATTTATTCATGGCCGCTTTAGCTGTTTTGGTCGAGTGGTCGTCCCCCAATTAGGAGGTCAGGGTTTGAGCCATGTCCCAGTCCTTGAGTAAAGACCCTTAAAACACAGTCCCCCAGCGCCTCACAGGGGCCGCCCACTGCTCCTCAGGGATTGGTTGAAAGCTGGAGTAAAAGTTCACGACACTGTGATAACTAAGTTATCACAGTGATACAGTGATTTATCACATGTTATCAGTGATTTATCACATGATAACATGTGATAAATAAAGGATTGATATTACTATTATGTACAACATAAACACTTTTGAGCCCAATACTGACCCCTGTGGGACCCCACAATACAGCTAATACCAAAGTCTGATGATCTATAGTCACCCATTTGGAAAAACTGCTGCCTGATTCTAAAAAAATTCTCATAACACACTTTTCTACTGCGTGTTTCTTATTATCAGTACAATCGGTTATTTAAAGCCATAGATGTTGGTCTGTTTTCTCTGAAACCATGTTTGATTCCTGTATCTGTTTGAACCTGGTTCAACGTTTTCAGCCGTTGAACGTAAACGTACGGAGCCCCTGAAGTCCCTCAGGAAAAGTTTTATCTCGTGTGCACAAGTTATGATCTTGTTATCATCTCTAAGAGCGGGGGTTCTTCTCAAAGCCTCCTTGGTGACTGAAAGCACAACCAGCTCCTGTTTTAAAACTCCTCACATTCAGACAGACAGAAGTGTTACTGGGTCTCCTCCAGCTCCTCTTCATCTCATGTCTCTGCTGCTTTCCTTCACAGCCAACATGGAGAAAAAAGTGATCAATTAAAGAGAGGGCTGCAGAAACGAGGAGGGAGTTGGAGGTGAAAAATCAGCTGCTCCAGAAGCAAAACGAGAGGTACAACTTCATCTTCTTCAACATCACATTCATCTTTTGACTCTTAATGTCTAGTTTCATATTGTGTTTGAATCATGAGTGAATCAAACCGGGAGAAATTATCTTATTGTGATTTTCTCCATGCAGCCTTAAAAATGAGAATCAGAAGCTCCAGAAGGAGGTTCTAGAGCAGAAGGTCACAATCGGGGCATTTGGTCACGACCATGACGTTCTTCAACGTGAGGTAAACCGGAGGAACACCATTGTTGGTGGTGTGGCTGATATTTATGAATCATCGATTGAAATTTTTCTCTTTGAAACTCGTCTTCCAAATGACTTTCTGAGTCTCCGTGTGTCTCTGTGTCGCTCAGAAGAGGAACGATAAGAGGAATCAGGCCAAACTGATGGAGGAGGTGAAGGAATTCCTGAAGGTAAGTTACTTTGTCTGCTTATTCTCCTGATCATTAAAACTGGACATGGGTGGATCAGTCTGAGAACCTCTGAGAGAACACACTGATGTCATTGGTGTAGGTGGGAAAAAAGGATCATTAAAAGAGAGGGCTGCTGAAACAAGGAGGGAGTTGGAGGAGAGTATAAAGCTGCTCCAGAAGCAAAACGAGATGTACAACTTCATCTTCTTCAACATCACAATCATCCTTTGACTCTTAATGTCTAGTTTCATATTGTGTTTGAATCATGAGTGAATACATCATGATTAACACAGGTGGTGTTCATCATCATCATCATCACCATCATCATTGACGATGAGGATTGAGAGGCTGCGGAGGAACATTTGTCAGTTTTTATTTAGATTTGCGTGTCATCAGCGTAACAATGGAATGAGAGTCCATATCGACTGATGACACGGCCAAGGGTCATTTGATCCCCTGCCTTTTCCTCGTGCCTCTTTTTGGTTTATATTAAATATTTTAATTGCACCTGCTCTGCCACACTGTCTTGTTTCTGCACCTGGGTCCAAGCTCACCCCGAGAAAGTTTGTAACAGAACGAACTGACCACAATGGACCCAGCGGACGCATGGATGGACCTGGAAATCAATGAATTAACACGCACACTCTTCTGCATCCATGTGGAGTCGATGAAACGTCTGCATGAGGAGGTACAACAGGCTGCTCTCAGGCCTGAGGAGAACTTGTGGTTCTCCTTCGGAGAAAGCGGACCTCCAGCAGAAGTATCTGCAGCTGCTGGAGGAACATCCTGAACCAAGTAAGTTTGTTCTAGTGTCTGTCAGCGTTTCAGCTGCTTTTAGATTTGATCTTCAAAAGGGAAATTCAGTCGTTACAGCAGCTCCAACAAACAGACGTTAGGAATGTGGAAAAACCTAAAATATACTTTATGATAAGAAATATTATAAATATGTGCGGTTGGATAGATAAGCAGAAAAAGTCAGTGGATGGATTAACATACGTGGTGTGTAGTCAGTGTCACACATCAGTCTTTGTTGTGGTAAGTAACAAACACTCCTTTTTAAAGTAGATGTTGTTTATGTTTTCATTTTGGTCTGACCAAAAGTGAAGGTCATTAAAGGGCATCTTAAGAAGTAACAAACACTCCTTTTTAAAGTAGATGTTGTTTATGTTTTCATTTTGGTCTGACCAAAAGTGAAGGTCATTAAAGGGCATCTTAAGATAGTTGATGCAGATAATTCCTAACTTGTAATTGATTTTTGAAAATGATGTCAATACCAATACATCAAATGTCAACGAATCCGCGTACTTTGTTAGAAAACATTTTGTATTTCATTTAGTCTGTCAGATTTTTGCCTGGTTATGAGACATGGCCTCCTTTTAGGTAATATTTTGCTGCCTACTTGAGCTCCTCGTCTCTTCAGGTTCAGGAACCAGAGTTCACAGTCCAGCTCTACAACCAGGAGAGAGAGTGGATCCACATGCATCTGGTCAGCAGCAGTCTGGCTGAGGTCGAGTGAAGCAGAGCTTCAACCCACAGGACGCTGTTCATGTAAGATCACAGCTTTTTTTCATATGTTAGATGAAACACAGTTCAACGGGGGGCTTTTTGAAACTTGGATGGACGTAAAGATGTGACAATAACATGAGTTACGTGACGGCGACCGCTTTTTATTTCTGTGATAACCAGATAGTTTAGTTTGCATTTCTTGGTTTTTGGACGTGAAACGTACAGGAGTGTTTTTTATGTGTAGCAGACCTCATTTTTGCCTGGAAGGTCAGCTCACCTTCACATGCCTTTCTATCTGCGTGAGTGTCGGCCGATGACAAGACCTCCTAGCGTTTATTCGCTAGACCAGATATTCATGACCGATATCTGGAACCTCATTTTGACTCATTATCCAGTTGCCATTAACTTCATTTTGACCGGTCATAATCCCAATTCAAGATGTCTACATAGTTCTTTACCATAGATTCCCTCAAGCTGAGGGAATGAAGGTTAAAAGGACGTGCCACAGCAGCCAATCATCTCGAGAATAATGGAAACGATTGGACAGATTGCATTTGAGGGGCGGGACTTACAGAAGGGTCCGTTATGACGGGCTTCTCTGGTATTTGATACGTGCAACAGTAAATCAATTATTTACAAATGGGCAATAAACAAATGAAGTTGATCCACGTTGATTCAGTGTGTTGATCCCTTTCTGTCTTGTTTTTACACAGGACTGTTTGCAGTCGTCCTGCTGCGAGAACATTTCGCTCCGACTGCTGTTGTTGGTTTCACGTGTTGCAGAAGATCAATCTTTAGATCCTGCGGTTCAGTGATGGACTGTTGTGAGTTTGACAGACGAGACATAAAGGTCATTGTTTTCCTCTGCTGTTAGACCGTTGTTCTTATTTTCACACGTGTCAGAAATGAGTCTTCTTTATTTCAACTGTTGGGTAGTGATAACGGTGACTGAGCACTTTAATTTCTTGTCGTGTGACTTTTCTGATTAAAGTCTTCCAATTCTTTCTGACCTCTATGCAGTATTTTCTTTTCTTTTTGGATTATCAGAACCTATCGAAGGTTTGGTGACGTTATTTAAGACTATTTTCTACGTTTGACTGGCATCAGAACCACATGCCATCCTATGTGGTTGCACTGAGTGAGGTCAGCCTATAACCTTCATAATTATATAACACACAATCCTACAAGCAGTACAACGTAGTAGAATTTGGTTCTCTGCATTTTACTCATCCCTGAGGGGCAGCGCCCGGGGCTGATCGGGCTCAAGGTTGATGTAAATATTATAGATATTCAACAGGAACGGCCTCCATCCAAACAAGCTAGTCCCCAACATTCAACACGCAGTACAGTCATGTCCACGCAACTGACTATTTACTCTCCACACACACCCCCCCGGCCCAAGCACCTCATCCGTCTTGCTTTCGTCTTGCTTTCAGGTCATTGTTTCCAGCGTTAGCTCCCCCTCTGCATCAACACCTCCCCCGGTTCATCTCCACATCACACTGTTTTAACAGACAGGATTCAATGTCCACGATGCACTTCTAAAGGTTTTAACAAAAACGATCTTTGCTACATAAAATGTAACCGTATGCAATCACCAGCTACTAAGTGTAAGCTGGCCCTTTTAAATGTGAGGTCTCTGCAAAGCCTCATTCTCAATGATTTTATAACTGATTTTAACCTGGATTTCCTCTGTGTCACCGAAACCTGGCACAAACCTCTGGACTACTTCTCACTAAACCAGACAACACCCTCAGGATTCTCATACATCGACAAACCTCATCTCGAGGGGCGAGGAGGTGGTGTTGCTGCTGTCTACAGGAAGGATATAAAAAAGGACAGAGTGACAGAGTCCAGAATGTTTTGACAGGTGGAGAGAAATGAGGGTAAATCTTCGGTACTGAACCCGGTATCAGATTGAATGGAATCTGAATGCAGCCGAGAACTGAGCAGCAGAGGTCGGATTTAACCAAACAGTAACGGTGAGCCCGATCACCTGCTTTAAAGTTAAGACAGAGAAGAGTGAGCTCAATAAACAGGCAAGTGACCAGAGACTTTCAACTTTAAAAAGAGATAGACCACACGTTAAAACAAGACCCAGCCTGGGCCCAAGTTCTCTGTGGGGCCGGATACAAACGGTATCACATTAAAAGCATCAGAAAGGTTTATAAAGTATTTGCCCACAGCTTTGCCAACAGCTCCTCCATGTCAAGATCTCTGACAGGTTAAACCTGGACATGCCGAGACATGATTCCATGAGAGAAATCAGAAAAGTCATTAATCACTGCCGGCTCCAGCAGCCTCAGGTTTCGATGATGGATATCAGCTCAGCGGAGACGAGGAAAACGAGTGCAAAGGAACTGGGTCTCCTGATCCAAACTAACACCTGTTGTCAGTTGACAACAGGTATCAGCCAGGTGACAACAAGTATCAGCCAGGCGAAATCAGGTATCAGCCAGGCGACAACAGGTATCAGCCAGATGACAACTGGATCCTGGGAAAATGTGTTGTGTTACAGATCCATATTCCAAAAAGATACAGCGGTGAATCTGAACTGTGCCAGAGAACCGGGTCAGGCAGGCTATCAGTTTAACCCCTGTATCTGTGACATCTTCTCCGGGTTTGGAGGAGCTTCAGTGCAGAGCATGTGAGCCAGTATTGCTGACAGGAGCGAGGAAAGAGATGTTTGCCTGTTCTGATGGTACTTAACCAAAGTGTCCACATAAAGTAGAATACTGAACAATGTGAAGGGATCATGAACCAGTAGAGAGTTGTCATGTCTTGTAAAGAGAGCCAGAAACAACAGAAATACAAACAAAACTGTCAGTGGCAGACAGCGGGGCGCAGACACTGCCACCATCTTCAACTCATCCACCCACTGACTAATGGAACCACCTCCTGTAAAATAGATTTTCTCTCCCACCACCAGATGGCGGCTAATTCAACAGGAGAGGTTGAAGCCATTCTGGAAAGAGGGATCATTTTGATGACGCAGCAACATGTACACCAGTTTCTTTTTCCATACACACCATCATGGACTCATCATCACGCCCCACGGCTGCAAATCATCACAGCCCAATTCAGACCTCTCCACATACCTCCTTATTTCTAATCATGCCAATTCTGATCTTCTAAATGTCATAAAAAAGTCCTTGTCAGGAAACAAAAGGACAGAAGAGACTCAGAGAAGTCTCCTCCCTATTGTTCCTGTAACCTCATGGTACATGAACATACATATTCACAGTTTTACCTGCAGCCAGGAGCCCGGTTATGAATAAAGGATAATGACCGAGGACCTCCTTATGAGTACGATTATGAATATGATGTATACAACACAGAACTCCTTCAGCTGATTCATACACACCAAAGTTGGACTAAACCAGACCAACGGATGAGAAATTATAGGCCGAAAATGTTTGGGACAGAGCTCCCCCCCAATGTCAGAATTACACTACTGACCTTTCCCAAAAACACTCCAGTTCTTCCTCGCACTAAGGTCTATGTGGGTATAGAATTTAAAAATGATCCATGAAATACTTTGAGTTCTCGTGTTAACAGGAAGGTTCAGCAGCAGCGATGACAATTCTGTAATATAAGACGTTTGGGGATACATTGACAGCAGGAGAGAAGATTTTAGTAAAGTTACTGCCTTGAGGTTTTAAAATCTTTTTGTCTTTGCTGCACATAGCTCTTCAAGCCGGCAGCACAGATCATCTAAACCATATATGTCAAGCTCAAGGCCCGCGGGCCACATCCGGCCCGGCGTGCAATTATATCCGGCCCGCGAGATAATTTTATATAGATCTATTGTTATGGCCCGGCGATATGAAGCGCTGATAATACACAAACTACAGAACCCATAATGCAGTGCTTCAGTAACGGAACAAAGCACTGCATTATCATGCAGGGTATCCGAGCGTCCGTAAAGGCAAGTTGCCTTTATGGACGCACGGATACCTGGGAACTTTCGCACATCAATCAAGTCATCTTCTGTTGCGCTACAACCCTGTTGAGAAGTCATTGCAAAGCTAGCCCCTCACAATGGCGAAGAGAAAAGTTGATTCTGAAAAGAGAGCATTTCAAAACCGATGGGAGGCTGAGTACATGTTTGCTGACATTGCCGGTAAAGCTGTGTGTCTCATTTGTGGAGCTGATGTGGCTGTAATTAAGGAATTTAATCTACGACAGCACTACGAGACAAAACATCAGGAGCTGCAAAACCTGAATGCAGAGGAGAAGATACAGAGATTAGAAGAGTTAAAGAAGACGCTGAGACTTCAGCAGACGTTTTTCCCCAGAGCAAAATCCCAAAGTGAAGCTGCTGTGAAAGCAAGTTTTATTGTGGCAGAGGAGATGGCCAAATCAGCCCGTCCATTTACCGAAGGAGAGTTTCTGAAGAGCTGATGATGAAGGTGTGCGATGTCTTGTGTCTGTTTTATTCATATTTATGTTCAAACATGTAGTTTCAGTGTGTTCAATAAATGTTTATCCTGTTTGGCCCGCGACCTGAATCGTGCTTTGAGTTTTGGCCCCCTGTGCACTTGAGTTTGACACCCCTGATCTAAACCATCAGCAGAGATCCTGACAGGCTGGTGCCACCAGCTCAGCATCAGAACAATGAGCAATAAAGAGTCCAGTCTCCTTCTGCTCCAGTTTCACTGCTGAATCATCTCCAGGAGAAGCTTTTGGGAGAGACTGTGTGACCTTTAGATGTTCAATCTCATCACCTCACCTCATCTTATACAATTAAGACATTTGAAGGATCTTTTCATAATCAGCCCTTTAATGTCCTCATCAAGAAATAAAAGTTATGGATTTCTTTGCACATTTTATTTCTTTTAGTGATTTGTGAATTTAATATTTTAGACACTCTGAATTAACCATGAAATGAAAAATATGTCCAAGCATGTTTTAAATGAAGTTAAAAAAAAAAACGACATACAAAATTATTTCAAGAAAAAAAGTCAGATTTTGTGAGATCAGCTCAACTTTGTTTTGTTAATCAAGTGACATAAGTTCATAGTTCTGTTAAGTGAATCCTCACAGATAATAGACAAATAATAAATCTTGTTTATCAAACAGGAGTTTTTCAGTATCCATGGTTAATGCCTCCTCATCTGTAGCCCATTTGACCTGCGGTGTCCCTCAGGGCTCCATCCTCTGCCCGTACTCTTTAGTATATACGTGCTGCCACTGGGTCTCATTATAAACAGGTTCCGTCCCAATTCCCAATTAATGGACATTAGAAGGACATTAAAGGGCAATAATAGTATTAATAGTTGAGTTGTGACTAAAAGACTATTTAAAAGGTTCGGACGGTCAGTGACACGTGTCTGCTGGAAAAGCGTACCTTGCTGGTGAGGGATCTGACCTCGGCCTCTGATTTAGGAAGGCGTCTGGTGAGCGGGCCGTTTCCTCCGGGTTCGTACGGAGGTCTCTCTCCCTCCGATCCAGCTGCTGACGTAGAGATTGACGCTCCGCCTGGCCGACCAACAATCCATCAGATCAGGCACACCACACTGAGATTACCGTGTCCACCTGCCCAGCCAGATAGAAAGTCATTATCCTGTGAGCACACTTAAACTCCTCTATCATTTACGGAAAAATACTGCCTGCTGTGATAGAAAGAATTCTACAGTAAAAGATGCGGTGACCATGTAGAAAACAGTACGGTATAGGGACGTTACATAAAACAAGAGTTAATAAGTAAATCACAATGAATTCAGACTAATACACAACAACATATTGATAATAGATCCAGGCATTTCTTTAACATTTTGTTTCACACCATAAAATATTGGCAAATGGCAACACTAAGACGCTGTAAAATTCAGAACAGTAGTATTTACAAAGAATCACACTGATTCAAGAAACAGTGAGTCGTTTTGGTTTTTACAGTCAGAATTTGTTGAAA
The DNA here is from genome assembly GCA_037951165.1 of Lophius americanus. NCBI lineage: Eukaryota > Metazoa > Chordata > Actinopteri > Lophiiformes > Lophiidae > Lophius > Lophius americanus. Next base: position 247,406 of record JBBDHG010000197.1, on the reverse strand, counting down.
AAATAACTTTACATTTAAAATACAGTGAAACCTAAACATAAGAGAATATCAGAAAAATACTGTGATGTTTCTGCTGGTATGCACCAAAATTGAAATCACTCTTTATCTATTGAATCTTTTTTAAAGCATCATAAATAATGTGCTGATAGAGACACGTACTTGTTTTTCTGGAGAGGCCACTATGTATGAATAGTTTCTGTTGTTCTACTGTGGATTCTCTGTATATCTTTTGTATTTTTAAAGTGACTGGCTGCTACCTCAGTCAGGTCTCTCTTGTAAGACATTTTTAATCTCAATGGGTTTTCATGGTTAAATAAGAGGTAAATAAATAAATAAAATGTACAATAAATAAAGCCTTTGAACATTTAGCAAGAACAATCCTTAGTTTCCACAGAAATGAGACGTTACAAACACCGTGTCTGTTTGTGAACAATTGTTGATTTTAAGGTTGTTTTTGTTTGCAATTTACTTGCATTTTTAATGTCCTTGTAATGAGGTTCAAAGTGAATATTGTTATTCATGGAATTCACTGTTACGTCTTGTACATGGTCAACATATTTTCAAGGTGAAAGTTTAGCTGCTGACATTTTACAGTGCATTCAACACATTTTGTTTTTAGTGTGCGTTCAGATAGAGAGCTAGAGAGATCAATGTTTTATACATCCAAAATGACATTTAGGTTCAACAACACAAAGTAGACAAAATAAGTGCGATGTGAATCTAACACAGTCCAGTAGCCTGAAGACAAGACTGCTGCGGTCTCACCTTCAGACTTCAGAGCAGCCTCAGACTATAAGTGCTGTCTTATATGAATGTACTGGATCTTCTCAACCTGTTGACCCAAACTCTGTTTCCAGCCATGGAGCTCCACCACCTCCCCCTCCAGGACCTTCGGCCCCACGTGGAGCAGGGCTTCCTCCCTCTGCTGAGTCTCCACACGTTTCCCATCATGCAGAGTGTTTAACTTCTTACAGTGAGCCCCCAGGACCACCTTCTCTTTCTGCTTACGGGACATCTAACAAAAGGAGGGTCATCATTTAAACGAGTATCTGCTCTTCTCGTTACATAGCTGTCTGTGGGAACAACGTCTGTCACACTACAATTCAACTGAAAAGCTCTAACAGCTGAAACGCTGAACCACGCCAGAAACAAACTTACTCCTCTCCTCCAGGATACGAGCATGATCTTCTCTCTGCTGATCCAGCTGGGTCTGGAGAACCAAGAACTTGGACTGGCCCTTGTCCTAGTGGGACCGGTCCATCTCTGTCTCCTGACAAGAACCATGAATCAGTGAGGAGAGAGAGGCTGCAGGAGGGATGGAGCAGACCAACAGAATGTTGGGAATAAAGTGCTGTCCTTGTGAAAGCCCTGATTTGAAAAGAAGGCCGTCTTTTTTGGGGAACAGGGACCAAGCATGACGTTTTCCACAGAAAAATTGTAAAATTAATAAATAAATAAAAGTAACCTTGAGTTTAATTTATCCGCCACCTCTCTCACACACACATCTTGATAAAATCAGTCCACATTTCAACCCCTTCAGTATAATCAGCCTTCAGGACAGACTGCTTACTGGTCTATTGGACGGTGGTGGTGATGGTCCTTCAGAACCAGGGAAGGGCAGACATGGAAGGGCCGGTCATGGAGGTAGAGTCTTCATTGAAGATAAAGCTCTGGACAAAGAAGACAGTAACAGTTACCGTTGTTATGTTTTTATTAAATCATTACAACAGACGTTTATTTCAGACTGCAGCAGAGTAGTTAGCACACAGACACGTTATACAGACATCCTCTTGTTGCATCTTCTTTTACAGCAACTGCACCTGGAACCCTTCCTCATGCTGCCACCTAGTGGTCTGAAGTTTTAACACCTATCACTACAACCATGTAATAATACCAAGATAAAACATTTTTGAGTTACAGAAAATGGTTGAAGTTTTGAAACATGTTGGACAAGGCCTCATCTTCTACAAGGACCCTCACAATGTAGCATATATGAAACATCAGATAAACATCAGGCAGCAGGAGGAACATCTTGACTACAACTTTGACCTCGGTCACAGAGCTGGTTCTACTGGCAGGAAATATGGAAACACTAGTTTTGTTTACAGCTGACAGAGTTGGGGGGGGGTCTTTGAGGAAGCGGGTTTAGCGGAAACCAGAGTTTGTTAAACCTGAGACGAGGGACACTGTTGATTTCCGTTCCAGAAAGCAGGATAAGTAGAGCTCTGACTCAGTTAACGTGGCAACTTATGCTCTGAACCTAGCCTGCTCGCTGGTAATCTTACTTCAACAAAGCCTGAGGTTGATCCTAACTCCTCCTGCCCGTCAGTCATTTGTCAGATTATAGATTGACGTGAGGAGAGGACTTGGAGACCCATATCGAACCTGCTTTTATCCCATGATTGATCTGAATGGCATTCTCAAACCATAACATCTCAAACATCTCACACCAGTGACGCCTCCAATCCTCTCTGGCTGATCCCGGGGGGATCCTGAAGCGTTCCCAGAAGAAATTTAAAATTCCTTGAGTGAGTTCTTTATCGTCGCAGGATTAACTCTGGACTTGTCTTTTATTTTCAGCAGTTTTGTTGTGAACGTAGGTCTCAAAAATGAAAATGTGTTTAATATCTTTCGCCCACCTTGTTGCAACAATATTAAGAGAAAATCGGGTATAATTATTAGATACATTCACTCAGGCATCAGAGTTTGTTAAGCCCACTTCTTGAAATACTCCCCTGTTGTTTATCTGATCTCATGCATCTAGAGGTAAAAAGATAATGTTGGCGTTACGCCTCACATGAATGTTAGATGGTTTCAGCCTGCCTCCATATTTCTCGTCCTCCAAGCACCTCACATCTACCCATGATTCAATCTGACCATCGCGTCTTCTTCACTCTATCACAAACGTTCTTCTTATACATAAAATGCAGATAATAACAATAATAATAATAATACATTTAATTTATAACACATTTTACATTTGGATCAAATCTCAAAGTACTACAAAGTAAAAGCAGATAAAAGCATCAATAAAAAATATAACTATATAAAAACATGACTAATGGTAGATCACTGCGATGTCTCTGCCAATCACAGCAGAGCGCGCTTTATTTCACTTACTAACAGGAAATTGCTGTTCATTTCTTTATAGAGAAGGGCTAAACTAGTGGAAAAATAAAACATAGAAACTTCACAAAAATAGCCTCACCCATTTATTCTGGTCCAGAGAAAAATTCAGTACCTCCCCGCTTGAAGTTCTAGACATTTTAAGTCATTTTTAGTCCTTGAAAATCAAAGAATGACTTAAAGATGTTTTAAGACTTAAGGATCCACAGGTCGTTAGACGCTGCACTAAAGTTGACTAAGATGAACTTGCCGTTTGTCTTCAGATACTCTGACTATTATCCTGATTTTGATCAAAACAAAGAAGATACAAACTCTAAAATACCAGGATACCTCACCGCCAATACAGGATTCGACCAAAAGTGAAATATGGCCACCATCTCAGCACCTGTTCTTGAGATTACTGACATGTTACACTACCAACCTTACTGGGAAGTGGCCATCCAGACTCTGGCAGAGCGGATATTTCTCCCTCCTCAGGGACACAACTCCATCCTGCCAAGAAGAGCGCTCCAGCAGACTCGTGGATTCATCCTCAGACTTCTTTAGCTCCTAAGAACCACAAACATAACCATTCCGGTTACGTCACAACCTGCTGGATCTTCTTTTACAACCACCACAGGTAGAACACTTACCCTTGATCCAACGCAGGGCTGGTAGACTGAAAAGTAACTTGTAGTTAACTCGTCCAGGTCTTTCTTCTCAAGAAACCTACTTTCATTTCAGTTCTAGTAGATGAATTCCCAGTAGCTTGACGGTCTGCTCCTCCTCTGGGCATTCATTGTTTAAATTCTTTATCTCCTGAGGAGAACCACAAGTAAACACATTGGCCATCAATCATCGGCTCTTAGAGATTATCAAACCCTGAGATTTAGTTTGATTGGACCTCTGACTGCTGATGTCATGTCGGTGCGGTGTCACATGACACAGCTTGGTAGAAACCATTCGGACTCCAGCTGAAAGTCTTTCAATGAAGTTTCTTTGACGTTGGTGTAAAAATAACATTTTAGGAACAGTTGATGGAGAACAGGATGAGCGCCACTAAGGTCAGAGTCCCATATATGGATGTGAAGTGTGCTGAGATGTGATGTCATAGAGCCTGATAGAAGGCTTTTTCTGGATATGGTTTGTTCTTTTTAGATTTTCTCTGTATGCACCCTGACTATGTTTGATAAAATCCTGCTTTGGCTTGAAAGATTCAGTCTCTTGGTCTTACTTCCCATTGTAGATACAGTATTAAAATGTTTTCTTCAACAATATTCATGCATTTATTCCATATTTAATGGAATTTGTCCTTTTGGATCCTCAAAAATTAGGTCAAAATTGCCATTTAAATATTTCCAATATTATTCATGCCAGTTGAAAGTCGTTTCAAGGAAGTTTCTTTTTGACGTTGGTGTAAAAATAAGATTTTAACCACGTGTTTTACATCAGGACAGGGGAAATGAAAATAGAAGCAGACAAATTGGTCCCACCTACACCAATGACATCAGTGTGTTCTCTCAGAGGTTCTCAGACTGAAGCCACCAATGTCCAGTTTTCGTAATCAGGGGAGAAGATGCAGACAAAGTAACTTACCTTCAGGACTTCCTTCACCTCCTCCATGAGTTCTACCTTAGTCCCCTTCATAGGACTCATCTGAGCGACACAGAGACACACTGGGACTCAGAAAGACATTTGGAAGACGAGTTGCAAAGAGGAATTTTCAATCACATATTCATAAATATCAGCCACACCACCAACCATGGTGTTCCTCTGGTTTACCTCACGTTGAAGAAGGTTGAGCTCCTGACTAACAACCACAAATGTGCGCTCCAGCACATTGACTTGGCAGCAGAGCCGACCATTTCCATTTTGAAGTCGGCCTGGGGAAAATCAATCAACAATCAGATCATTCCTCAAAGGTTTCATTCAAACACAATATGAAACCAGAGATTAGGAGTGTAAATCACCAGTTTCATCACTATAATAATAAATAATAATACATTTAATTTATAATGCACTTTACATTTGGATATGATATTGCTTCCCAGAAGTCTCACAGCAGGAGGTTGAGGTTATCATCAGGACGATGAAGCCCTCCACCCCTTTCCTACAGCCCTACTGAAAACTAACATCTCTTCCATCTGTCCCCTGATCACCGCTGTAATAAATCAATCCCTCCATGCCGGCTTTGTTCCATCTGCCCTAAAAGCCGCTATAATCAGACCACTCCTCAAAAAACCCACTCTGGATACAGAACTTTTTGCTAATTACAGGCCCATTTCCAAACTCCCATTCCTCTCCAAAGATCTGGAAAAAGTAGTTGCTGCACACCTCCAGGACCACCTCAAATACAACAACCTCTTTGAAACCTTTCAGTCTGGTTTTGGCTCCGCCCACAGAACAGAAAGATCCCTGCATAGAGTCACAAATGACCTTCTGATGGCAGCAGATGCTGGTTCACCTTCCCTCCTGATTCTCCTTGATTTGTCTGCTGCCTTCGACACAGTTGACCCTGGAATACTCCTACACCGCCTACATCACACCACTGGACTCACTGCCACCGCCCTAAATTGGTTTAAATCCTACCTCACTGACAGAACAGAATACGTTTCCCTTGGAAGTTCAAGGTCCCGGACACACACCGTCACCTGTGGAGTCCCCCAGGGATCAGTCCTTGGCCCCATTCTCTTCATACTATACATGCCCCTCCCCCTTGGCCGTGTCATCAGTCGATATGGACTCTCATCCCATTGTTACGCTGATGACTCGCAAATCTAAATAAAAACTGACAAATGTTCCTCCGCAGCCTCTCAATCCTCATCGTCATCATCATCTCCCCTGTCAACTCTCCTCGCTTGTCTGGAGGAGATAAAGGTGTGGATGAAAAACAACTTTCTCCAGTTGAACAGCTCCAAAACCGAAGTAATTTTAATTGGCACCCCACATCAAACCCAGTCTTCCTCCAGAACCAGTATTACCTTCTCTGGTCACGACATTCCCCTCTCTTCATCAGTCTTCATCAGTCACCAACCTTGGCGTAAGATTCGACCCTCAACTCACTTTTGAGTCCCAGATCAAACACATCTGCAAGATCTCCTTTCACCATCTCAGAAATATTTCCAAACTTCGTTCCTAACTCACCTTGAGTGACACTGAAAAGCTGGTCCAGGCGTTCATCTCCTCCAGACTGGATTACTGTAACGACTTTCATCACTTCTCATCGGGATCCCTGATAAAAGTCTTCAAAGACTTCAGTATGTTCAAAACAGTGCTGCAAGGATCCTAATGAGAGTGTAAACACAAACACATCACCCCCGTTCTTCATTCCCTTCACTGGCTTCCCATCTCCACCAGGATTGATTATAAGATCTCTGTCCTCACTCACCGGTGTATCCATGGTAACGCACCATCCTACCTAAAAGAACTAGTCACCCCACTGACCTCAACACGATCCCTCCGTTCTACCCACTCATACCGCCTCCTCCTTACCCCGGACTAAGGGCAGCACCATGGGTGATCGGGCCTTCTGTTCTGCTGCCCTTCGTCTGTGGAATGCCCTCCCTGACCATCTGAGGGCTCCACAGACGACTGACACATTTAAAAAAGGACTTAAAACTTTCCTTTTTAGCAGAACGTATAACTTTAATGAACATTGCTGCTTTTTGGTCATGCTTTTATATAGTTATTTTTTTATTGATGCTTTTATCTGCTTTTACTTTGTAGCACTTTGAGATTTGATCCAAATGTAAAGTGCATTATAAATTAAATGTAACACGATTTCATTTTTTACAGCTTTATCTTAAAAACAAAAAAATTCAAAAGAGTAAATACGTATTTGTTAATTATTGGTACACAATTCTGGCATTATTTTATTCCTGGAGTATTTCAAGAAAAATATTACACACTGTAAAAAGAGAGAATTGTTGGTGATTTTAAAGATGGCCTCCACTGGTGAAATAATTAAATAAAAGTATGTTCAACTTAAATTTTAAACTCAGTTATACTTAATTTAATTGTGTGTTACCACTTAACAAATTATTGTAACAGTTCAATACGATTTTGATTTGATTCCATTCGGAAGCCCTGCGATCATTTCACTTAAAAAATTGAAAAAATATAAAGCAATTTTGATGGATTATTGCAGAAATGTTTCAGATATTTCTATATGTAAAGGGAAATAGTTTATTTGTTCATAGCTTGATAACGGTCATGCCGTCAAAGTTAAGTCTGTTAGCGTTTATACGGCAATTCCCACTAAATGTTAGCATTAAGCTAAATGATCAAGCATTAATTATTTACCCACATTGTTTTGAGGAGGCAAAAAAACATTCAGACTCAACCTGGAAGCCTCTGTCTCTCATTTAAAAAACGGGTTATCTTACCTTACAAGGTGAACGCTAACATTCAGGTAGAGCAGAATAACACTAACAAAATTAAAGTGCATCCTCTGGCTGGACCCACTGGTCTTCAGGGCTGTGTGCATCTTTCTTACCCTGAGATGGAGGGCTGACTATGCAAACTAGTATGGTGCATAATGGAATAGCAATTGCGGATATTGCTTGAAATTGAAAAGAAAAAAAAGAAATTTGGATTTTTTTTTTTTACCTGGGCGATTCTTCCAGAGACAGGAGATTGAAGTGAAGCTGGAGGAGAACAAGTAACAGTCTGAATGTGAGGAACTTCAAAACTGTTGCTGCTTCTGTTTTCAGTCTCACTCACTGGAAACACACAGCTTTGAAAAACATGAGAAAAATTGTATTAAAGAAAGAGTGCTAAGGTACTTAGAATAAGCAAAATTATCAACAGAAAAAGAACATTTCACTGGTAAAAATTTCTTTAAAAATGACAAGTGTCTAGCTGCAACAGACGTCTAAACACGATTGATTTCATCAATTTGTAAGTAAATGTGCTTAAAAACAGCACATAGTGGTCCCATCATCCGGAAACAGGGCTAAATGTGAGACAATATATCTTAAAACAAGTGTATTTGTCTAGATACAACAAAAAGACGTAAAAATCATTTTCTCAATATTGAGGAACACTTGTTTTAATCTAGCAATCAATACCATTACACAATATAGAAAATGCTGTATCATGTGTTTGTTTAAATGTGGATAACAACACAGCACTAGGTGTTGTGGTACACTGCGCCTTTACTAACCCTTGGATTTAAAATAGAAATCGGTGTGCACTGATTTCTAATCTAATGTCCTCTCAACATGAGCTGGTGTTAACCTCACAACAGTAAGGTTTATTCTTCAAAATATCTCTAATTATATGATCATTTTCTTAAAAAAAATAATTGCATTTATATTTATATATAAAACTAAATATAAACTATAAGACTAAATAAAGAGTGCAATGTTCCTTCAATGGCACTTTCCTTCACTAAAACACCTTACAATATAGCATTGTTCTTGGCATTAAACCACAATAATGTCCATTTGGCAGCAAATATTAACCATAAACTAACACATTGCATGAAAACCGTTACATAAGGTGCAGGTCCGAGGGCACGCGTTCATTATATAGGCGCGCGCACGGGTTTCTAAACTGAGGGTACAGATTTAGAGATGGATTTTTTTTCTCCTCAATGGACACGAGAAGAGCTACTTAGGATCAGGTTCCTGAAACTACGGCCGTGAAACTGCAATTACACACTACAGAATAAAATGAGACAACCAGTAGCCTGTATCATCACCGTTGATGTAAACATTAAAAGGAAAGACAGAGCTAGCTAGTGTTGCTACACTATCGGCCCGTTTTGAGAATTGCTGCGTCATCAACAATTGAAAAGGTGTCACAGACTAGCTAAAGACAAAGCTGAATAAATGATTGTCCGTAATTAATGACTGACTTCCGGACATTGATAAGGTTTCTGGAAATACAATTATGTCAACTAAAGTTACATTTTAAATGAATGGCAGTGCTTCGAGTTATTAACTGCTTATAGCCACAATTAACTAACTAATGAGCTAACACATTAGCCAACTTTCCAATTCAAATAAATGTTAGCTTTCTAAGTAAGTAGAGGTAGACAGACCTAAACTAATTATAATTACCTTTTAATACGGTCGTTGCTGTGTGACCAGTGCCCGGATATGTGGCTTTCTTTCCAACTTGATCCACAACTTATTAATGACGTGTGGTTTCCTGTCAGAAGGTCCCACAGCACGTGAAAGAGAACCAAAGACGTGCTAACTCCACCTGACCTCCCACATCCACACCCTCAGCCCGTCTTCGCGCTCTCACACAGGAAGGTACCATTTCAGGAAGAGGGTTGATGTAAACATTATAGATCTTGTAACATTCAAAATAACCGACAGTCATGACTTAAAATTCACAGTACATATGTCGAATTTCACGGATTAATGCCATTGACATAATTTTTTATTAATACATATTTAAACACATTTCATAGACAACTCCCCCCACCCCACCCCCCATCAAGCTAAATAATGTTATAACCGTAGGTCAGTAAATAAACCATAAAAGCATCAGATTATTTTTTAACTAATTGTACAGATGGTATTTATTCCTGTTCTTATTACAACTGTGTCTTTGGAGGTTGTTTTTTTGGGTTAAGGTCATTGGTTCATCTACAAAAGCAGGAGACATGAGGACGTGTCTGCATTATCAGTCAGAATAAAACGTTTCACATGAAACGTGAAGCAACATGGGGAGGAGAGGCTGATGCACAAACATTAAAGGAGATGCATGAATTGCAAAATGTCTATAAATTATCTGATATCACAGGGTCCTTTGACATTTTATCCAGTGAATAAATGAGATAGGGATGGTGGTTTACTAAATAAAACATCATAACGAGAAAGCTTTAGGTTTGAAGCCTTTCTTAGTGGGCCTCATATTTAATTATTTGCCTTTTCACATGATAATTTCTCAACCGTTGGGCCGATTTAGTCCAAACCTGATTAATATTAATCCATGCAAGGAGATCTATATTATGTTTATGTTCAGTTTTACTCTAACAGTTTATTTATTTTTATGAAAACCTGTCAGACACAACTCTTATTTAATCTGAGGAGTTCAATCCGTGGGATTTCTTTTACATAGCAGGGGATTTGACTGGGGATTGAATTTATTTTATCTTAAAAGTAGTGGCTTCGATGGGGAAAATCAGGGTAATGAGAACGAGATGGATAAAGGCGATGGCTTCCAAGTGAACTTCTTCCTAACAATGAAAACAACAATGGAATACATTTCAGGTAAAAAATAAAACAAGACAGTTAAAAAAGTGCCTCTTTAAGATTATGTAGGAACAGAGGTTTGAGCAGCCCCCTTTCCCTTTAATAATATTTATACTGTTATATCAAATGTATTTATTTTCTTAACTTATTTTAAAAGTACTTCCTTTTCGTGGTAAGAGAGATGGTCATGTGACTGTCCTACCAGTAGCTTGAATCTTGCCTTGAATGGACTTAGCGCCATTCTCATGCACATATGTAGGCGCTCGTGGGTGAGCCTGGAACGGTACTTATTTTCTACGATCTTCGTGGCAGAGAATGCAGACTCACAGCAGTAAGTAGATCCAAACATGGACCGGGTGTGTAGGGCTACTTTGGTTAGACCAGCAAAAGTAGCCTCAGGAAAAGTCTGGATCCAGAAAGTAGCAGGATCACATCTTTCAAAATTCTCTCTTGGTGCATATTCTGCTTGCAGATCAGTGAGCTCCAGCTGCAGAGACCCAGCATGAGCCCACCTGCAGGTCTGTGTCCCCTCCTGCAGACAACGTTTGTTCAAATCTGAGTGTCAGTTGCTTCATATCCTGTCATGTGATCATCTGTCCAGAGCAGCGTGGGTTTGTGGGGATGTCAGCGGTGGACCTGCTCCTCTGGACTCACCTCTCCCAATAAGAACCCCAAGTTCATAATCTGTTTTTGTATTATTTCATCAAAACTGTATAAATGTGTAACTTGCATTAAAGTATTGGATTGACATTAGATTCCTTGTAAATCTCATCACTTCTACTCAATCGCTTCTTTTCTACCTTCCTTTTGTTTCCTGCCTTTGGTTGACTTTCTATTGTTCCTCTGTCCTTCTTGAAATTGCAAATTACATGCAAATACTTTTTTATTTTAAGATACATTATCCACAGAAGAAGCCTAGTATGTCTAAATATTTTGAACATGTAATATTACATTTGCACTTGGTGGCAATTAATAAAAGTTGTATACTCACGTTCAGCACACAGTGATGGTGTCATGAACAATGAAGTTCTTTTCTCACACTGTTAAACCCCAGAAATGTGACAGGTAGGGAGGAAGGTTTAATTCTTACGTTGGATAACGTGTCAGCGTGTCGATGAGTCACATGTTACACGTGTACAAAGTGTTGGGTGCCTGAGAATCTCACACGTATGATGACAACAGAAGTATATATATATATATATATATATATATATATATATATATATCATATCATATCAAACTGTTTCTTCCAGAACTTCAGAACCTTCTTGGGAGAGGTTCCGGGGTTGGACCCAGCGCACCATCTCAAATGGTTTGAGGTGAGAGCCCATATCTGCAGCACGGAGACGACACTGGATCTGTTTAAGGGTGCATCAGGAAGCAGAAGGCTTAGATCCTCATCCCGCTGTGTCCTCAGATGAGGTCTCAGACTTCCATGGATCTGGGAGAAGGTACCTTCTCATCTGTGTCCAGGGACAGCGGAGGCAGTTGGTGGATTGTGGGGGAAGAAGCATGACTGTTTCTTGACAAAGTCCCTCAGCTGTTGGGCGCTGTACTCTATACTTTGTTTCCAGATTCTGGAATGACGCAAACATCTCATCCATGCAGAGATGCTTCATAGACCATATCCCATCATTCTATTCCAGGCCTGAAAGGCCCCATCTATCAGTCATGAAAGGTGCTGTGCAAACCAGAACGCTTCCTGAAAGTCACTGATGATTGATTGAACCGTCGATGGAAGACAGTCAATCTTTACAAATCTCTCCACAGTTCAGAGATGGAGGTCAGATTTGTCACCATCAAGATACTAAGCTTCTCCAGCCGTCGTGCGTCGCTGACCGTCAGGAGGTCACAGGGGTCATTGAGTCAAAGGTTTTAATACTTTATTAGACACAACTCAACAATTCTTACTCTTAATTATGAAAAGATTATCCTGCAAATGTCTAACAGGGTGAAATGAGGTGAGGTGATGAGATTGAACATCTAAGGGTCCGTCTCTCCTGGAGATGATTCAGCAGTGAAACTGTGGAGCAGAAGGAGACGTCTTTATTCCTCTTTGCTCTGATGGTGAACTGGTGACACCAGCCTGTCAGGAACTCTGCTGATGGTTTGGATCAGAGGTGACAGACGCGTCCATCGCAAAATCACTTTTAGACAACGAGTCAAATAGCCCTAAGTTCTTAAAACCCGTCAGTCCCTCACATACAAGCGTTTCCCACCCATTCAACCACGGGACCAAGGGAACACGACACGAAGACCACGAGCCAATCGTCCGCTCCGATGAAGAGGGAAATGCAGAGCTTCACCTGCAGGTATGATTCAAGTCAAATTTTTGGCATAGTTCACCTCAGGTTCATCAGAGAACAAGAAGCAGAGTCTCTGCCTCAACCTGTTCTGGACATTCATTCATTCATTGTCTGTAACTAAAAGACCCTGAAACCACAGGTCCCCCGACGCTTCACAGGGGCCGCCCACAGCTCCTCTGGGATTGGTCGAATGCAGGAGTAAAAGTTCACGACGCTGTACTGTATGTACAGTGTAACATGTGATAAATAAAGGATTGATATTACTATTATGTACAACTTAAACACTTTTGGTCTGTTTTCTCTGAAACCATGTTTGTTTCCTGTATTTGTTTGAACCTGGTTCAACGTTTTCAGCCGTTGAACGTAAACGTACGGAGTCCCTGAAGTCCCTCAGGAAAAGTTTTATCTCGTGTGCACAAGTTATGATCTTATTATCATCTCTAAGAGCGGGGGTTCTTCTCAAAGCCTCCTTGGTGACTGAAAACACAACAAGCTCCTGTTTTAAAACTCCTCACATTCAGACAGACAGAAGTGTTACTGGGTCTCCTCCAGCTCCTCTTCATCTCATGTCTCTGCTACTTTCCTTCACAGAAAATAAAGAAAAAAAGGGATAACTGAAAGAGAGGGCTGCAGAAACGAGGAAGGAGTTGGAGGAGAAAATCCAGCTGCTCCAGAAGCAAAGCGAGAGGTACAACTTCATCTTCAACATCACATTCATCCTTTCACTCTTAATGTCTAGTTTCATATTGTGTTTGAATCATGAGAGAATCAAACCGGGAGAAATTATCTTATTGTGATTTTCTCCATGCAGCCTTCAAAATGAGAATCAGAAGCTCCAGAAGGAGGTTCTAGAGCAGAAGGTCACAATCGGGGCATTTGGTCACGACAATGACCTTCTTCAACGTGAGGTAAACCGGAGGAACTCCATTGTTGGTGGTGTGGCCGATATTTATGAATCATCGATTGAAATTTCCTCTTTGAAACTCGTCTTCCAAATGACTTTCTGAGTCTCCGTGTGTCTCTGTGTCGCTCAGAAGAGGAACGATAAGAGGAATCAGGCCAAACTGATGGAGGAGGTGGAGGAAGTCCTGAAGGTAAGTTACTTTGTCTGCTTCTTCTCCTGATCATTAAAACTGGACATTAGTTGATCAGTCTGAGAACCTCTGAGAGAACACACTGATGTCATTGTTGTAGGTGGGACCAATTTGACCGCTTCTTTTCACAATTCCCCTGTCCTGATGTAAAACACGTGGTTAAAGTCTTATTTTTACACCAATGTCAAGGAAACTTCATTGAAAGGACTTTCAGCTGGAGTCAGAATGGTTTCTACCAAGCTGTGTCATGTGACACCGCACCGCCTTGACATCAGCAGTCAGAGGTCCAATCAAACTAAATCTCAGGGTTTAATAATCTCCAAGAGTCGATGTGACTATTGAGTCCAGCAGTCATGAAATCACGTCTGAACATCATTTCAATGTCAAAACTTTCAGGAGGACAGAACTTTATTCCCATCATGCTGCTGGTCTGCTGCCTCCCTCCTGCAGCCTCTCTCTCCTCACTGAATGATGGCCAATGTGTTTACTTGTGGTTCTCAACTTTAAGCTAAATGACCTGGAATTCCAGTTCATTTAGCTTTAGGTTGTTTTATGCTTATGCCAACTAACAATAAAAACAATAAAGATGAATTATTCGTTCCTAAATGTCTTTTAATGAACTTTACTGCTTTTCTAACTGACTGTTAAACCAAACGGGTCGTTTTACCAACAGTATATTTGATGAACTGGAATTTAGTCCTTTCAAGTTGCATCACATCACTGCTGTAAATAAAATGTTTAAATAAATAATGCAAAACAAATATATATAAAAAATACTGCAAGAGTTTCTGTGGAATCAAACCAGCATCCATGTAAATGAAGGAAAACAACCAGTGGAAGAAAAACTAGACGGTGCTTTGTGCATTCTGTAGTCAACAACTACATCAGGCTAAATCGTTTGACAGTTGGATGCAGCCCACACTGGACACGCACACACGCCTGTGCACTCGGCAGGCAGCCACACACTTTCAGCAGTAACGTGAAACGTCTGCATGAGCAATGCAACGTGTGATTTTATAGTTGGGGCACATTTAGAACGTGGAGAGTATCATCGTGATTTCAGCTTTGCAGACCTTTCAGTTTACAACATTTTTTGGCCGTGTTGAGGGAGAAACACTCCCACACCTTGGATGTTTTCTGTCACAATGGTGTTGCTGTTTACTTCCTGCTTATTACGCGGTGTCAGCGGCGGCGTCCGATGGCGTCACCGAGGAATCGACGACTAAATTTGTCGACAACTAATTACATAATCCATTATTCGTTTCAGCCCCACTTATTTTCCCTGTTGTATGAACACTATGTTTTTAAAATTATATATCATAATATTTTTATGAATGTTGCCCGGATATATATTTTGGTCAAATTTGAATATCCTTGATATCCAACTTATGTCATTTATTCATGGCCGCTTTAGCTCTTTTGGTCGAGTGGTCGTCCCCCAATTAGGAGGTCAGGGTTTGAGCCCTGTCCCAGTCCTTGAGTAAAGACCCTTAAAACACAGTCCCCCAGCGCCTCACAGGGGCCGCCCACTGCTCCTCAGGGATTGGTCGAAAGCTTGAGTAAAAGTTCACGACACTGTACTGTATGTACAGTGTAACATGTGATAAATAAAGGATTGTTATTACTATTATGGACAACTTCAACACTTTTGAGCCCAATACTGACCGCTGTGGGACCCCACAATACAACTAATACCAAAGTCTGATGATCTATAATCACCCATTTGGACAAAATGCTGCCTGTTTTGTAGAAATCTTCTCATACCACACTTTTCTACTACGTGTTTCTTATTATCAGTACAATCGGTTACTTAAAGCCACAGATGTTAGTCTGTTTTCTCTGAAACCATGTTTGTTTCCTGTATTTGTTTGAACCTGGTTCAACGTTTTCAGCCGTTGAACGTAAACGTACGGAGTCCCTGAAGTCCCTCAGGAAAAGTTTTATCTCGTGTGCACAAGTTATGATCTTATTATCATCTCTAAGAGCGGGGGTTCTTTTCAAAGCCTCCTTGGTGACTGAAAGCACAACCAGCTCCTGTTTTAAAACTCCTCACATTCAGACAGACAGAAGTGTTACTAGGTCTCCTCCAGCTCCTCTTCATCTCATGTCTCTGCTGCTTTCCTGCACAGGTGAGAAGAGCTCAGGAAATGAGAGACCATCTCTGAAACAGAGGACTGTGGACAGAAGGAGGGGGTTGGAGGAGACTATAAAGCTGCTCGAGAAGCAAAGCGAGAGGTACAACTTCATCATCTTCAACATCACATTCATCCTTTGACTCTTAATGTCAAGTTTCATATTGTGTTTGAATCATGAGTGAATCAAACCTGAAGAAATGATCTTATTGTGATTTTCTCAGTGCAGCCTCCACAATGAGAAGCAGAAGCTCCATGAGCAATTTCTGGAGCAGGAGGGCACAATCGGGGCACTTCGTGAAGAAAGTGACCATCTTCAACGTGAGGTAAACCGGAGGAACACCATTGTTGGTGGTGTGGCCGATATTTATGAATCATCGATTGAAATTTCCTCTTTGAAACTCGTCTTCCAAATGACTTTCTGAGTCTCCGTGTGTCTCTGTGTCGCTCAGATGAGGAACGTTAAGAGGAATCAGGCCAAACTGATGGAGGAGGTGGAGGAAGTCCTGAAGGTAAGCTACTTTGTCTGCTTCTTCTCCTGATCACCAAAACTGGACATTGGTGGATCAGTCTGAGAACCTCAGAGAGAACACACTGATGTCATTGTTGTAGGTGGGACCAATTTGTCTGCTTCTATTTACAATTCCCCTGTCCTGATGTAAAGCACGTGGTTAAAATCTTATTTTTACACTAACGTCAAAGAAACTTCATTGAAAGACTTTCAGCTGGAGTCAGAATGGTTTCTACCAAGCTGTGTCATGTGACACCGCACCGACATGACATCAGCAGCCAGAGGTCCAATCAAACTAAATCTCAGGGTTTGATAATCTCTAAGAGCCGATGATTGATGGCCAATGTGTTTACTTGTGGTTCTCCTCAGGAGATAAAGAATTTAAACAATGAATGCCCAGAGGAGGAGCAGACCGTCAAGCTACTGGGAATTCATCTACTAAAACTGAAATGAAAGTAGGTTTCTTGAGAAGAAAGACCTGGATGAGTTAAGTACAAGTTACTTTCCAGTCTAGCAGCCCTCTGCGTTGGATCAAGGGAAAGTGTTCTACCTGTGGTGGTTGTAAAAGAAGATCCAGCAGGTTGTGACGTAACCAGAATGGTTATGTTTGTGGTTCTTAGGAGCTAAAGAAGTCTGAGGATGAATCCACGAGTCTGCTGGAGCGCTCTTCTTGGCAGGATGGAGTTGTGTCCCTGAGGAGGGAGAAATATCCGCTCTGCCAGAGTCTGGATGGCCACTTCCCAGTAAGGTTGGTAGTGTAACATGTCAGTAATCTCAAGAACAGGTGCTGAGATGGTGGCCATATTTCACTTTTGGTCCAATCCTGTATTGGCGGTGAGGTATCCTGGTATTTTAGAGTTTGTATCTTCTTTGTTTTGATCAAAATCAGGATAATAGTCAGAGTATCTGAAGACAATCGGCAAGTTCATCTTAGTCAACTTTAGTGCAGCGTCTGACGACCTGTGGAATCTTAAGACTTAAAACATCTTTAAGTCATTCTTTGATTTTCAAGGACTAAAAATGGCTTAAAATGTCTGGAACTTCAAGCGGGGAGGTACTGAATTTTTCTCTGGACCAGAATAAATGGGTGAGGCTATTTTTGTGAAGTTTGTATGTTTTATTTTTCCACTAGTTTATCCCTTCTCTATAAAGAAATGAACGGCAATTTCCTGTTAGTCGAAATAAAGCGCGCTCTGCTGTGATTGGCAGAGACATCGCAGTGATCTACGATTAGTCATGTTTTTATACAGTTATTATATTTTTATTGATGCTTTTTTCTGCTTTTACTTTGTAGCACTTTGAGATTTGATCCAAATGTAAAGTGTGTTATAAATTAAATGTATTATTATTATTATTGTTATTATCTGCATTTTATGTAGAAGAAGAACGTATGTGATAGAGTGAAGAAGACGCGATGGGCAGATTGAATCATGGGTAGATGTGAGGTGCTTGGAGGACGAGAAATATGGAGGCAGGCTGAAAATATCTAACATTCATGTGAGGCGTAACGCCAACATTATCTTTTTACCTCAAGATGCATGAGATCAGATAAACAACAGGGGAGTATTTCAAGAAGTGGGCTTAACAAACTCTGATGCCTGAGTGAATGTATCTAATAGTTATACCCGATTTTCTCTTAATATTGTTGCAACAAGGTGGCTGAAAGATATTAAACACATTTTCATTTTTGAGACCTACGTCCACAACAAAACAGTCGAAAATAAAAGACAATCCAGAGTTAATCCTGCGTAGATAAAGAACTCACTCGAGGAATTTTAAATTTCTTCTGGGAACGCTTCAGGATCCCCCCGGGATCAGCCAGAGAGGGTTGGAGGCGTCACTGGTGTGAGATGTTTGAGATGTTATGGTTTGAGAATGCCATTCAGATCAATCATGGGATAAAAGCAGGTTTGATATGGGTCTACAAGTCCTCTCCTCACGTCAATCTATAATCTGACAAATGACTGACGGGCAGGAGGAGTCAGGAACAACCTCAGGCTTTTATTGAAGTAAGATTACCAGCGAGCAGGCTAGGTTCAGAGCATAAATTGCCAAGTTAACTGAGTCAGAGCTCTACTTATCCTGCTTTCTGGAACGGAAATCAACAGTGTCCCTCATCTCAGGCTTAACAAACTCTGGGTTTCCGCTAAACCCGCTTCCTCAAAGACCCCCCCAACTCTGTCAGCTGTAAACAAAACTAGTGTTTCCATATTTCCTGCCAGCAGAACCAGCTCTGTGACCAGAGGTCAACGTTGTAGTCAAGATGTTCCTCCTGTTTCCTGATGTTTATCTGATGTTTCATACATGCTACTTTGTGAGGGTCCTTGTAGAAGATGAGGCCTTGTCCAACATGTTTCAAAACTTCAACCATTTTCTGTAACTCAAAAACGTTTTATCTTGGTATTATTACATGGTTGTAGTGATAGGTGTTAAAACTTCAGACCACTAGGTGGCAGCATGAGGAAGGGTTCCAGGTGCAGTTGCTGTAAAAGAAGATGCAACAAGAGGATGTGTGTTTAACGTGTCTGTGTGCTAACTACTCTGCTGCAGTCTGAAATAAACGTCTGTTGTAATGATTTAATAAAAACATAACAACGGTAACTGTTACTGTCTTCTTTGTCCAGAGCTTTACCTTCAATGAAGACTCTACCTCCATGACCAGCCCTTCCATGTCTGCCCTTCCCTGGTTCTGAAGGACCATCACCACCACCGTCCAATAGACCAGTAAGCATTCTGTCCTGAAGGCTGATTATACTGAAGGGGTTGAAATGTGGACTGATTTTATCAAGATGTGTGTGTGAGAGAGGTGGCGGATAAATTAAACTCAAGCTTACTTTTATTTATTTATTAATTTTACAATTTTTCTGTGGAAAATGTCATGCTTGGTCCCTGTTCCCCAAAAAAGACAGCCTTTTTTTCAAATCAGGGCTTTCACAAGGACAGCACTTTATTCCCAACATGCCGCTGGTCTGCTCCATCCCTCCTGCAGCCTCTCTCTCCTCACTGATTCATGGTTCTTGTCAGGAGACAGAGATGGACCGGTCCCACTAGGACAAGGGCCAGTCCAAGTTCTTGGTTCTCCAGACCCAGCTGGATCAGCAGAGAGAAGATCATGCTCGTATCCTGGAGGAGAGGAGTAAGTTTGTTTCTGGCGTGGTTCAGCGTTTCAGCTGTTAGAGCTTTTCAGTTGAATTCTAGTGTGACAGACGTTGTTCTCACGGACAGCTGTGTAACGAGAAGAGCAGATACTCGTTTAAATGATGACCCTCCTTTTGTTAGATGTCCCATCAGCAGAAAGAGAAGGTGGTCCTGGGGGCTCACTGCAAAAAGTTAAACACTCTGCATGATGGGAAACGTGTGGAGACTCAGCAGAGGGAGGAAACCCTGCTCCACGTGGGGCCGAAGATTCTGGAGGCGGAGGTGGTGGAGCTCCATGGCTGGAAACAGAGTTTGGGTCAACAGGCTGAGAAGATCCAGTACATTCATATAAGACAGCACTCATAGTCTGAGGCTGCTCTGAAGTCTGAAGGTGAGAC
Source organism: Lophius americanus (assembly GCA_037951165.1). Classification (NCBI taxonomy): domain Eukaryota; kingdom Metazoa; phylum Chordata; class Actinopteri; order Lophiiformes; family Lophiidae; genus Lophius; species Lophius americanus. Next base: position 227,511 of record JBBDHG010000197.1, on the reverse strand, counting down.
CGCAGCAGTCTTGTCTTCAGGCTACTGGACTGTGTTAGATTCACATCGCACTTATTTTGTCTACTTTGTGTTGTTGAACCTAAATGTCATTTTGGATGTATAAAACATTGATCTCTCTAGCTCTCTATCTGAACGCACACTAAAAACAAAATGTGTTGAATGCACTGTAAAATGTCAGCAGCTAAAATTTCACCTTGAAAATACGTTGACCATGTACAAGACCTAACAGTGAATTCCATGAAGAACAATATTCACTTTGAATCTCATTACAAGGACATTAAAAATGCAAGTAAATTGCAAACAAAAACAACCTTAAAATCAACAATTGTTCACAAACAGACACGGTGTTTCTAACGTCTCATTTCTGTGGAAACTAAGGATTGTTCTTGCTAAATGGTCAAAGGCTTTATTTATTGTGCATTTTATTTATTTATTTACCTCTTATTTAACCATGAAAACCCATTGAGATTAAAAATGTCTTACAAGAGAGACCTGACTGAGGTAGCAGCCAGTCACTTTAAAAATACAAAAGATATACAGAGAATCCACAGTAGAACAACAGAAACTATTCATACATAGTGGCCTCTCCAGAAAAACAAGTACGTGTCTATCAGCACATTATTTATGATGCTTTAAAAAAGATTCAATAGATTAAGTGTGATTTCCATTTTGGTGAATACCAGCAGAAACATCACAGTATTTTTCTGATATTCTCTTATTTTTAGGTTTCACTGTATTTTAAACTTAAAGTTATTTTTTCAACAAATTCTGACTATAAAAACCAAAACGACTTACTGTTTCTTGATTCAGGGTGATTCTTTGTACATACTACTGTTCTGAATTTTACAGCGTCTTAGTGTTGCCATTTGCCAATATTTTATGGTGTGAAACAAAATGTTAAAGAAATGCCTGGATCTATTATCAATATGTTGTTTTGTATTAGTCTGAATTCATTGTGATTTACTTATTAACTCTTGTTTTATGTAACGTCCCTATACCGTACTGTTATCTACATGGTCACCGCATCTTTTACTGTAGAATTCTTTCTATCACAGCAGGCAGTATTTTACCGTAAATGATAGAGGAGTTTAAGTGTGCTCACAGGATAATGACTTTCTATCTGGCTGGGCAGGTGGACACGGTAATCTCAGTGTGGTGTGCCTGATCTGATGGATTGTTGGTCGGCCAGGCGGAGCGTCAATCTCTACGTCAGCAGCTGGATCGGAGGGAGAGAGACCTCCGTACGAACCCGGAGGAAACAGCCCGCTCACCAGACGCCTTCCTAAATCAGAGACCGAGGTCAGATCCCTCACCAGCAAGGTACGCTTTTCCAGCAGACATGTGTCACTGACCGTCCGAACCTTTTAAATAGTCTTTTAGTCACAACTCAACTATAAATACTATTAAAGCCCTTTAATGTCCTTCTAATGTCCATTAATTGGGAATTGGGACGGAACCTGTTTATAATGAGACCCAGTGGCAGCACGTATATACTAAAGAGTACGGGCAGAGGATGGAGCCCTGAGGGACACCGCAGGTCAAATGGGCTAGAGATGAGGAGGCATTAACCATCGATACTGAAAAACTCCTGTTTGATAAACAAGATTTATTATTTGTCTATTATCTGTGAGGATTCACTTAACAGAACTAAAAACTTATGTGACTTGATTAACAAAACAAAGTTGAGCTGATCTCACAAAATCTTTTTTTCTTGAAATAATTTTGTATGTCGTTTTTTTTTTTTAACTTCATTTAAAACATGCTTGGACATATTTTTAATTTCATGGTTAATTCAGAGTGTGTAAAATATTAAATTCACAAATGACTAAAAGAAATAAAATGTGCAAAGAAATCCATAACTTTTATTTCTTGATGAGGACATTAAAGGGCTGATTATGAAAAGATCCTGCAAATGTCTTAATTGTATAAGATGAGGTGAGGTGATGAGATTGAACATCTAAAGGTCACACAGTCTCTCCCAAAAGCCTCTCCTGGAGATGATTCAGCTGTGAAACTGGAGCAGAAGGAGACTGGACTCTTTATTGCTCATTGTTCTGATGCTGAGCTGGTGGCACCAGCCTGTCAGGATCTCTGCTGATGGTTTAGATCAGGGGGGTCAAACTCAAGTGCACAGGGGGCCAAAACTCAAAGCACGATTCAGGTCGCGGGCCAAACAGGATAAACATTTATTGAACACACTGAAACTACATGTTTGAACATAAATATGAATAAAACAGACACAAGACATCGCACACCTTCATCATCAGCTCTTCAGAAACTCTCCTTCGGTAAATGGACGGGCTGATTTGGCCATCTCCTCTGCCACAATAAAACTTGCTTTCACAGCAGCTTCACTTTGGGATTTTGCTCTGGGGAAAAACGTCTGCTGAAATCTCAGCGTCTTCTTTAACTCTTCTACTCTCTGTATCTTCTCCTCTGCATTCAGGTTTTTTTTTGTCTATAATTTCTCATCCGTTGGTCCGGTTTAGTCCAACTTCGGTGTTTATGAATCAGCTGAAGGAGTTCTGTGTTGTATGTCATGTACCATGAGGATACAGGAACAATAGGGAGGAGATTTATCTGAGTCTGTTCTGTGTCCTTTTGTTTCCTGACAAGGACTTTTTATAAAATGTAGAAGATCAGAATTGGCATGTTTAGAAATAAGGAGGTATGTGGAGAGGTCTGAATTGGGCTGTGATGATTTGCAGCCGTGGGGCGTGATGATGAGTCCATGATGGTGTGTATGGAAAAAGAAACTGGTGTACATGTTGGTGCGTCATCAAAATGATCCCTCTTTCCAGAATGGCTTCAACCGCTCCTGTTGAATTAGCCGCCATCTGGAGGTGGGAGAGAAAATCTATTCTACAGGAGGTGGTTCCATTAGTCACTAATGGAACCACCTCCTGTAAAATAGTTGTTTTTACAGGAGGTTGAAATTTTCAACCTCCTTCAATTGCCCCCAGGGGTGGGCAATTAATTTTTACCGGGGGCCGCATGAGCAACCTGAGCACTGCTGGAGGGACAGCAGTTGAAGATGCTGGCAGTGTGTGCGCCCCGCTGTCTGCCACTGACAGTTTTGTTTGTGTTTCTGTTGTTTCTGGCTCTCTTTACAAGACATGACAACTCTCTACTGGTTCATGATCCCTTCACTTTGTTCAGTATTCTACTTTACGTGGACACTTTGGTTAAGTACCATCGGAACGGGCAAACATCTCTTTCCTCGCTGTTGTCACCTGGCTGATAACAGGTATCAGCCAGGTGACAACAGGTGTCGGTTTGGATCAGGAGACCCAGTTCCTTTGCACTCGTTTTCCTCGTCTCCGCTGAGCTGGTATCGATCATCGAAACCTGAGGCTGCTGGAGCCGGCAGTGATTAATGACTTTTCTGATTTCTCTCATGGAATCATGTCTTGGCATGTCCAGGTTTAACCTGTCAGAGATCTTGACATGGAGGAGCTGTTTTCAAAGCTGTGGGCAAATACTTTATAAACCTTTCTGATGCTTTTAATGTGATACCGTTTGGATCCGGCCCCACAGACAGCATTGGCCCAGGCTGGGTCTTGTTTTGATTCTAGATTTTACCGGGACCCAATGAAGGGAAGCTAATACAGGAGAGATATGTTCTCTTAACCTGGTTCTTGTCAGCACACGTGCAGCAGCGTTCTGGATCAGCTGGAGGGGCTTCATAAACTTATTGGGACTACTTGCTAGGAGGGCATTACAGTAATCCAGCCTTGAAGTAACAGATGCATGAACTAACCTTTCTGCATCTTTTTGTGACAGAATGTGTCGTATTTTAGAAATAATACGCAGATGAAAAAAGGCAGTCCTAGAAATCTGTTTTATATGGAGGCAAAGGTTATATCCTGATCAAAGATAACTCCCAGGTTCCTCACAGTGGTGCTGGAGGCCAAGGTCATCCAAGTCTTAATGTCTTTGAGACACGCCTCTAAGTTCACACTCTTCTGTTTTGAAAAACAACGACGGCCCTTTTGATTCCAACCCTTTCTGCCAATCAGGAAGAGAAGGTGGTGAGGACGCTGTAGATCAGTGGTTCCCAACCGATCTGGCTTCAGGACCCACCATCAACCCCTTAATGACAAGACGCGACCCAAATCAAAAGAAAGTTTTCAACTTTTCAAATTGATTTAACATAACATTCAGTAACACTTCAGTAACTTATTCTGGCAATACAAATTAAAATAAAATAAAAAATGCAAATAGGACAACCAACATTCAGTTTCTCCAGTTTTTATCCACAAACTCAAAATAAATTTAACAAAAAGTGCAATTCAAAAAGATTCAAGTATACAAAATTAACTTTTCTTCTGATTACCTTATCAGTTGTTAAATACTGAAAAACATGGTGCTTTGAAGAAAATTAAGCAGCACTAACTTCAACCTTACTGACATCATAGACATGAGACCTGAGGAGTTAATGGGAGAACTGGGGATGTTTTCTGGTCCTCACAAGAGTCTCAAAGTCTGGAGTTATAGTCAACAAAGCAACTCTGAGGTCATGTTCTGTTTCGGTGTTTTGTCTTCAGCTGAACCAAAGCGGAGAAGCCACACTCACAGAGATAGGTAGTGCTGAATGGTAGGAGGATTTTTATTGCTCGAGTGGGAATGGAAGAATACTCGCTCATCACAGTGCTGCACCAGAAATGGGAGAGGCTTACCTCTGTGAATTTATTTTTCAGCGTGCGGTCACATGACAGCTCCACCAGCTGACTCTCCTCGTTGCTTGGCAACGTGACGCTTTCCATGTCGATTCCAAAGGGGTCACGTATCCAGTCGGCATCCCTCTGTTTCTCGGGGAAATAGTCATTAAACCGCTCCAGAAGTTTATTCAGATGTGTCGTTATATTTTTCCTCATTACATTTTTTCCTGCCGTGTCCAGTTGCTGTCCCTGGTGACAGGCGTTGGGAAACATGTGGAGTCGGCTTTTAGAAACATGTCATGCCCACACAGAAATCTTTTTTTTGAAAGCATCGATTTTGTCATCTTGTTCAAAATTTTGTTCCCCCTCCCCTGCATAGACACATTTAATGTGTTTAATTGTTCAAACACATCAGCGAGGTAAGCAACGTGTGCGAGCCACACACTGTTGCTAAACAGGTCTGCGAGAGGCGAATTGTTCTGGGCAAGAAAGGCTGCGATTTCATCTCGTAGTTCATAAAAACGGGACAGTACCTTTCCCCTCGAAATCCAGCGTACCTCGGCATGATACAACACCTGTACGTGCTCACTACCAAGATCTTGGCACAGTTTTTGAAAACATTGGGTGTTCTTTGCACTCCGTTTAATGTAGTTTACCACTTGGACGACATCTCTTAATGTTTCATGAAGCACTGGCACCATCTCCTTTGCTGCCAGGGCCTCCCGATGCAAAAAACAGTGCTTCCAAGTTGCATTCAGAGCTCTGTCAAGTATTCTCCGCACGACCCCCGAGTGTTTTCCTGTCATGGAGGCAGCGCCATCAGTTGTGATACCGACCCACATGTCCCAGCTTTGGCCCACTGAACTCAAATACAAGTCCACGGAGCTGAAAATGTCCTCTGCAGTCGTAGTAGTAAGGAGCTCTCTTGTGCAGAGAAATTGTTCCTGTAGGTCCCCGTCCCACACATGTCTCAAATAAACGAGTAAAACCGCTTTGTTTGTTATGTCTGTAGATTTGTCCATTTGTAATGCAAAACGACCACTTGCCTTGATGCGAGCTGCGGTCTGTTGTTTGATGTCATCCGACATGTTTTCAATTCACCTGCTTATAGTGTCACTTGAGAGAGGTATAGTTTTCAGTTTGTCCGCTGCGGATTGATCCAACACCTCTCTGACCATGTCCATGGCCGCAGGTAAGATGAGGTCCTCTGCAATGGTGTGAGGCTTCTTTAACTTAGCAATACGATGTGCCACCTTGTAAGACGCACGGAGTGCCTGGTCTTGCTTGGAGCACGAAAAAGTAAGACACTTTTGTGATGTCCTCAGGTCTTGAAGTCGTCTTTGAAAGTACTCAACAGGTTTATCTTTGAGAGAGGTATGTTTTGTTTCCAGATGCCGATTCAGTTTTGAAGACTTTGTGCTTTCTTGTGCCAACACCTCGCTGCACAAAACACACTGTGGTTTTTGTCCTTTGTTGTCCTCAATGTAGGAGAACCCATACTTATATATATATATATATATATTCTGTGTCGTATTTACGTTTCACCATGCTCAATTCACTTTTAAAAACAAACTTTGCAAGTCTTCTTCTATGCTGTGAAATGGCGGGTGTTAATTAGTATTACAGGGCGTTATCGCCACCTACTGTTGCTCGGTTTGAGGAGTTTGTTTATTGTGGTGAAGAGTCTTGGGGTTGTTGGAGCCAGAGTGAATGAGCTATGAGTAGTAGGTGGACCGTGCTCTGGTGAGTGTGTCTTTGTACTGTTGAAGGTAGGCTTGAAGATGTACTCTTGAACTGGTTTTCTTGTAGAGTCTTTCCAGTTGGCCCTTCTGGATTTCATCAGGTGGAGTTCAGAAGTGTACCAGGGAGCTGAGTGTGTAAACAAAACAGTTTTGGTTTTAACAGAAGCCAGTTGGTCGAGACAGGAGGACAGTGTGTCGTAGTAGTAGTTGACAAGGTTGGAGGGATTGTCAGAGAGTGGGGGAGTGAATGCAGACATTTTACTGGTAAGCGAGGCTGAGAGAGCGGAGGGGGGCGGAGATTTGAGATTTCTTAAGGATATTGTGCTTTTGGGATTGGGATATCGATGTCCATGGTGATTGCCAGATGGTACGAGATGTTGTGGCTGGAGAGTTGTTGTGCTGTAAGACCGATGGAGTGAGTGGGGAAGTTGACGTGTTGTGTAAAGTTGAAGCAGTGTAGAAGTTTCAGGAAATTCTATGACAGATTTGCAGTCTGTGTCCTCTATGTGTATCTTTAAATCACCCTGGAGCAGAACAGAAGGTGAGATGACACATAGTTGGCTTAAAAAATCTGAAAAGTCAGATGGAAAGGTGGAGTTAGTTTTGGGGGAGGGGGTACATAATGGCACTGACCGAGGGGGTTGGACCAGAGAGTTTGAATTTAAGGTGTTCGAAAGAGTGAGCGGCAGGGATGGAAATGGTCCTTTTTGATATCCTTCCTGTAGACAGCAGCAACACCACCTCCTCGCCCCTCGAGATGAGGTTTGTCGATGTATGAGAATCCTGAGGGTGTTGTCTGGTTTAGTGAGAAGTAGTCCAGAGGTTTGTGCCAGGTTTCGGTGACACAGAGGAAATCCAGGTTAAAATCAGTTATAAAATCATCGAGAATGAAGCTTTGCAGAGACCTCACATTTAAAAGGGCCAGCTTACACTTAGTAGCTGGTGATTGCATACGGTTACATTTTATGTAGCAAAGATCGTTTTCGTTAAAACCTTTAGAAGTGCATCGTGGACATTGAATCCTGTCTATTAAAACAGTGTGATATGGAGATGAACTGGGGGAGGTGTTGATGCAGAGGGGGAGCTAACGCTGGAAACAATGACCTGAAAGCAAGACGGATGAGGTGCTTGGGGCTGGTGTGTGTGTGGAGAGTAAATAGTCAGTTGCGTGGACATGACTGTACTGCGTGTTGAATGTTGGCGACTAGCTTGTTTGAATGGAGGCCGTTCCTGTTGAATATCTATAATATTTACATCAACCTTGAGCCCGATCAGCCCCGGGCGCTGCCCCTCAGGGATGAGTTAAATGCAGAGAACCAAATTTCACTACGTTGTACTGCTTGTAGGATTGTGTGTTATATAATTATGAAGGTTATAGGCTGTCCTCACTCAGTGCAACCACATAGGATGGCATGTGGTTCTGATGCCAGTCAAACGTAGAAAATAGTCTTAAATAACGTCACCAAACCTTCGATAGGTTCTGGTAATCCAAAAAGAAAAGAAAATACTGCATAGAGGTCAGAAAGAATTGGAAGACTTTAATCAGAAAAGTCACATGACAAGAAATTAAAGTGCTCAGTCACCGTTATCACTACCCAACAGTTGAAATAAAGAAGACTCATTTCTCACACGTGTGAAAATAAGAACAACGGCCTAACAGCAGAGGAAAACAATGACCTTTATGTCTCGTCTGTCAAACTCACAACAGTCCATCACTGAACCGCAGGATCTAAAGATTGATCTTCTGCAACACGTGAAACCAACAACAGCAGTCGGAGCGAAATGTTCTCGCAGCAGGACGACTGCAAACAGTCCTGTGTAAAAACAAGACAGAAAGGGATCAACACACTGAATCAACGTGGATCAACTTCATTTGTTTATTGCCCATTTGTAAATAATTGATTTACTGTTGCACGTATCAAATACCAGAGAAGCCCATCATAACGGACCCTTCTGTAAGTCCCGCCCCTCAAATGCAATCTGTCCAATCGTTTCCATTATTCTCGAGATGATTGGCTGCTGTGGCACGTCCTTTTAACCTTCATTCCCTCAGCTTGAGGGAATCTATGGTAAAGAACTATGTAGACATCTTGAATTGGGATTATGACCGGTCAAAATGAAGTTAATGGCAACTGGATAATGAGTCAAAACGAGGTTCCAGATATCGGTCATGAATATCTGGTCTAGCGAATAAACGCTAGGAGGTCTTGTCATCGGCCGACACTCACGCAGATAGAAAGGCATGTGAAGGTGAGCTGACCTTCCAGGCAAAAATGAGGTCTTCTACACATAAAAAACACTCCTGTACGTTTCACGTCCAAAAACCAAGAAATGCAAACTAAACTATCTGGTTATCATCAATTATCTGCATCAACTATCTTAAGATGCCCTTTAATGACCTTCACTTTTGGTCAGACCAAAATGAAAACATAAACAACATCTACTTTAAAAAGGAGTCAGTGTTTGTTACTTACCACAACAAAGACTGATGTGTGACACTGACTACACACCACGTATGTTAATCCATCCACTGACTTTTTCTGCTTATCTATCCAACCGCACATATTTATAATATTTCTTATCATAAAGTATATTTTAGGTTTTTCCACATTTCTAACGTCTGTTTGTTGGAGCTGCTGTAACGACTGAATTTCCCTTTTGAAGATCAAATCTAAAAGAAGCTGAAACGCTGACAGACACTAGAACAAACTTACTTGGTTCAGGATGTTCCTCCAGCAGCTGCAGATACTTCTGCTGGAGGTCCGCTTTCTCCGAAGGAGAACCACAAGTTCTCCTCAGGCCTGAGAGCAGCCTGTTGTACCTCCTCATGCAGACGTTTCATCGACTCCACATGGATGCAGAAGAGTGTGCGTGTTAATTCATTGATTTCCAGGTCCATCCATGCGTCCGCTGGGTCCATTGTGGTCAGTTCGTTCTGTTACAAACTTTCTCGGGGTAAGCTTGGACCCAGGTGCCGACACAAGACAGTGTGGCAGAGCAGGTGAAATTAAAATATTTAATATAAACCAAAAAGAGGCACGAGGAAAAGGCAGGGCATCAAAGGGGAATAATGAAAAAACACTAGGATTCACTTACAAAGCCCTGGGAGAAGGCTGGGACGCGTGATGACACGGGGGAACATCATACAAGGAACTGGGCCAGAAGGAAAGGCGAGGACAGACTATATACACTGACTTAATGAGACACAGTTGGAGGGGAAACACAGGTGAACATGATGACCAATCACACAAGAGAACAGAATCCCAGGACAGACACAGAGAGGGAGAAAGGAACACAAGTGAAACACACACTAAGACTACACTAGGAAGGACAAAGGGAATTAAAGAACAATAAACACATAAACACACTAAAAAGGCAACACAATTCAAAATGATGGAACTTCACAATCAAATAAGAAGAAATAAACACAAAGTCATGACAGTTACTGCATCTGGTTAACCGGTTTAGCTTACTGTCCTTTCATTTATATCTTTTATATGTACAGTGTTAAGTTAAGGCTGTTTTATCGAGCCACTGGACGGATGACAGTATGTCTACACATGTTCTGTCACACTTTTATTTCTAATACTTAACAGAACAATCTGTTAAGTATTAGAAATAAAACGTCAAGAAGATGACGTTGTACCTCTCGCTTTGCTTCTCGAGCAGCTTTATAGTCTCCTCCAACCCCCTCCTTCTGTCCACAGTCCTCTGTTTCAGAGATGGTCTCTCATTTCCTGAGCTCTTCTCACCTGTGCAGGAAAGCAGCAGAGACATGAGATGAAGAGGAGCTGGAGGAGACCCAGTAACACTTCTGTCTGTCTGAATGTGAGGAGTTTTAAAACAGGAGCTGGTTGTGCTTTCAGTCACCAAGGAGGCTTTGAGAAGAACCCCCGCTCTTAGAGATGATAATAAGATCATAACTTGTGCACACGAGATAAAACTTTTACTGAGGGACTTCAGGGACTCCGTACGTTTACGTTCAACGGCTGAAAACGTTGAACCAGGTTCAAACAAATACAGGAAACAAACATGGTTTCAGAGAAAACAGACTAACATCTGTGGCTTTAAGTAACCGATTGTACTGATAATAAGAAACACGTAGTAGAAAAGTGTGGTATGAGAAGATTTCTACAAAACAGGCAGCATTTTGTCCAAATGGGTGATTATAGATCATCAGACTTTGGTATTAGTTGTATTGTGGGGTCCCACAGCGGTCAGTATTGGGCTCAAAAGTGTTGAAGTTGTCCATAATAGTAATAACAATCCTTTATTTATCACATGTTACACTGTACATACAGTACAGTGTCGTGAACTTTTACTCAAGCTTTCGACCAATCCCTGAGGAGCAGTGGGCGGCCCCTGTGAGGCGCTGGGGGACTGTGTTTTAAGGGTCTTTACTCAAGGACTGGGACAGGGCTCAAACCCTGACCTCCTAATTGGGGGACGACCACTCGACCAAAAGAGCTAAATCGGCCATGAATAAATGACATAAGTTGGATATCAAGGATATTCAAATTTGACCAAAATATATATCCGGGCAACATTCATAAAAATATTATGATATATAATTTTAAAAACATAGTGTTCATACAACAGGGAAAATAAGTGGGGCTGAAACGAATAATGGATTATGTAATTAGTTGTCGACAAATTTAGTCGTCGATTCCTCGGTGACGCCATCGGACGCCGCCGCTGACACCGCGTAATAAGCAGGAAGTAAACAGCAACACCATTGTGACAGAAAACATCCAAGGTGTGGGAGTGTTTCTCCCTCAACACGGCCAAAAAATGTTGTAAACTGAAAGGTCTGCAAAGCTGAAATCACGATGATACTCTCCACGTTCTAAATGTGCCCCAACTATAAAATCACACGTTGCATTGCTCATGGAGACGTTTCACGTTACTGCTGAAAGTGTGTGGCTGCCTGCCGAGTGCACAGGCGTGTGTGCGTGTCCAGTGTGGGCTGCATCCAACTGTCAAACGATTTAGCCTGATGTAGTTGTTGACTACAGAATGCACAAAGCACCGACTAGTTTTTCTTCCCCTGGTTATTTTCCTTCATTTACATGGATGCTGGTTTGATTCCACAGAAACTCTTGCAGTATTTTTTATATATATTTGTTTTGCATTATTTATTTAAACATTTTATTTACAGCAGTGATGTGATGCAACTTGAAAGGACTAAATTCCAGTTCATCAAATATACTGTTGGTAAAACGACCCGTTTGGTTTAACAGTCAGTTACAAAAGCAGTAAAGTTCATTAAAAGACATTTAAGAACGAATAATTCATCTTTATTGTTTTTATTGTTAGTTGGCATAAGCATAAAACAACCTAAAGCTAAATGAACTGGAATTCCAGGTCATTTAGCTTAAAGTTGAGAAGCACAAGTAAACACATTGGCCATCATTCAGTGAGGAGAGAGAGGCTGCAGGAGGGAGGCAGTAGACCAGCAGCATGATGGGAATAAAGTTCTGTCCTCCTGAAAGTTTTGACATTGAAATGATGTTCAGACGTGATTTCATGACTGTTGGACTCAATAGTCACATCGACTCTTGGAGATTATTAAACCCTGAGATTTAGTTTGATTGGACCTCTGACTGCTGATGTCATGTCGGTGCGGTGTCACATGACACTGCTTGGTCGAAACCATTCTGACTCCAGCTGAAAGTCCTTTCAATGAAGTTTCCTTGACATTGGTGTAAAAATAAGACTTTAACCACGTGTTTTACATCAGGAAAGGGGAATTGTGAAAAGAAGCGGTCAAATTGGTCCCACCTACAACAATGACATCAGTGTGTTCTCTCAGAGGTTCTCAGACTGATCAACTAATGTCCAGTTTTAATGATCAGAGGAAGAAGCAGACAAAGTAACTTACCTTCAGGACTTCCTCCACCTCCTCCATCAGTTTGGCCTGATTCCTCTTATCGTTCCTCTTCTGAGCGACACAGAGACACACGGAGACTCAGAAAGTCATTTGGAAGACGAGTTTCAAAGAGGAAATTTCAATCGATGATTCATAAATATCGGCCACACCACCAACAATGGAGTTCCTCCGGTTTACCTCACGTTGAAGAAGGTCATTGTCGTGACCAAATGCCCCGATTGTGACCTTCTGCTCTAGAACCTCCTTCTGGAGCTTCTGATTCTCATTTTGAAGGCTGCATGGAGAAAATCACAATAAGATAATTTCTCCCGGTTTGATTCTCTCATGATTCAAACACAATATGAAACTAGACATTAAGAGTGAAAGGATGAATGTGATGTTGAAGATGAAGTTGTACCTCTCGCTTTGCTTCTGGAGCAGCTGGATTTTCTCCTCCAACTCCTTCCTCGTTTCTGCAGCCCTCTCTTTCAGTTATCCCTTTTTTTCTTTATTTTCTGTGAAGGAAAGTAGCAGAGACATGAGATGAAGAGGAGCTGGAGGAGACCCAGTAACACTTCTGTCTGTCTGAATGTGAGGAGTTTTAAAACAGGAGCTTGTTGTGTTTTCAGTCACCAAGGAGGCTTTGAGAAGAACCCCCGCTCTTAGAGATGATAATAAGATCATAACTTGTGCACACGAGATAAAACTTTTCCTGAGGGACTTCAGGGGTTCCGTACGTTTACGTTCAACGGCTGAAAACGTTGAACCAGGTTCAAACAAATACAGGAAACAAACATGGTTTCAGAGAAAACAGACCAAAAGTGTTTAAGTTGTACATAATAGTAATATCAATCCTTTATTTATCACATGTTACACTGTACATACAGTACAGCGTCGTGAACTTTTACTCCTGCATTCGACCAATCCCAGAGGAGCTGTGGGCGGCCCCTGTGAGGCGCTGGGGGACCTGTGGTTTCAGGGTCTTTTAGTTACAGACAATGAATGAATGAATGTCCAGAACAGGTTGAGGCAGAGACTCTGCTTCTTGTTCTCTGATGAACCTGAGGTGAACTATGCCAAAAATTTGACTTGAATCATACCTGCAGGTGAAGCTCTGCATTTCCCTCTTCATCGGAGCGGACGATTGGCTCGTGGTCTTCGTGTCGTGTTCCCTTGGTCCCGTGGTTGAATGGGTGGGAAACGCTTGTATGTGAGGGACTGACGGGTTTTAAGAACTTAGGGCTATTTGACTCGTTGTCTAAAAGTGATTTTGCGATGGACGCGTCTGTCACCTCTGATCCAAACCATCAGCAGAGTTCCTGACAGGCTGGTGTCACCAGTTCACCATCAGAGCAAAGAGGAATAAAGACGTCTCCTTCTGTTCCACAGTTTCACTGCTGAATCGTCTCCAGGGGAGACGGACCCTTAGATGTTCAATCTCATCACCTCACCTCATTTCACCCTGTTAGACAGGATAATCTTTTCATAATTAAGAGTGAGAATTGTTGAGTTGTGTCTAATAAAGTATTTAAAACCTTTGACTCAATGACCCCTGTGACCTCCTGACGGTCAGCGACGCACGACGGCTGGAGAAGCTTAGTATCTTGATGGTGACAAATCTGACCTCCATCTCTGAACTGTGGAGAGATTTGTAAAGATTGACTGTCTTCCATCGACGGTTCAATCAATCATCAGTGACTTTCAGGAAGCGTTCTGGTTTGCACAGCACCTTTCATGACTGATAGATGGGGCCTTTCAGGCCTGGAATAGAATGATGGGATATGGTCTATGAAGGATCTCTGCATGGATGAGATGTTTGCGTCATTCCAGAATCTGGAAACAAAGTATAGAGTACAGCGCCCAACAGCTGAGGGACTTTGTCAAGAAACAGTCATGCTTCTTCCCCCACAATCCACCAACTGCCTCCGCTGTCCCTGGACACAGATGAGAAGGTACCTTCTCCCAGATCCATGGAAGTCTGAGACCTCATCTGAGGACACAGCGGGATGAGGATCTAAGCCTTCTGCTTCCTGATGCACCCTTAAACAGATCCAGTGTCGTCTCCGTGCTGCAGATATGGGCTCTCACCTCAAACCATTTGAGATGGTGCGCTGGGTCCAACCCCGGAACCTCTCCCAAGAAGGTTCTGAAGTTCTGGAAGAAACAGTTTGATATGATATGATATATATATATATATATACTTCTGTTGTCATCATACGTGTGAGATTCTCAGGCACCCAACACTTTGTACACGTGTAACATGTGACTCATCGACACGCTAACACGTTATCCAACGTAAGAATTAAACCTTCCTCCCTACCTGTCACATTTCTGGGGTTTAACAGTGTGAGAAAAGAACTTCATTGTTCATGACACCATCACTGTGTGCTGAACGTGAGTATACAACTTTTATTAATTGCCACCAAGTGCAAATGTAATATTACATGTTCAAAATATTTAGACATACTAGGCTTCTTCTGTGGATAATGTATCTTAAAATAAAAAAGTATTTGCATGTAATTTGCAATTTCAAGAAGGACAGAGGAACAATAGAAAGTCAACCAAAGGCAGGAAACAAAAGGAAGGTAGAAAAGAAGCGATTGAGTAGAAGTGATGAGATTTACAAGGAATCTAATGTCAATCTAATACTTTAATGCAAGTTACACATTTATACAGTTTTGATGAAATAATACAAAAACAGATTATGAACTTGGGGTTCTTATTGGGAGAGGTGAGTCCAGAGGAGCAGGTCCACCGCTGACATCCCCACAAACCCACGCTGCCCTGGACAGATGATCACATGACAGGATATGAAGCAACTGACACTCAGATTTGAACAAACGTTGTCTGCAGGAGGGGACACAGACCTGCAGGTGGGCTCATGCTGGGTCTCTGCAGCTGGAGCTCACTGATCTGCAAGCAGAATATGCACCAAGAGAGAATTTTGAAAGATGTGATCCTGCTACTTTCTGGATCCAGACTTTTCCTGAGGCTACTTTTGCTGGTCTAACCAAAGTAGCCCTACACACCCGGTCCATGTTTGGATCTACTTACTGCTGTGAGTCTGCATTCTCTGCCACGAAGATCGTAGAAAATAAGTACCGTTCCAGGCTCACCCACGAGCGCCTACATATGTGCATGAGAATGGCGCTAAGTCCATTCAAGGCAAGATTCAAGCTACTGGTAGGACAGTCACATGACCATCTCTCTTACCACGAAAAGGAAGTACTTTTAAAATAAGTTAAGAAAATAAATACATTTGATATAACAGTATAAATATTATTAAAGGGAAAGGGGGCTGCTCAAACCTCTGTTCCTACATAATCTTAAAGAGGCACTTTTTTAACTGTCTTGTTTTATTTTTTACCTGAAATGTATTCCATTGTTGTTTTCATTGTTAGGAAGAAGTTCACTTGGAAGCCATCGCCTTTATCCATCTCGTTCTCATTACCCTGATTTTCCCCATCGAAGCCACTACTTTTAAGATAAAATAAATTCAATCCCCAGTCAAATCCCCTGCTATGTAAAAGAAATCCCACGGATTGAACTCCTCAGATTAAATAAGAGTTGTGTCTGACAGGTTTTCATAAAAATAAATAAACTGTTAGAGTAAAACTGAACATAAACATAATATAGATCTCCTTGCATGGATTAATATTAATCAGGTTTGGACTAAATCGGCCCAACGGTTGAGAAATTATCATGTGAAAAGGCAAATAATTAAATATGAGGCCCACTAAGAAAGGCTTCAAACCTAAAGCTTTCTCGTTATGATGTTTTATTTAGTAAACCACCATCCCTATCTCATTTATTCACTGGATAAAATGTCAAAGGACCCTGTGATATCAGATAATTTATAGACATTTTGCAATTCATGCATCTCCTTTAATGTTTGTGCATCAGCCTCTCCTCCCCATGTTGCTTCACGTTTCATGTTAAACGTTTTATTCTGACTGATAATGCAGACACGTCCTCATGCCTAATCTTGAACTAAACATAACAGTGAAGTTCTGAGCAGCTCCTTCAGCAGCAGACTGCTACACCCACAGCGTGAGACAGAGCGCTACCGCAGGTCCTTTGAGCCAGGCAGCAGTCAGACTCCACAAATAATCACTGTGAGACTGTGCTGTGTGAGACCGACTACACACCACCTGTGTTAATCCATCCACTGACTACACACCACCTGTGTTAATCCATCCACTGACTACACACCACCTGTGTTAATCCATCCACTGACTACACACCACCTGTGTTAATCCATCCACTGACTACACACCACCTGTGTTAATCCATCCACTGACTACACACCACCTGTGTTAATCCATCCACTGACTACACACCACCTGTGTTAATCCATCCACTGACTACACACCACCTGTGTTAATCCATCCACTGACTTTCTACGTAAGTAGAGGTAGACAGACCTAAACTAATTATAATTACCTTTTAATACTGTCGTTACTGTGTGACCAGTGCCCGGATATGTGGCTTTCTTTCCAACTTGATCCACAACTTATTAATGACGTGTGGTTTCCTGTCAGAAGGTCCCACAGCACGTGAAAGAGAACCAAAGACGTGCTAACTCCACCTGACCTCCCACATCCACACCCTCAGCCCGTCTTCGCGCTCTCACACAGGAAGGTACCATTTCAGGAATAGGGTTGATGTAAACATTATAGATCTTGTAACATTCAAAATAACCGACAGTCATGACTTAAAATTCACACTACATATGTCGACTTTCACGGATTAATGCCATTGACATAATTTTTTATTTAAATACATATTTAAACACATTTCATAGACAACTCCCCCCACCCCCACCCCCCATCTAGCTAAATAATGTTATAACCGTAGGTCAGTAAATAAACCATAAAATCATCAGATTATTTTTTAACTAATTGTACAGATGGTATTTATTCCTGTTCTTATTACAACTGTGTCTTTGGAGGTTGTTTTTTGGGTTAAGGTCATTGGTTCATCTACAAAAGCAGGAGACATGAGGACGTGTCTGCATTATCAGTCAGAATAAAACGTTTAACATGAAACGTGAAGCAACATGGGGAGGAGAGGCTGATGCACAAACATTAAAGGAGATGCATGAACTGCAAAATGTCTATAAATGATCTGATATCACAGGGTCCTTTGACATTTTATCCAGTGATAAATGAGATAGGGATGGTGGTTTACTCAATAAAACATCATAACGAGAAAGCTTTAGGTTTGAAGCCTTTCTTAGTGGGCCTCATATTTAATTATTTGCCTTTTCACATGATAATTTCTCAACCGTTGGGCCGATTTAGTCCAAACCTGATTAATATTAATCCATGAAAGGAGATCTATATCATGTTTATGTTCAGTTTTACTCTAACAGTTTATTTATCTTTATGAAAACCTGTCAGACACAACTTCATATTTAATCTGAGGAGTTCAATCAGTGGGATGTCTTTTACATAGCAGGGAATTGGACTGGGGATTGAATTTATTTTATCTTAAAAGTAGTGGCTCCGATGGGGAAAATCAGGGTAATGAGAACGAGATGGATGAAGTCGATGGCTTCCATGTGACCTTCTTCGGCCTCTATTGCACTGTTCCACTGGCAGCTACTTTCAATCAGGAACTCTGGATGAAGAGCAAAGTATTTGTATCATTACCATCTGTTAACTTCATTGTGTCCAAAACCTAAAGACTTTATACTCCTGTCTGTGAAATGAGTTTAAATGTGTATTTTAATAAAAAAATACTTCTATGCCATTAACCTGTGGCGTTCTCTGGGAGAGAATGACTTCAGTTTCCAGCTGTGTAGAATATACAACAATCAATCACAACATTAGAACCACTAGCTGGTGTTAATGTTGTGGCTGATCGGTGTGTGTCTCAATGATTACAACCCCGATTTGAGGTTTGACAAAGTGATGACTTTAGAAACTGTTGCAGACAAGACCGGCAAGAAGAGATTAGAATCCACCCCTAACTTCTTAACATTGTTTGAATAAACCACTGCTGTTGAGGAATAGTGATGATTGACAGCGTTCGATGCGCCTCTTTCATTCCCTTGTTAACGCCCACATCCGGTCTCAGAAAACCAAAAAACAAACCATTTCTTCGTTTCTATCTCCTCGTCTTTTTATTTTTTCTTAATCACATTAGAAAATGAAAGTCCAGCATTTTTCAAATTTCTCTCCTCCCTATTTGGTCTTTAAAAGGAATTATGTCTGATTGTTTTGTATTTCAAAACGAAAAATCAAATTACCACTCGTTTTCTGTTTTTCAATATTCGATTATGAAACGAAATACGAAGGACCAAAACATAGACGGACCATAAAGCATATTTAAAATTACATATTTGAAGATTCAGAACCTGCACGAACATCTGACTTTTAAAGTAATAATTTTGGTGATTTTAATGATTTCGTCTCTGTTATTTGCAGATTTTGCTTCTTTATAATGTGTAAGACACGGAATCAAAGAGTATAGTTATGAATCTGACGCCTCAAAGAGGACCATGATTTATAGACGTCTGTTGATTGGGGCAGAGCTCCGCCTGGACTCCTCTCCAGAGAGAGACTCTGTTCTGTCAGCTGAGTAACAGTAGTAGTAGTAGTAGTATTAGTAGCAGGATGAAAAGACTGAGCTCTAACAGGAATCACGAGGGAATTCGACGCGTACGATCATTTTCCTCAAA
The DNA here is from genome assembly GCA_037951165.1 of Lophius americanus. Lineage (NCBI taxonomy): Eukaryota > Metazoa > Chordata > Actinopteri > Lophiiformes > Lophiidae > Lophius > Lophius americanus. Next base: position 208,554 of record JBBDHG010000197.1, on the reverse strand, counting down.
ATACGATCATTTTGGATCATTTTGAGCCTCTGGTTGGATGAAACTACAACTCCCATCTATTAACACTGCCTCATATCGCGGCAGGGAGTTCAGACAGGCATGTCGGAAGGAGAGACATCTGACATCGGCGCGATTGAGTTTTTGAAGAGTAAGTGAAAATAACTTTGATCAGAAATCGATGATCTTGAAGCTGTGGCTCACATGGTTGTTTTAACATCTTAACTAACCTTATCTTAACCCCTGTGATCGCAACACGCGTATTTAGTTTACATACATGAAAGTTTCCACAAACATTTTCTTTTAGGTACCGACCAAATGACGTCTGATTTTATTAAGTTCAGGGCAGCAGCAGTTCTGCTAACAGTGCAGCGACTAAGGCCAGCGCCATGTTTCGTTTCCTAGGTGATCAGACAGTTGTGACGTAGCCAAGTGACGTACACAGATACGTCCCAATTCATTCATTCATTCATTTGTCTGAAAAATACTCTGGTACAACTCTGTTCAGAAATCAGTCACAGATCAACTGTACTCGTTCAGAGACGTTTTCCAAAGAAATGGGTACGTATAAACCTCAGAATAAAGATAAAACCACGGCTGGTTTGGCATCCATCCAGCAGAGTTTTTATTCTATTATAACTATTTTAACTAGTTTGACATTATTGAACTCCTATTCAATATATGAAATTCTTCGTTTTGTGTGAGATCTATTTGGACTTTTAATTTCCAGTGTTGGGGGTGAAGGAGGTGTGCTTTGCTCCAAACAGGTTAATTATTGTCTTTAGCTTTTGTTAGCGATACCAGTTGATAACAGCTCACGTCGTAGTTTGCTCTTATGAACTCCGTAGCAACATATCCACAGGTATAAGATAGAAAATAACATCTGAACGACTGATTTAATGAGACACAAACTGAAAAGATTCCACTTGTTTTTTAAAAACGGGCAGCCATCTTCGATTTTGAGTTCAGGCTCCTCCCACTTTACGAGTAGGACAAACACTGACGTCAGTTTAGATTTACATTTTTTGCTAAATATTTACTTTTGTGCTAAACAATAGGTTCAACATTTATATTTAAATGTAATATTTAGATTTAACATGTATATTTAGATTAAATATTTAAACATTTAGACGTAGCAAGTAAAATTAATATTTAGACATTTTATTTAACTCTTCTCAAAGCCTCCATGGTGACTGAAAGTACAACCAGCTCCTGTTTTAAAGCTCCTCACATTCAGACAGACAGAAGTGTTACTGGGTCTCCTCCAGCTCCTCTTCATCTCCTGTCTCTGCTGCTTTACTGAACAGGTGAGATGAACACAGGAAAGGAGGAATCTCTTAAACGGATATCCATAGAAGAAGAATTAACGACACCCAGGCAGGAAAACAACAGGTACAACTTCATCTTCTTCAACATCACATTATTCTCTAGTTTCATATTGGATTTGAATCATGAGTGAATCCAACTTGGAGAAATGATCTGATTGTGATTTTCACCATGCAGCCTTGAAGATGACTTCTACATGGAGGAGCTTCGCCAAGAGAACGACCACCTTAAACGTGAGGTAAACCAGAAGAACACCATTGTTGGTGGTGTGGCTGATATTTATGATTTATGGATTTTGATTTGACTTTCCTCATTGCAACTCGTCTTCCAAATGTCTTTCTGAGTCTCTGTGTGTCTCTGTGTCGCTCAGAATTGTCTTATGAAGAGGAATAAGGTCAAACTGATGGAGGAGGTGAAGGAAGTCCTGAAGGTAAGTAACTTTGTCTGCTTCTTCTCCTGATCACTAAAACTGGAGATTGGTGGCATCAGTCTGAGAACCTCTGAGAGAACACACTGATGTCATTGGTGTAGGTGGGACCAATTTATCTTCTTCTTTTTACAATTCCCCTGTCCTGATGTAAAACACGTGGTTAAAGTCTTATTTTTACACCAACGTCAAGGAAACTTCATTGAAAGGACTTTCAGCTGGAGTCAGAATGGATTCTACCAAGCTGTGTCATGTGACACCGCACCGACATGACATCAGCAGTCAGAGGTCCAATCACACTAAATCTCAGGGTTTAATAATCTCCAAGAGTCGATGTGACTATTGAGTCCAGCAGTCATGAAATCACCTCTGAACATCATTTCAATGTCAGAACTTTCAGGAGGACAGAACTTTATTCCCATCATGCTGCTGGTCTGCTGCCTCCCTCCTGCAGCCTCTCTCTCCTCACTGAATGATGGCCAATGTGTTTACTTGTGGTTCTCCTCAGGAGAAAGTGGAGTTCCATAACAGATATGTGCAGCTCCAGGACAAATATCTGGAGCTGCTGAGCCAAGATCCAGAACCAAGTAAGTTTGTTCTAGTGTCTGTCAGCATTTCAGCTGCTTTTAGATAGATTCCTTTATTTTATCCTCAAAAGGGAAATTCAGTTGTTACAGCAGCTCCAACAAACAGACATTAGAAAGATGGAAAAACCTAAGATATACTTTATAATAAGAAATATTATAAACATATACGGATTAATAGATAAGCAGAAACACAGGTGGTGTGTAGTCAGTGGATGGATGAACACAGGTGGTGTGTAGTCAGTGGATGCATTAACACAGGTGGTGTGTAGTCAGTGGATGGATGAACACAGGTGGTGTGTAGTCAGTGGATGGATGAACACAGGTGGTGTGTAGTCAGTGGATGGATGAACACAGGTGGTGTGTAGTCAGTGGATGGATTAACACAGGTGGTGTGTAGTCGGTCTCACACAGCACAGTCTGACTGCTGCCTGGCTCAAAGGACCTGCGGTAGCGCTCTGTCTCACGCTGTGGGTGTAGCAGTCTGCTGCTGAAGGAGCTGCTCAGAACTTCACTGTTATGTTTAGTTCAAGATTAGGACCCAAAATGAAAAGACTCTAAAGATGCACACAAAATGTTTAATTAATTTAAACATGCAAACTCAGGCAGAGGCAGAAAAAAATCAAAATAAGGATACTTTAAAATCTAACAGTGTGTAGCAACTAAATATCAAACGTTCAAAGTAGCAAACAATTCTCAGAAATGACAAGGTGACAAATGATGCCGTACAGTTTCAAACTTCAAAACAATAAATAAGGAGAGACACAAAACGTACAAGAAGCCTGGATTGCGGCAGCAGAAGGAAGCAGGACAGGAGCACAGGAGCTCACATGAGCGGGAACACGGGCAGGTTAAACAGGCCAGAGTAAGAAACGGTCTGACAGAGACAGAGAGGAAGACAGACTGAAATACACGGAGGAACCAGGACAACAGGGAACAGGTGAGAACATTGATCAATCAGGCAGGATAGAAAGAAGCCGAACGCAGAGAGTAAAAAAGTCACAACATATAAACAAACCTGGAAAATGAAAACAGGATTTATAACTTATAACTGACAAAAATAATAAATGTTATGCAGTGTGTGTGTATATGTATATAGATATAGTAAATATACATATATATATATATATATATATATATATATATATATATATATATATATATATATATATATATATATATATATATATATATATATATATATATATATATATATATATATATATATATATGAAAATATGAACACGATTCAGATACCAACACAGTAAATCATATCCACTACAGGAACAGCAGGAAGTGGATCAGAACCAACAGACCAGGGAACACAAGTACGTGAGTACGAATGCATTCCATACAGTTTGGATCCATAATCCAGTTAAAGACAGAAACCAATATATAAAAAATGTATCAATCAACCTAAAACTCAAACAATAGGCAGTTATATAAAATAATGTAACAGCAAGTCAACATTTCTGAGACTTTGTTCTGTTTTCCTCTTTTCAGGCTTCGTATAAATCCATTGATGCCCCTGTTATGGCCTGGGATAAATCCCAGCAGGAGGCTTCTTGTTACAATTATTCACATCTTTATGGACTTGATGGATGTTTGATCATAAACATTAAGTGCTTTCGTCTTCTGTGTGTTTTGACGAGGGAACTACATGGAATGTAGCCAAGCATACATTTTACTTTTAGTCATTTGAGACAGAGAATGTTTAGAGAGTCTGTAATTAAGGCAGTTTTATTCATTTGCAGTTATTGTAAAGTTTTACGTTTTTCTAATAAATCAATCAATCAATCAAAGAGAACGTTACTAAATTGATGACCATTTGGTTTTGAAACCTTTGCACCTTCTTCCTCCTGTTAAATGAAGTGAGTTTGAGGAAAATCAAATCCTTATTGATACTTGGTTTTCTTTCACGTACTTTGTTCTGGTCTCTATTATTGGGCCAGAGGAGATTCAGGTATGTGAGGAACCTGAAACAAGGTGACCTCACCTGTAGGAGCTCAGAAAGCCTCTTCAGCACAAAGATGTCATGTGCATTTTCTCCACAGGGGGCGCTGCAGGTGGCCCAATTCATGCATCCCCCCATAGTGGTGCTTCAACTGGAGCTACAGTCGAGAGTATGTTGAGTGAATATAGTTATTTAAGGTTTTATTTATTCGTTAGGAAGAGTACAATGAGCAAAATCTGTCTATGATGTGAACTGAAGGGTCACATGATCACAAGTCCCAATTATATAATCCAACACAGCTGTTTGATTATAGTCTGTTAACTAGTTAAGATCAGTGTAAACACATTAACAAAATCAGAAGTGTGTATTTTACATAGAAATTAACAATTTTTTCCATAATCGTATCTGTAACACAATAAAGTTTACTGGCTCTCCCACTTTTGTGACAGCGTTGTCCTCCACCTCAGACAGAGCTGCTCCTCAGATGAGTCCAGTAGGGTCTCTTCCACTAGTGTGTCTGCTTAGAAGCAGAATGTAGGTGGACGTTGTTACGGGCCTAATTATGGACCAAGAAGCCGTGGGTGGAGTTTTAGTTCTGAAACAAGGAAGTCTCTGGGTTTTGGCAGGTGGGGGGGACCAAATCCTCAGGGTCCTGAATGTCCTCTTCAACCCTTTAGGTTTCTGGAAGTTGGTGAGAGAGGACATGCAGTTGGTTGGTGTAACAGGGGAAGATAGAAATGGATGATCCACCGTGGAGAACCCTAATGGGAAAGAGTGAAAGAAGAAGAGGAAAACACATATTTTACGGATGTTCGATGTTAAAGCTATTGGGCTATAATTCCCTGGATTTGTACAGTTGTTTGCTGGCTTTCTTATTTGAACTACTACATCTTCCTTCCTCCCGGTAATTTTCCGTCCTCCCACACTTTATTATATAGTTCTATCAAAGTACTCTTGGATGACTGTTAAAAGCAGGATGAGCTTTAGAAAACTTTTGTTTTGGACATACTCATGCTTTTATTTGTGAGGGTCAAACAGGAAATCTTAAAGGAGGTCACAGTATCTGATCCCGGTTAACGCCAAACACAAACCATCCTCGTCTAAAGTAGAAATTGTTGTCCAGGCATTCTGAAGTGTATGTTTTATGATGTTGAAATATAGAATCTGGTGGTTTCATCCTTTAAACTTTATCTTGAACAGTCAGTGAATTGTTTCTTTTGTTTTTTTCTTAACATATGTGATTCCGGTTTTACTTCAAGCTTTGCAGCAAACTCATGAAACACCGTCTGAAGAGATGCCGATGACACGTTAAACTCTTTGTGTACTCTTTCTTTGGAGTGTTCCTGTAGGTCACTTCCAGCACGAAGGTTGGGGGTTATTTGAATTTGCGATTGTACAGTGGTTGCAATGTTATGGCAGTTTTCGACATACTCGTGCATTTATTTTATAGGGTGGTTGTAATGTGCTTTTATTTATGAGGATCAAACGGGAAATCATAAAGGAAGTCGTAGTATCGATTCCGGTTAGCGCCTAACAAACACAAATCGATGACATTTGAATCTGGTGAGTTTACTCTGGATCAGACTAGTTCTACGTTCTTTTACACACCTGACTTTATATCGTTTTAAATATTTCTGTTTGGTGGAAAATGTGGTGACATCAGGGTGAATATTTTGCGTTTTAAAACTTGTGATACTTGAACGAACGAAGCGTCTATCCAGTTAAACCTACAGTAGTCAGAAGACGTCAGCCTTTTAACGAAGCATACTCTTTACACAGACTAAGATATTCTGCTTTACAGTTTTCTAATGGTGAGTGTTAGTTTCATCACTGAAAGAAGCTTTTGTAGTTCCCAATAAGAAACCAGGAAACAATTGTACAAATCCAGGTAATTATAGAGCAATGGCTTTAACATCAAACATCTGTGAAATACAGAGTCAAACGGTAAAAAAGCCGTTATGACACGTTAAGACACGCGCGCCTTTCCCGCCCTCCCAGCGTTGCCTCATGGGAGTTGTAGTATTATCGTACCAACGGCCCAAAACGATCGTATTTGGAGGAGAACCAGAAAAAAATAGCTTTTCCGTTCCAAACGGCAGTGTAGATGCTTAAAGCAGTGGAAGTAGGAGAAATAGTTGTAAAAGTACACAAGCATTCAATAGTAGAAGTGGTAGTGCATGCAGAAGAAGAGGGGAGTAAGAGGTTAATACGGATTCCCCCAAGTGTCAGTTGAGAAAAAATAAATTCATCTGTAGATCCGTGCGGGCGGATTGCAGGAAATGTTGAATGTTGTCACCTGTCCCTGGCCCTCAGTCACATCACAACAATAATGTTGTGTATGTGTAAAGTACTGCATACATAAAAGTAATACATGCAATTTTATTGTGAAGTGAGGGATTATTTATATACTTGGAAGGAGTAGCCAAGCACTAGTCCGTAGTTCTGGAAGTACTAGTCCATAGTTCTGGAAGGAGTAGTCCGTAGTTCTGGAAGTACTAGTCCGTAGTTTTGGAAGTACTAGTCTGTACTGGTCAATACTTCCCTTCGGGTTGCCAGAAGTTGCCAAAATCTCTGTCACAAACTGACAATTTATTCAGCTTTTTAACCACTAAGTCAATTCCAAATGTTTTTACAACTAGTTATAAATACACAGACAACTATTCAAAAATAATCACATCTCAAATACTTGAATTTACAAGCAACCCAAAGTTGTTGACAAGCAAGATATCCACAGTGTCAAGAAATAAAAGAAGCAACCTTGAACACTAGAGCTGCAACTAACGACTATTCTGATAGTCCATTAATCTATCGCTTATTTATTTATTTTCTTTCTCCTGGTTGATTTCAATAAACATTACTAAATGGATCTTAATTTTTGCGATCAGCTTTTGAATTTAGCTTTAGGTTGTTTTATGCATATGCCAACTAACGATGAAAACAATAAAGATGAATTATTCGTTCCTAAATGTCTTTTAATGAACTTTACTGCTTTTGTAACTGACTGTTAAACCAAACGGGTCGTTTTACCAACAGTATATTTGATGAACTGGAATTTAGTCCTTTCAAGTTGCATCACATCACTGCTGTAAATAAAATGTTTAAATAAATAATGCAAAACAAATATATATAAAAAAATACTGCAAGAGTTTCTGTGGAATCAAACCAGCATCCATGTAAATGAAGGAAAATAACCAGTGGAAGAAAAACTAGTCGGTGCTTTGTGCATTCTGTAGTCAACAACTACATCAGGCTAAATTGTTTGACAGTTGGATGCAGCCCACACTGGACACGCACACACGCCTGTGCACTCGGCAGGCAGCCACACACTTTCAGCAGTAACGTGAAACGTCTGCATGAGCAATGCAACGTGTGATTTTATAGTTGGGGCACCTTTAGAACGTGGAGAGTATCATCGTGATTTCAGCTTTGCAGACCTTTCAGTTTACAACATTTTTTGGCCGTGTTGAGGGAGAAACACTCCCACACCTTGGATGTTTTCTCTCACAATGGTGTTGCTGTTTACTTCCTGCTTATTACGCGGTGTCAGCGGCGGCATCCGATGGCGTCACCGAGTAATCGACGACTGAATTCGTCGACAACTAATGACATAATCCATTATTCGTTTCAGCCCCACTTATTTTCCCTGTTGTATGACCCCTAACCCTAACCCCCCAATTAGGAGAAAAGGTTTTGAGCCCCTTCCCAGTCCTTGAGTAAAGGGTAAACCCTTAAAACACAGTCCCCCAGCGCCTCACAGGGGCCGCCCACAGCTCCTCAGGGATTGGTGGAAAGCTGGAGTAAAAGTTCACGACGCTGTACTGTATGTACAGTGTAACATGTGATGAATAAAGGATTGTTATTACTATTATGTACAACTTAAACACTTTTGGTCTGTTTTCTCTGAAACCATGTTTGTTTCCTGTATTTCTTTGAACCTGGTTCAACGTTTTTCAGCCGTTGAACGTAAACGTACGGAGCCCCTGAAGTCCCTCAGGAAAAGTTTTATCTCGGGTGCACAAGTTATGATCTTGTTATCATCTCTAAGAGCGGGGGTTCTTCTCAAAGCCTCCTTGGTGACTGAAAGCACAACCAGCTCCTGTTTTAAAACTCCTCACATTCAGACAGACAGAAGTGTTACTGGGTCTCCTCCAGCTCCTCTTCATCTCATGTCTCTGCTGCTTTCCTTCACAGAAAATATGGAAAAAAAAGGCTCACTTAAGGAGAGGGCTGCAGAAACGAGGAGTGAGTTGGAGGGGAAAAATAAGCTGCTCCAGAAGCAAAACGAGAGGTACAACTTCATCTTCTTCAACATCACATTCATCCTTTGACTCTTAATGTCTAGTTTCATATTGTGTTTGAATCATGAGTGAATCACACCGGGAGAAATGATCTTATTGTGATTTTCTCCATACAGCCTCCACAATGAGAAGCAGAAGCTCCATGAGCAACTTCTGGAGCAGGAGGGCACAATTGGGGCACTTCGAGAAGAATGTGTCCATCTTCAACGTGAGGTAAATCGGAGGAACACCATTGTTGGTGGTGTGGCCGATATTTTTGAATCATCGATTGAAATTTCCTCTTTGAAACTCATCTTCCAAATGACTTTCTGAGTCTCCGTGTGTCTCTGTGTCGCTCAGAAGAGGAACGACAAGAGGAATCAGGCCAAACTGATGGAGGAGGTGAAGGAAGTTCTGAAGGTAAGTTACTTTGTCTGCTTCTTCTCCTGATCACTAAAACTGGACATTGGTGGATCAGTCTGAGAACCTCAGAGAGAACACACTGATGTCATTGGTGTAGGTGGGACCAATTTATCTTCTTCTTTTTACAATTCCCCTGTCCTGATGTAAAACACGTGGTTAAAGTCTTATTTTTACACCATCGTCAAAGAAACTTAATTGAAAGACTTTCAGCTGGAGTCAGAATGGTTTCTACCAAGCTGTGTCATGTGACACCGCACCGACATGACATCAGCAGTCAGAGGTCCAATCACACTAAATCTCAGGGTTTAATAATCTCCAAGAGTCGATGTGACTATTGAGTCCAGCAGTCATGAAATCACCTCTGAACATCATTTCAATGTCAGAACTTTCAGGAGGACAGAACTTTATTCCCATCATGCTGCTGGTCTGCTGCCTCCCTCCTGCAGCCTCTCTCTCCTCACTGAATGATGGCCAATGTGTTTACTTGTGGTTCTCCTCAGGAGAAAGTGGCGCAGCAGGAGAGGAGTGCGAGGGAGATGGCGGACCTCCAGCAGAAATATCTGCAGCTGCTGAGCCAACCCTCAGATCCAAGTAAGTTTGTTCTAGTATCTGTCAGCGTTTCAGCTGCTTTTAGATAAGATTATTTTTTCATCTTCAAAAGGGAAATTCAGTCGTTACAGCAGCTCCAACAAACAGACGTTAGAAAGGTGGAAAAACTACTTTATAATAAGAAATATTATAAACATATACGGATTAATAGATAAGCAGAAACACAGGTGGTGTGTAGTCAGTGGATGGATTAACACAGGTGGTGTGTAGTCAGTGGATGGATTAACACAGGTGGTGTGTAGTCAGTGGATGGATTAACACAGGTGGTGTGTAGTCAGTGGATGGATTAACACAGGTGGTGTGTAGTCAGTGGATGGATTAACACAGGTGGTGTGTAGTCAGTGGATGGATTAACACAGGTGGTGTGTAGTCGGTGGATGGATTAACACAGGTGGTGTGTAGTCAGTGGATGGATTAACACAGGTGGTGTGTAGTCAGTGGATGGATTAACACAGGTGGTGTGTAGTCAGTGGATGGATTAACACAGGTGGTGTGTAGTCGGTCTCACACAGCACAGTCTCACAGTGATTATTTGTGGAGTCTGACTGCTGCCTGGCTCAAAGGACCTGCGGTAGCGCTCTGTCTCACGCTGTGGGTGTAGCAGTCTGCTGCTGAAGGAGCTGCTCAGAACTTCACTGTTATGTTTAGTTCAAGATTAGGACCCAAAATGAAAAGACTCTAAAGATGCACACAAAATGTTTATTGAATGTAAACATGCAAACTCAGGCAGAGGCAGAAAAAATCTAAATAAGGATACTTTAAAATCTAACAGTGTGTAGCAACTAAATATGAAAAGTTCAAAGTAACAAATGATGCTCTACAGCAGGGGTATTCAAGTAAGATTCAGAGAGGTCCAGTTACTAAAATGACCCCCCAGCAAAGGTCCGAACCTCATAATGTCTAGATTGTATCCAATAGGCCCCATGTCTATCAAACAAAATCAACACGGCACAAACCTTATCGTTTTAACAACATTTGTGTTCACATCTCAGAGTAGGATACTTTTAACATGGAAAACAAATAGTTGTGTGTATCATAAATAGAATGAGTCCTATAGCTAGTAGAATTAACTCGAGGCCTACTTTGTAAGTAAAAGAAAACAGGAAAGAATTTCTTCTCAATAAAATAAATGAACATTGTGTTTTTTAGGAAAAAAAATTCAAGCAGAGCTTTGAGCAGGAACTTTTCTCTTCACATTCTTTTCTACTTCCCTTCTTTCCTTTCCTAACAATGAAAACAACAATGGAATACATTTCAGGTAAAAAATAAACAAGTCAGTTAAAAAAGTGCCTCTTTAAGATTATGTAGGAACAGAGGTTTGAGCAGCCCCCTTTCCCTTTAATAATATTTATACTGTTATATCAAATGTATTCATTTTCTTAACCTCTTTTAAAAGTACTTCCTTTCCTGGTAAGAGAGATGGTCATGTGACTGTCCTACCAGTAGCTTGAATCTTGCCTTGAATGGACTTAGCGCCATTCTCATGCACACATGTAGGCGCTCGTGGGTGTGCCTGGAACAGTACTTATTGTCTACGATGTTCGTGGCAGAGAATGCAGACTCACAGCTGTAAGTAGATCCAAACATGGACCGGGTCTGTAGGGCTACTTTGGTTAGACCAGCCAAAGTAGCCTCAGGAACAGTCTGGATCCAGAAAGTAGCAGGATCACATCTTTCAAAATTCTCTCTTGGTGCATATTCTGCTTGCAGATCAGTGAGCTCCAGCTGCAGAGACCCAGCATGAGCCCACCTGCAGGTCTGTGTCCCCTCCTGCAGACAACGTTTGTTCAAATCTGAGTGTCAGTTGCTTCATATCCTGTCATGTGATCATCTGTCCAGAGCAGCGTGGGGATGTCAGCGGTGGACCTGCTTCTCTGGACTCACCTCTCCCCATCAGTTTGTTTCTACAAAAAAATCAATATATTAAAGTGAATACTGAATGTAAATTGTGGTTTATTGGACTAATAATTGCCTTTTAAATTTCATTTATTTGAGTTGTTGAGTGGAATCCATGGAACGAGTCAGAAAGAAACAGACGCAGCTCACTCTGCAGTGGTAAGAACATGCGAGGGGTCTGATGAGGGATAAAAAAACAACAACAAAACAAAACAGCATAAGATGATGACAGATAACGGATGTTAATTGGAGATAGATTTATAATAAAATAATAAAGTGTCAGTCAGCCTCACTGGTCTGAACTTATAAGAGTGATAAGAAGGAGGGGATTCAGAATGATTGTTTCATTACCTGATTTAATGCCAGAATCATCTTCCCGACGAAAGAGTGTCTGCTTGTTAAAGTCTGCTTCCTCTGGTGAGCTGCACAAAGTCTTGGTTAGACAGTGAATAAGAAACGCTCCATCTCTGATAGAACTCTCACTGTTGCGATTCATTGGCATAAAATGAATTCTGTTTAGAAATCAAGGAAAAACACAAAAGATGAAGGAAAATCAAGCCTGTGGTGGAAAAAAGAAACACTGTTCACTGCAGAGCATTTGTGCTAGAACTGTGAAGAAGCTAAGTACACATTTGAAGAAAACAAAAAGGAGTTTGTTATTCCATACAAGTCCAGGGAAATATAGAAACTATGTCCAGCATTTTGATCCAACCTCAGATCTTAAGCTAAAAAAAAACAAACTGTAAAAGAAATGGACTTCTTATAAACCTGATAGAGTAACTTCAGTCTAATAAAGCTGTGCCCGAGGAAGACAGAGCTAATGAAGCTGTGGATGCATTCATCATATTTACAGAGGACTGGGACTAGTCCAGGTTATTAATGATTAACAGCAAAACCCTCATCCATCTGTCCATCCATCCAGCCTCCCACAGCTAACCCTCCAACAAAAGTGATGCGTAAAGACCAGTGGGGTTTTAAGTCAGAGCTGTTAAGTCATTTTGTTTAAATATCATTTATTATGAATACTGTAATAGTAATATAAACATCCCGGCATGTGCTTTTGCCTGTAAGTATTTTCTTCTGGCCTGATCATTGGCGGATTAAAATTACAGCTTGATGTTTACCTGCTCCAAGAAAAGGAAAGTGATAAGATTTTATTTCAGTACACTATTTACCTCGAATGGAGAAACAGAAAGTTAGGGAAACATCATACAATTTGCAACGCTTGTAAAACAATTGAAATTAATGTGAATGAAAGTTAAATACTTTATGCAGGTGCATTCATTTCAGGGATTTTAAATTTGCTGACCCCACTGTTTTGAATACCCAAAAGAATGGCATTAAATTGCCAGATCTAACTTCTATGAGTGACTTTGCTGTGTTCCTTAAGGACCCAGAACAGGAGACAATAAGAGAGTGGGGTGGTCTTTGATTTGTTTGATTATTTGATTTTTAGTTCACTACCTGTACTTTATAATGTGATTCCATTGTGATATTTTTTATTGCTGTCTGTAAAACTATTTTGTTGCAATTTTATACTGTACACAGACTCCTTGATCTCAATGGTGTAATTCTATATGAAACCAAATTAAAAATATATGTTTTTTATAAAATTCTATTTATATAAAACCAAATAACAATAACTCTAACAGGGACATAATTTAAATAAGAATACGACTAAACTTTATTCATGACTATTTAGCACTTCTTTTCCCTAACTTGTATTTTCTCGGTTTAACCGAGTATTTTCTCCTGCTTCTTCTCCGTCAACCTGTAAGTTGATGGAGGAGAAGCAGGAAGTGAGGTCACCTCAGTCACGTGGTACACCACAGCATCACACCGCGCTCGTGACACCTTGACGGTGGATTCCTTTCAGAAATGTGTAAGAGGTAACTATTCATAAAGACGGCCGTGTTTTCAGTCACTAAGAACACTGAGAGATAAGAACTGACCGAGTTTTTGATTGTCCGTCTGAGTTAACTGCTGATATGAAGTTAGTTTCTGTGTCGCCATTTAATTAAAAGCATAGACTTGTTAGCACAGGTTGCTAATGGTGTTAGCTAAGGTAGCTTTACTTTTACTAACTTGCTACAAGTCAGTTTACACCGCCATGAAATGTTTTACTTACTCAAGTTTGGTTCATGCTTTTAACTAATTTCACAAAATTGTTTCATTTAATTGTTTTTTTTGCATAGTTATGAGCAGTGATGGGTAGAAAGAATGTTAACATATACAAGTACTGTATTTAATAATAATAATAATACATTTAATATTTAACTTCAAATCTGTGGTTCTTGTATTTCACTGTTGTATTTCCAACTCAATATACTTCATACTTCAACAACACCACATTTGAGAAGAAAATATTATAATTTAACTTCCGGTATTTATTTTTAGTTACTTTCTAGAATGCGCTTTTCATATGTTTCGCATACAGAATCTAGAAAAAATTTTGTTTTGGAAAAACTGTAGGAATTCCTATTGGGTAAAGAAAGCTTTCCTACTTCTTATGATAAATATACATATTTATAAACTGTGTATGATTATCTGGAAAACCTTGATGAGCCAAAAACAGGCTGATTATGTGAAAAATTAACTTATAGATAAAACATTTTTTTTATAGCAAATAGGGACGACACTTAAGTACAATTACTCAAGTTAGTGAATTACACATACTCATATATATATGTATATGGTAAATATGTAAGAATTGAAATACATAGAATAACACATATACATAAGGAAAGAATTCTCCTTCAAATTTGTTTGCTAACTTTCTTTAACATTCATTCAAATAAAACATTCAATTTACTTACATTGAATTTTTTTTAATGCTTCTGAAATGTCGGTTTAATAGCACAACTATGCACTGTTCAATTACATAGTTTGGCTTAAGCATCACATCACTGACGATATGTCCAGTGATATCGGACTCAGAAAACATAATGATATTTTAATGCTATAATCCTGAGATCATATTTTCATAGCAGCTTGTATTTCTTGACAACCTCCAAGGCATGTGTTAACATAACAAACAGAATCGCAACCGTGTTAAAACTTATCATGTCAATATTACATGTTATACAGCTAAACCAAGTTGGTACCCGCAGTGGTGGAATTACAACAAGCTTAATTGTAAAAGCAGAACTGACAATTTGGGAATATGACATTCGTATTTCATCCAGCTATTTTCATAAGGATGAATGGAAGTAATTCAAACTTGCAATATAATTTCAATCAGGCAGTTCTGTAATAACTGCCTATGTCAAACATTGATAAGTCAGTTAATTATACAAACTCATTCTGTGTGTTAATGGTTAACATCAGTATATGAACACAAAAAAATTCCTGTGCAAGTTGACGAGTCAACTCAAGTCAATTTACTCATTGGCAACCATTTTTTTCTGCGACAGATACTGAAGCTTCTACCATGCAGTCACCACTGGGTGCTGAACATCAGAAGTAAGGCAAGGCAGCTTTATTTATATAGCGCATTTCATACACAATGGCAACTCAATGCGCTTTACATAAACAGTCAGAATTTAAATAAAAATACAAATATAAAAAAAATACAGAAGAATAAAGAGAGAAAAAAAATAAATAAATAAAATCAGCATACAATAATGAATTAAAAGGACATAGTGCAAATGAAAGATTACAATTTAAAGGGCTTTGAACGCTCAATCATAAGCACAGGAGAAAAGAAGTGTTTTTAAGTAAGTGAAATTATGTGGCTAAAGTAAGGTGATACATTTTTTTTAACACTATGTGACCATGTGTACTAATTTGAGTGAACAGCACAGTGACACAACACTTAATTTTGTTCCACATACTAGTCTCTGATTTGGGGTACAGGGCAGCTTTTGCTGAAAGTAATTTAGTCATAAGCTTACCAGATTAAAAACACTTTCTGAAGAAAAATAACATATGTCAATTAAATTTGTAGATCAGGTCCATCTCCACCATGTGCCCTTTGGCCAGTGGACCTCAAGTTAACTCACTTGGACTGGAACCCTGAAGAGACCCTGATCCACTTCCAGGGACAGTACCGCATCATATATGAACTTGACTATAGCATCTTGCAAAACGAAATACAGCACACACCAAAGACTAAAGCTGCAGTGAATATTGGAGACTTTTGTCTGGTTGAAGACTTGAATTCAGCCCACTGGTACAGAGGAAGAGTCCAGAGTTACAAAGAGGACGTGTTCGATGTTTACCTCATCGATCACGGTAATGTCTTGAGTGTTGACATCAGCAACATATCTTCTGTTCAAACGACTTTTTCAATCTGCCTCCCAAGATAGTTTGCGGCTTTCTTGCAAATGTTCTGCTTCTTCAAAGTTGTTCTAATTCTGTAGTGGAGGACTACTTCTCAAACCAGATCGGAAAAAATATCACAGGTTACATCCAAGCCCTTCTACCCCATAAAGTAATGTTGGTGGAAGCCCCCGCCATCAACTCCGACCTCGTTCGACATGGTTTTGGACGACATGTTGACACAAGTACTTTCCTCCTCTTGGTTGAGATGCTCCTAGAGATGCCACTTAAACAAAATGTAGAACCAGTTCCTGACTTGCTGATGGAAAATCCAAGGGGACAGGAATTTTCCTACAAGCCATGTGTTCTGCAGGGACACAAAGACATTCTGTCATTCTGCGGACTTAGATTTAGGTACGGGATGCGTGCTAAAGTGCGCGTCACTGCTGCTGTCAACCCCGGGCTGTTTTACTGTCAGATGACCAGCAACAAAACCGATCTCAGGGAAATGTCAAAGAAGCTGGGTGCAGCTTGTGAGTACAAGCTCACAGAACAAAATCGGAACACTCCGGAAAACCTGGGCTTACTGTGTTCTGTTAAATGCAAAGATGGGAGATGGTACAGAGGGCTTGCACAGTTCCTGCCAGTCAACTCACGAGTCAGAGTTTTGTTCATTGATTATGGGTTCTTTGAATCTGTTAAAGTCGAGCACATACAAAGGTTGGCCCCGGTTTTTTGAGTCAACACCCAGTATGGTATTCCCATGCTCGATCAATGGTGATCAGGAGGAGGCGGACAGAGCTCAGCAGTTGGTTTTTCTTAAAGCGGGCTTGCTTGGACGAGTGTTGGATGTGGAGATCAGAGATTTTAATTAAGAGCAGCATCTACACTCTATCAGAGTAATCTTTGATGAAGGTTATCATGTGAAGCAACCAGAGCCCACTCAAGAAGAGCTGCCTCAAATTGAGGCTAAGCCTGAATTTGAGAGATCTGAATTTTTAACTCAATCCGGCTCTTTCTACTATGAGATGATCATGGGCGAAGCATTGGGTACAACACTGGAAGTGGAAGAGTTGCAGGTAGGCTCTATATTTGTGGGCTACGTTGAGCATGTTCAGAAGCTTTTCTTAAAAGATTCATGATGAATAAGAGAAAATGTTCCTTTATATTATTATATTATTATATTATTATATTATTATATTTATTAATGATGAAAAACTTTTTCTTACTGACGTTCGTTCTACAAAACATATTTTATTTGATATATATTTATATATATATATTTATATGTTTATATATTTATATTTATATATATTTATATGTTTTATATTTGTAGTATTAAACCCAAGGAGAAACGTGATTCTTGATCTTGATGATTTTCTGTACTTTATATTGTAGCAGACAAACTTCAGACATGAATAAAGAAGAAGATTTCTAGGACTGCCTTTTTTCATCTGTGTATTATTTCTAAAATACGACACATTCTGTCACAAAAAGATGCAGAAAGGTTAGTTCATGCATTTGTTACTTCCAGTCTGGATTACTGTAATGCCCTACTAGCAGGTAGTCCCAATACGTTTATGAAGCCCCTCCAGCTGATCCAGAACGCTGCTGCACGTGTGCTGACCAGAACCAGAACCAGGTTAAGAGAACATATCTCATATATATATATATATAGTCTCCAGATGTAGAATGGGAGCCGGAGCTTTCAGCTATCAGGCTCCCAGGCAATTCATGCATCCCCCCATAGTGGTGTCTCAACTGGAGCTACAGTTGAGTGTATGTTGAGTGAGTATAGCTATTTAAGGTTTTATTTATCCGTTAGGAAGAGTAAAATGATCAAAAACTGTCTCATGTTGTGAAGTAAAGGATCATATGATCACAAGTCACAGTTATATAATCAAACACAGCTGTTTGATTATAATCTGTTAACTACTTAGGATCAGTGTAAACAAATTAACAAAAGCAGAAGTGTGTATTTTACATAGAAATTAAATTTTTTTTCCATAATCTTACCTGCAACACAATAAAGTTGACTGAAAATCACTTGAATGTGTTTTACATTAAACTTACTGCTATGATGAAAATTGTAATTGTATGCAATGCAAACACAAATAAACCCGGTATAATAAGTGATTCAATCTCACTTCAGCAATTGTAAATTCGAGCAAAAATGAAGACAAGTGAAATAATAAGGTCTCATGTGAGGAGGAGTCCTGTGATGAGTCCAGTAGGATCTCTTCCACTAGTGACACACATGGGTTGGTGTTGGTGTTGGTGACCAGTCAGTGGCCTTATCAGTCATGGTGGCGACAGTAGTTGTGGTTCTGTGAGGTGAAGTAGTCAGACCTGTCCTTGTGAGACAATCATCCTAGTTGAGGTTAAAGGTGGTTCTGGAGCAAGTGATGTCATAATCTGGGTGTGGTCATAATGCTTGTGTCGACTCACATCTGAGGACTTTCAGGTACAGGTTGATGATCATTTGAGGGAAAGGAATGAAGTGGAGGAGTCTCAGCTGTCTTTCTTAAATATATGGGCTACAGACAGGATAACCCCCCCCCCGAAGAGCAGGGATGAGTAAAGCCATGATCGATCAATATGAATTTTTACAATAACAACATAGGTCATAACATATGTGGGGGTGGTCTGTGGAATGAGTTTAATATGTATTTAAATAAAAAATGACGTCAATGTCATTAATCCGTGGAATTAGACGTATTTAGAGTGAATCTTTAATCATGACTGTCGGTTATTTTGAATGTTACAAGATCTATAATGTTTACATCAACCCTCTTCCTGAAATGGTACATTCCTGTGTGAGAGCGCGAAGACGGGCTGAGGGTGTGGATGTGGGAGGTCAGGTGGAGTTAGCACGTCTTTGGTTCTCTTTCACGTGCTGTGGGACCTTCTGCCAGGAAACCACACGTCATTAATAAGTTGTGGATCAAGTTGGAAAGAAAGCCACATATCCGGGCACGGTTCACACAGCAACGACCGTATTAAAAGGTAATTATAATTAGTTTAGGTCTGTCTACCTCTACTTACTTAGAAAGCTAACATTGATTTGAATTGGAAAGTTGGCTAATGTTTTAGCTCATTAGTTAGTTAATTGTGGCTATTAGCAGTTAATAACTCGAAGCACTGCCATTCATTTAAAATGTAACTTTAGTTGATATAATTGTATTTCCAGAAACCTTATCAATGTCCGGAAGTCAGTCATTAATTACGGACAATCATTTATTCAGCTTTGTCTTTAGCTAGTCTGTGACACCTTTTCAATTGTTGATGACGCAGCAATCATTCTCAAAACGGGCCGATAGTGTAGCAACACTAGCTAGCTCTGTCTTTCCTTTTAATGTTTACATCAACGGTGATGATACAGGCTACTGGTTGTCTCATTTTATTCTGTAGTGTGTAATTGCAGTTTCACGGCCGTAGTTTCAGGAACCTGATCCTAAGTAGCTCTTCTCGTGTCCATTGAGGAGAAAAAAATCCATCTCTAAATCTGTACCCTCAGTTTAGAAACCCGTGCGCGCGCCTATATAATGAACGCGTGCCCTCGGACCTGCACCTTATGTAACGGTTTTTATGCAATGTGTTAGTTTATGGTTAATATTTGCTGCCAAATGGACATTATTGTGGTTTAATGCCAAGAACAATGCTATATTGTAAGGTGTTTTAGTGAAGGAAAGTGCCATTGAAGGAGCATTGCACTCTTTATTTAGTCTTATAGTTTATATATAGTTTTATATATAAATATAAATGCAATTATTTTTTTTAAGAAAATGATTATATAATTAGAGATATTTTGAAGAATAAACCTTACTGTTGTGAGGTTAACACCAGCTCATGTTGAGAGGACATTAGATTAGAAATCAGTGCACACCGATTTCTATTTTAAATCCAAGGGTTAGTAAAGGCGCAGTGTACCACAACACCTAGTGCTGTGTTGTTATCCACATTTAAACAAACACATGATACAGCATCTTCTATATTGTGTAATGGTATTGATTGCTAGATTAAAACAAGTGTTCCTCAATATTGAGAAAATGATTTTTACGTCTTTTTGTAGTATCTAGACAAATGCACTTCTTTTAAGATATATTGTCTCACATTTAGCCCTGTTTCCGGATGATGGGACCACTATGTGCTGTTTTTAAGCACATTTACTTACAAATTGATGAAATCAATCGTGTTTAGACGTCTGTTGCAGCTAGACACTTTTCATTTTTAAAGAAATTTTTACCAGTGAAATGTTCTTTTTCTGTTGATAATTTTGCTTATTCTAAGTACCTTAGCACTCTTTCTTTAATACAATTTTTCTCATGTTTTTCAAAGCTGTGTGTTTCCAGTGAGTGAGACTGAAAACAGAAGCAGCTCCAGTTTTGAAGTTCCTCACATTCAGACTGTTACTTGTTCTCCTCCAGCTTCACTTCAATCTCCTGTCTCTGGAAGAATCGCCCAGGTAAAAAAAAAAATCCAAATTTCTTTTTTTTCTTTTCAATTTCAAGCAATATCCGCAATTGCTATTCCATTATGCACCACACTAGTTTGCATAGTCAGCCCTCCATCTCAGGGTAAGGAAGATGCACACAGCCCTGAAGACCAGTGGGTCCAGCCAGAAGATGCACTTTAATTTTGTTAGTGTTATTCTGCTCTACCTGAATGTTAGCGTTCACCTTGTAAGGTAAGATAACCCGTTTTTTAAATGAGAGACAGAGGCTTCCAGGTTGAGTCTGAATGTTTTTTTGCCTCCTCAAAACAATGTGGGTAAATAATTAATGCTTGATCATTTAGCTTAATGCTAACATTTAGTGGGAATTGCCGTATAAACGCTAACAGACTTAACTTTGACGGCATGACCGTTATCAAGCTATGAACAAATAAACTATTTCCCTTTACATATAGAAATATCTGAAACATTTCTGCAATAATCCATCAAAATTGCTTTATATTTTTTCAATTTTTTAAGTGAAATGATCGCAGGGCTTCCGAATGGAATCAAATCAAAATCGTATTGAACTGTTACAATAATTTGTTAAGTGGTAACACACAATTAAATTAAGTATAACTGAGTTTAAAATTTAAGTTGAACATACTTTTATTTAATTATTTCACCAGTGGAGGCCATCTTTAAAATCACCAACAATTCTCTCTTTTTACAGTGTGTAATATTTTTCTTGAAATACTCCAGGAATAAAATAATGCCAGAATTGTGTACCAATAATTAACAAATACGTATTTACTCTTTTGAATTTTTTTGTTTTTAAGATAAAGCTGTAAAAAATGAAATCGTGTTACATTTAATTTATAATGCACTTTACATTTGGATCAAATCTCAAAGTGCTACAAAGTAAAAGCAGATAAAAGCATCAATAAAAAAATAACTATATAAAAGCATGACCAAAAAGCAGCAATGTTCATTAAAGTTATACGTTCTGCTAAAAAGGAAAGTTTTAAGTCCTTTTTTTAATGTGTCAGTCGTCTGTGGAGCCCTCAGATGGTCAGGGAGGGCATTCCACAGACGAAGGGCAGCAGAACAGAAGGCCCGATCACCCATGGTGCTGCCCTTAGTCCGGGGTAAGGAGGAGGCGGTATGAGTGGGTAGAACGGAGGGATCGTGTTGAGGTCAGTGGGGTGACTAGTTCTTTTAGGTAGGATGGTGCGTTACCATGGATACACTGGTGAGTGAGGAGGTAGATCTTATAATCAATCCGGGTGGAGATGGGAAGCCATGAAGGGAATGAAGAACTCTCATCAGGATCCTTGCAGCACTGTTTTGAACATACTGAAGTCTTTGAAGACTTTTATCAGGGATCCCGATGAGAAGTGATGAAGGTCGTTACAGTAATCCAGTCTGGAGGAGACAAACGCCTGGACCAGCTTTTCAGCATCACTCAAGGTGAGTTAGGAACGAAGTTTGGAAATATTTCTGAGATGGTGAAAGGAGATCTTGCAGATGTGTTTGATGTGGGATTCAAAAGTGAGTTGAGGGTCGAATCTTACGCCGAGGTTGGTGACTGATGAAGACTGATGAAGAGAGGGGAATGTCGTGACCAGAGAAGGTAATACTGGTTCTGGAGGAAGACTGGGTCTGATGTGGGGTGCCAATTAAAATTGCTTCGGTTTTGGAGCTGTTCAACTGGAGAAAGTTGTTTTTCATCCACACCTTCATCTCCTCCAGACAAGCGCGGAGAGTTGACAGGGGAGATGATGATGACGATGAGGATTGAGTGGCTGCGGAGGAACATTTTTCAGTTTTTATTTAGATTTGCGTGTCATCAGTGTAACAATGGAATGAGAGTCCATATCGACTGATGACACGGCCAAGGGGGAGGGGCATGTATAGTATAAAGAGAATGGGGCCAAGGACTGATCCCTGGGGGACCCCACAGGTGACGGTGTGTGTCCGGGACCTTGAACTTCCAAGGGAAACGTATTCTGTTCTGTTAGTGAGGTAGGATTTAAACCAATTTAGGGCGGTGGCAGTGAGTCCAGTGGTGTGATGTAGGCGGTGTAGGAGTATTCCAGGGTCAACTGTGTCAAAGGCAGCAGACAAATCAAGGAGAATCAGGAGGGAAGGTGAACCAGCATCTGCTGCCATCAGAAGGTCATTTGTGACTCTATGCAGGGATCTTTCTGTTCTGTGGGCGGAGCCAAAACCAGACTGAAAGGTTTCAAAGAGGTTGTTGTATTTGAGGTGGTCCTGGAGGTGGGCAGCAACTACTTTTTCCAGAACTTTGGAGAGGAATGGGAGTTTGGAAATGGGCCTGTAATTAGCAAAAAGTTCTGTATCCAGAGTGGGTTTTTTGAGGAGTGGTCTGATTATAGCGGCTTTTAGGGCAGATGGAACAAAGCCGGCATGGAGGGATTGATTTATTACAGCGGTGATCAGGGGACTGATGGAAGAGATGTTAGTTTTCACTAGGGCTGTAGGAAAGAGGTGGAGGGCTTCATCGTCCTGATGATAACCTCAACCTCCTGCTGTGAGACTTCTGGGAAGCAATATCATATCCAAATGTAAAGTGCATTATAAATTAAATGTATTATTATTTATTATTATAGTGATGAAACTGGTGATTTACACTCCTAATCTCTGGTTTCATATTGTGTTTGAATGAAACCTTTGAGGAATGATCTGATTGTTGATTGATTTTCCCCAGGCCGACTTCAAAATGGAAATGGTCGGCTCTGCTGCCAAGTCAATGTGCTGGAGCGCACATTTGTGGTTGTTCCTCAAGAGCTCAACCTTCTTCAACGTGAGGTAAACCAGAGGAACACCATGGTTGGTGGTGTGGCTGATATTTATGAATATGTGATTGAAAATTCCTCTTTGCAACTCGTCTACCAAATGTCTTTCTGAGTCCCAGTGTGTCTCTGTGTCGCTCAGATGAGTCCTATGAAGGGGACTAAGGTAGAACTCATGGAGGAGGTGAAGGAAGTCCTGAAGGTAAGTTACTTTGTCTGCTTCTTCTCCCCTGATTACGAAAACTGGACATTGGTGGCTTCAGTCTGAGAACCTCTGAGAGAACACACTGATGTCATTGGTGTAGGTGGGACCAATTTGTCTGCTTCTATTTTCAATTCCCCTCTCCTGATGTAAAGCACGTGGTTAAAATGTTATTTTTACACCAACGTCAAAGAAACTTCATTGAAAGACTTTCAGCTGGAGTCAGAATGGTTTCTACCAAGCTGTGTCATGTGACACCGCACCGACATGACATCAGCAGTCAGAGGTCCAATCAAACTAAATCTCAGGGTTTGATAATCTCTAAGAGCCGATGATTGATGGCCAATGTGTTTACTTGTGGTTCTCCTCAGGAGATAAAGAATTTAAACAATGAATGCCCAGAGGAGGAGCAGACCGTCAAGCTACTGGGAATTCATCTACTAGAACTGAAATGAAAGTAGGTTTCTTGAGAAGAAAGACCTGGACGAGTTAACTACAAGTTACTTTTCAGTCTACCAGCCCTGCGTTGGATCAAGGGTAAGTGTTCTACCTGTGGTGGTTGTAAAAGAAGATCCAGCAGGTTGTGACGTAACCGGAATGGTTATGTTTGTGGTTCTTAGGAGCTAAAGAAGTCTGAGGATGAATCCACGAGTCTGCTGGAGCGCTCTTCTTGGCAGGATGGAGTTGTGTCCCTGAGGAGGGAGAAATATCCGCTCTGCCAGAGTCTGGATGGCCACTTCCCAGTAAGGTTGGTAGTGTAACATGTCAGTAATCTCAAGAACAGGTGCTGAGATGGTGGCCATATTTCACTTTTGGTCGAATCCTGTATTGGCGGTGAGGTATCCAGGTATTTTAGAGTTTGTATCTTCTTTGTTTTGATCAAAATCAGGATAATAGTCAGAGTATCTGAAGACAAACGGCAAGTTCATCTTAGTCAACTTTAGTGCAGCGTCTAACGACCTGTGGATCCTTAAGTCTTAAAACATCTTTAAGTCATTCTTTGATTTTCAAGGACTAAAAATGACTTAAAATGTCTAGAACTTCAAGCGGGGAGGTACTGAATTTTTCTCTGGACCAGAATAAATGGGTGAGGCTATTTTTGTGAAGTTTCTATGTTTTATTTTTCCACTAGTTTAGCCCTTCTCTATAAAGAAATGAACAGCAATTTCCTGTTAGTAAGTGAAATAAAGCGCGCTCTGCTGTGATTGGCAGAGACATCGCAGTGATCTACCATTAGTCATGTTTTTATATAGTTATATTTTTTATTGATGCTTTTATCTGCTTTTACTTTGTAGTACTTTGAGATTTGATCCAAATGTAAAGTGTGTTATAAATTAAATGTATTATTATTATTATTGTTATTATCTGCATTTTATGTATAAGAAGAACGTTTGTGATAGAGTGAAGAAGACGCGATGGTCAGATTGAATCATGGGTAGATGTGAGGTGCTTGGAGGACGAGAAATATGGAGGCAGGCTGAAACCATCTAACATTCATGTGAGGCGTAACGCCAACATTATCTTTTTACCTCTAGATGCATGAGATCAGATAAACAACAGGGGAGTATTTCAAGAAGTGGGCTTAACAAACTCTGATGCCTGAGTGAATGTATCTAATAATTATACCCGATTTTCTCTTAATATTGTTGCAACAAGGTGGGCGAAAGATATTAAACACATTTTCATTTTTGAGACCTACGTTCACAACAAAACTGCTGAAAATAAAAGACAAGTCCAGAGTTAATCCTGCGACGATAAAGAACTCACTCAAGGAATTTTAAATTTCTTCTGGGAACGCTTCAGGATCCCCCCGGGATCAGCCAGAGAGGGTTGGAGGCGTCACTGGTGTGAGATGTTTGAGATGTTATGGTTTGAGAATTCCATTCAGATCAATCATGGGATAAAAGCAGGTTCGATATGGGTCTCCAAGTCCTCTCCTCACGTCAATCTATAATCTGACAAATGACTGACGGGCAGGAGGAGTTAGGATCAACCTCAGGCTTTGTTGAAGTAAGATTACCAGCGAGCAGGCTATGTTCACAGCATAAGTTGTCACGTTAACTGAGTCAGAGCTCTACTTATCCTGCTTTCTGGAACGGAAATCAACAGTGTCCCTCGTCTCAGGTTTAACAAACTCTGGTTTCCGCTAAACCCGCTTCCTCAAAGACCCCCCCAACTCTGTCAGCTGTAAACAAAACTAGTGTTTCCATATTTCCTGCCAGCAGAACCAGCTCTGTGACCGAGGTCAAAGTTGTAGTCAAGATGTTCCTCCTGCTGCCTGATGTTTATCTGATGTTTCATACATGCTACATTGTGAGAGTCCTTGTAGAAGATGAGGCCTTGTCCAACATGTTTCAACACTTCAACCATTTTCTGTAACTCAAAAACGTTTTATCTTGGTATTATTACATGGTTGTAGTGATAGGTGTTAAAACTTCAGACCACTAGGTGGCAGCATGAGGAAGGGTTCCAGGTGCAGTTGCTGTAAAAGAAGATGCAACAAGAGGATGTGTGTTTAACGTGTCTGTGTGCTAACTACTCTGCTGCAGTCTGAAATAAACGTCTGTTGTAATGATTTAGTAAAAACATAACAACGGTAACTGTTACTGTCTTCTTTGTCCAGAGCTTTACCTTCAATGAAGACTCTACCTCCATGACCGGCCCTTCCATGTCTGCCCTTCCCTGGTTCTGAAGGACCATCACCACCACCGTCCAATAGACCAGTAAGCAGTCTGTCCTGAAGGCTGATTATACTGAAGGGGTTGAAATGTGGACTGATTTTATCAAGATGTGTGTGTGAGAGAGAGGTGGCGGATAAATTAAACTCAAGCTTACTTTTATTTATTTATTAATTTTACAATATTTCTGTGGAAAACGTCATGCTTGGTCCCTGTTCCCCAAAAAAGACAGCCTTCTTTTCAAATCAGGGCTTTCACAAGGACAGAACTTTATTCCCAACATGCCGCCGGTCTGCTCCATCCCTCCTGCAGCCTCTCTCTCCTCACTGATTCATGGTTCTTGTCAGGTGACAGACATGGACAGGTCCCACTAGGACAAGGGCCAGTCCAAGTTCTTGGTTCTCCAGACCCAGCTGGATCAGCAGAGAGAAGATCATGCTCGTATCCTGGAGGAGAGGAGTAAGTTTGTTTCTGGCGTGGTTCAGCGTTTCAGCTGTTAGAGCTTTTCAGTTGAATTCTAGTGTGACAGACGTTGTTCTCACGGACAGCTGTGTAACGAGAAGAGCAGATACTCGTTTAAATGATGACCCTCCTTTTGTTAGATGTCCCATCAGCAGAAAGAGAAGGTGGTCCAGGGGGCTCACTGCAAGAAGTTAAACACTCTGCATGATGGGAAACGTGTGTAGACTCAGCAGAGGGAGGAAGCCCTGCTCCACGTGGGGCCGAAGGTCCTGGAGGGGGAGGTGTTGGAGCTCCATGGCTGGAAACAGAGTTTGGGTCAACAGGCTGAGAAGATCCAGTACATTCATATAAGACAGCACTCATAGTCTGAGGCTGCTCTGAAGTCTGAAGGTGAGACCGCAGCAGTCTTGTCTTCAGGCTGCTGGACTGTGTTAGATTCACATCGCACTTATTTTGTCTACTTTGTGTTGTTGAACCTAAATGTCATTTTGGATGTATAAAACATTGATCTCTCTAGCTCTCTATCTGAACGCACACTAAAAACAAAATGTGTTGAATGCACTGTAAAATGTCAGCAGCTAAAATTTCACCTTGAAAATACGTTGACCATGTACAAGACCTAACAGTGAATTCCATGACGAAAAATATTCACTTTAAACCTCATTACAAGGACATTAAATAAAATGCAAGTAAATTGCAAACAAAAACAACCTTAAAATCAACAATTGTTCACAAACAGACACGGTGTTTGTAACGTCTCATTTCTGTGGAAACTAAGGATTGTTCTTGCTAAATGGTCAAAGGCTTTATTTATTGTACATTTTATTTATTTATTTACCTCTTATTTAACCATGAAAACCCATTGAGATTAAAAATGTCTTACAAGAGAGACCTGACTGAGGTAGCAGCCAGTCACTTTAAAAATACAAAAGATATACAGAGAACGCTAGGAAACACTAGGAGGTCTTGTCATCGGCCGACACTCACGCAGATAGAAAGGCATGTGAAGGTGAGCTGACCTTCCAGGCAAAAATGAGGTCTGCTACACATAAAAAACACTCCTGTTCTTTTCACGTCCAAAAACCAAGAAATGCAAACTAAACTATCTGGTTATCACAGAAATAAAAAGCGGTCGCCGTCACGTAACTCATGTTATTGTCACATCCTTACGTCCATCCAAGTTTCAAAAAGCCCCCCGTTGAACTGTGTTTCATCTAACATATGAAAAAAAGCTGTGATCTTACATGAACAGCGTCCTGTGGGTTGAAGCTCTGCTTCACTCGACCTCAGCCAGGCTGCTGCTGACCAGATGCATGTGGATCCACTGTCTCTCCTGGTTGTAGAGCTGGACTGTGAACTCTGGTTCCTGAACCTGAAGAGACGAGGAGCTCAAGTAGGCAGCAAAATATTACCTAAAAGGAGGTCATGTCTCATAACCAGGCAAAAATCTGTCAGACTAAATGAAATACAAAATGTTTTCTAACAATGTACGCGGATTCGTTGACATTTGATGTATTGGTATTGACATCATTTTCAAAAATCAATTACAAGTTAGGAATTATCTGCATCAACTATCTTAAGATGCCCTTTAATGACCTTAACTTTTGGTCAGACCAAAATGAAAACATAAACAACATCTACTTTAAAAAGGAGTCAGTGTTTGTTACTTACCACAACAAAGACTGATGTGTGACACTGACTACACACCACGTATGTTAATCCATCCACTGACTTTTTCTGCTTATCTATCCAACCGCACATATTTATAATATTTCTTATCATAAAGTATATTTTAGGTTTTTCCACATTTCTAACGTCTGTTTGTTGGAGCTGCTGTAACGACTGAATTTCCCTTTTGAAGATCAAATCTAAAAGCAGCTGAAACGCTGACAGACACTAGATCAAACTTACTTGGTTCAGGATGTTCCTCCAGCAGCTGCAGATACTTCTGCTGGAGGTCCGCTTTCTCCGAAGGAGAACCACAAGTTCTCCTCAGGCCTGAGAGCAGCCTGTTGTACCTCCTCATGCAGACTTTTCATCGACTCCACATGGATGCAGAAGAGTGTGCGTGTTAATTCATTGATTTCCAGGTCCATCCATGCGTCCGCTGGGTCCATTGTGGTCAGTTCGTTCTGTTACAAACTTTCTCGGGGTGAGCTTGGACCCAGGTGCCGACACAAGACAGTGTGGCAGAGCAGGTGAAATTAAAATATTTAATATAAACCAAAAAGAGGCACGAGGAAAGAAAGAAACCTTTATTAGTCACATAGAGTCATACACAGTACAACATAGTGAAATTACTTCTCTGCATTTGACCCATCCCTGAGGGAGCAGTGGGGAGCCCCTTGTGGAGCGCCCGGGGAGCTAAGGATTCAGGGTCTTGCTCAAGGACCCTACGACAAGTAGACCCTGGTGGGATTCGAACCGGCTACCTTCCGATCGGGAGTCGGCCGCTCTACCCACTGAGCCACAGCCGCCCCAGAAAAGGCAGGGGATCAAAGGGGAATAATGAAAAAACACTAGGATTCACTTACAAAGCCCTGGGAGAAGGCTGGGACGCGTGATGACACGGGGGAACATCATACAAGGAACTGGGCCAGAAGGAAAGGCGAGGACAGACTATATACACTGACTTAATGAGACACAGTTGGAGGGGAAACCCAGGTGAACATGATGACCAATCACACAAGAGAACAGAATCCCAGGACAGACACAGAGAGGGAGAAAGGAACACAAGTGAAACACACACTAAGACTACACTAGGAAGGAGAAAGGGAATTAAAGAACAATAAACACATAAACACACTAAAAAGGCAACACAATTCAAAATGATGGAACTTCACAATCAAATAAGAAGAAATAAACTCAAAGTCATGACAGTTACTGACAGTTGGCTCAGCAGCTGCAGATATTTCTGCTGGAGGTCCGCCATCACCCTCGCACTCCTCTCCTGCTGCGCCGCTTTCTCCTGAGGAGAACCACAAGTAAACACATTGGCCATCATTCAGTGAGGAGAGAGAGGCTGCAGGAGGGAGGCAGCAGACCAGCAGCATGATGGGAATAAAGTTCTGTCCTCCTGAAAGTTCTGACATTGAAATGATGTTCAGAGGTGATTTCATGACTGCTGGACTCAATAGTCACATCGACTCTTGGAGATTATTAAACCCTGAGATTTAGTGTGATTGGACCTCTGACTGCTGATGTCATGTCGGTGCGGTGTCACATGACACAGCTTGGTAGAAACCATTCTGACTCCAGCTGAAAGTCCTTTCATTGAAGTTTCCTTGACGTTGGTGTAAAAATAAGATTTTAACCACGTGTTTTACATCAGGACAGGGGAATTGTAAATAGAAGCAGACAAATTGGTCCCACCTACAACAATGACATCAGTGTGTTCTCTCTGAGGTTCTCAGACTGATCCACCAATGTCCAGTTTTAGTGATCAGGAGAAGAAGCAGACAAAGTAACTTACCTTCAGGATTTCCTCCACCTCCTCCTTCAGTTTGGCCTGATTCCTCTTATCGTTCCTCTTCTGAGCGACACAGAGACACACGGAGACTCAGAAAGTCATTTGGAAGACGAGTTTCAAAGAGGAAATTTCAATCGATGATTCATAAATATCGGCCACACCACCAACAATGGAGTTCCTCCCGTTTACCTCACGTTGAAGAAGGTCATTGTCGTGATCAAATGCCCCGATTTTGACCTTCTGCTGTAGAACCTCCTTCTGGAGCTTCTGCTTCTCATTGTGGAGGCTGCATGGAGAAAATCACAATAAGATCATTTCTTCAGGTTTGATTCACTCATGATTCAAACACAATATGAAACTTGACATTAAGAGTCAAAGGATGAATGTGATGTTGAAGAAGATGACGTTGTACCTCTCGCTTTGCTTCTCGAGCAGCTTTATAGTCTCCTCCAACCCCCTCCTTCTGTCCACAGTCCTCTGTTTCAGAGATGGTCTCTCATTTCCTGAGCTCTTCTCACCTGGGCAGGAAAGCAGCAGAGACAGGAGATGAAGAGGAGCTGGAGGAGACCCAGTAACACTTCTGTCTGTCTGAATGTGAGGAGTTTTAAAACAGGAGCTGGTTGTGCTTTCAGTCACCAAGGAGGCTTTGAGAAGAACCCCCGCTCTTAGAGATGATAATAAGATCATAACTTGTGCACACGAGATAAAACTTTTACTGAGGGACTTCAGGGACTCCGTACGTTTACGTTCAACGGCTGAAAACGTTGAACCAGGTTCAAACAAATACAGGAAACAAACATGGTTTCAGAGAAAACAGACCAACATCTATGGCTTTAAATAACCGATTGTACTGATAATAAGAAACACGCAGTAGAAAAGTGTGTTATGAGAATTTTTTTAGAATCAGGCAGCAGTTTTTCCAAATGGGTGACTGTAGATCATCAGACTTTGGTATTAGCTGTATTGTGGGGTCCCACAGAGGTCAGTATTGGGCTCAAAAGTGTTTATGTTGTACATAATAGTAATATCAATCCTTTATTTATCACATGTTACACTGTACATACAGTACAGTGTCGTGAACTTTTACTCCAGCTTTCGACCAATCCCTGAGGAGCAGTGGGCGGCCCCTGTGAGGCGCTGGGGGACTGTGTTTTAAGGGTCTTTACTCAAGGACTGGGACAGGGCTCAAACCCTGACCTCCTAATTGGGGGACGACCACTCGACCAAAAGAGCTAAAGCGGCCATGAATAAATGACATAAGTTGGATATCAAGGATATTCAAATTTGACCAAAATATAAATCCGGGCAACATTCATAAAAATATTATGATATATAATTTTAAAAACATAGTGTTCATACAACAGGGAAAATAAGTGGGGCTGAAACGAATAATGGATTATGTAATTAGTTGTCGACAAATTTAGTCGTTGATTCCTCGGTGACGCCATCGGACGCCGCCGCTGACACCGCGTAATAAGCAGGAAGTAAACAGCAACACCATTGTGAGAGAAAACATCCAAGGTGTGGGAGTGTTTCTCCCTCAACACGGCCAAAAAATGTTGTAAACTGAAAGGTCTGCAAAGCTGAAATCACGATGATACTCTCCACGTTCCAAAGGTGCCCCAACTATAAAATCACACGTTGCATTGCTCATGGAGACGTTTCACGTTACTGCTGAAAGTGTGTGGCTGCCTGCCGAGTGCACAGGCGTGTGTGCGTGTCCAGTGTGGGCTGCATCCAACTGTCAAACGATTTAGCCTGATGTAGTTGTTGACTACAGAATGCACAAAGCACCGACTACTTTTTCTTCCACTGGTTGTTTTCCTTCATTTACATGGATGCTGGTTTGATTCCACAGAAACTCTTGCAGTATTTTTTTATATATATTTGTTTTGCATTATTTATTTAAACATTTTATTTACAGCAGTGATGTGATGCAACTTGAAAGGACTAAATTCCAGTTCATCAAATATACTGTTGGTAAAACGACCCGTTTGGTTTAACAGTCAGTTACAAAAGCAGTAAAGTTCATTAAAAGACATTTAGGAACGAATAATTCATCTTTATTGTTTTCATTGTTAGTTGGCATTTGCATAAA
The DNA here is from genome assembly GCA_037951165.1 of Lophius americanus. NCBI lineage: Eukaryota > Metazoa > Chordata > Actinopteri > Lophiiformes > Lophiidae > Lophius > Lophius americanus. The sequence continues at coordinate 176,644 of JBBDHG010000197.1, read as the reverse complement.
ACAACCTAAAGCTAAATTCAAAAGCTGATAGCAAAAATTAAGATCCATTTAGTAATGTTTATGAATGTTTATTTAAATCAACCAGGAGAAAGAAAATAAATAAATAAGCGATAGATTAATGGACTATCAGAATAGTCGTTAGTTGCAGCCCTAGTGTTCAAGGTTGCTTCTTTTATTTCTTGACACTGTGGATATCTTGCTTGTGAACAACTTTGGGTTGCTTGTAAATTCAAGTATTTGAGATGTGATTATTTTTGAATAGTTGTCTGTGTATTTATAACTAGTTGTAAAAACATTTGGAATTTTCTTAGTGGTTAAAAAGCTGAATAAATTGTCAGTTTGTGACAGAGATTTTGGCAACTTCTGGCAACCCTGGCCACCCGAAGGGAAGAATTGAGAAGATGAACTGGACAAAAAGTGAACAAAAGCTTGAATTTTCATTAACGGTTCTGTATGGAATCAAGCGGTAGTATTTAGACCTAGCCGTAAAAAATGAAATTTGCCATAATTTGGCCATAACTGTTCGTTAACTGTTAGGAAAATTTCCTAACAGCTGTCCTGCTTTGTATAATCCCAGAATCAAACCAAACAACCTCATTTCTGTATTTGAACCACCCCTGAGGGAGTAATGGGCGGCCTCTTTAAAGCCCCCCGAGAGCTGGAGTTTCATGGTTTTGCTCAAGGATGCTACAGCAGGTAGATGCTGCGGCTCGAACTGCCTTCCTTCCAATTCCTCCAATTGGGAGATGCCCGCTCTGCTGACTGATCTATAGCCATCGGGGCATAAAGTCAGTTATTCATTCAAAGGCTGGCTTGTTTTTCAAATATTGACAGTCTCATTTTCATCCCACGCTGTAATAACAATGATGACTAGGGAGTGTTGCATGTAGGTGGACGCTGAGGTTGATCCGTGGCGGCTAAGGATGGAGCCATCACTATCTGGTCTGAGGTGAGCCCAACAGCTAGATAGGCCGCTAAGTTACTATAAGGAGTTAAACATTTTGTTCTTTAAATCAAAAAGAGAACATGAGTCTAAAGATAAGAAAAGCCTTGTTCCTCCCACAGTTGGGAAATTCCGCTGCGATAGCAATGGAGAGTGAGTGAGACACGTACAGATGTGTTTGTGTCTGTCTGTCTGTGTACTTGTGGTGAACGAGTGGGAGAAATATGTGTGTGTCTGGGTTGAGTCGGAAGAATGAGCAGTTGGTGTGTCTATGCCTGTGTGTTAATAGAATAGAATAGAAAAAAGAATAACTTCATTCATCCCCAAAAGGGGAATTTTAGTCATGGCAGCAGCTCCTGCAAACAGGTATTCTAAAAGTGATATATATGAATGTATATATATATGTATATACCTACATATATATACCTACATATATATATATATACATATATATACATATATACATACACGCTATATACATTAAAATATACATGTATCAATATGTATATTTATGTACATCCTATGCTGGGCCTTTTTGATTATTGTGTCAGTGTTGGATATATATCCACTTATGGTCCTGAGAGATTGCAGTTCCCATGAACCTGTACGATTCCACATCAGACACAGTGTTGTTCCGTACATGACAACCCATTCTCCCTCTAAGCCAAGAGGTAGTGAGTGATATTTTCCAGCTACTCAGAACAGTTTGTTACCCAAGGCCATGTTGTGTTTCACTCCAAGAATCTTACAGATCTGAGGAGTGCGTATGTCTATGGATGTGTCTCTTCACACATATTTCTTATGACAGAGACATTCTCCCGTACATTCACTGAGAACGAAGACCAGTTAGCATGCATGTGTGTTTATTTAAAAATACAACCAATTCAAGAAGTAATACAAAGAATGCACGGGGTAAACAACAATTTACTATTCTCACATAATGGCCCCTCAAGAAAAACAAGCACATGTCCCCATCAGCACATTCTTAATCATGCTTTTATATTTTCCACTTGATATCATTATTATTGTGATATATTTTGTAGGATGTTCACAGTCCATGGTGCTGGAGAAGGAAAAAGCAGCTTTTCCCGGATCTTGGTAACTACTAGACCCGACACAGAGAAGTGTCAGAGGTCACCTGGAAGTTTACCCAATGTTACTTTATAGATAAAAATGTAGCACTAGGTGGGTTTACATGGGACACTTTTCTCCTATCCGACTTAAACATTTCTGAATTACAATGTCAGTCACTTGTTTAGATGACCTGTGATCTTTTCCGACCTGGTGTTTACATACATGGTCTCATGTAATTGGAAACAGCCCTTTGACACAGGCAGACGATCCACACTCCTGTTCATAAGGTGGGGTTATGCTACGATGAGCTGGGCACCGACGGCCAACAAGCACCCAGAAGAAGAATACGACAGAGGGCTTGCGTGGAAGAGACTTTTCATCCATCTTACCGTCCAACTATGTTACACTCTTTCAAAGTTGCGATGACTAAGTTACTCTCCGATGTAGACCGGTGCTGTTTTGAAGTTGCCATTTCTTAAACGTGTAGCCACAGCATCACATCACGACACAGGGAATGAACAGATACAACTCAAATGAAAACTGCATGCATTGATGAAGGGCCCTCGCACCAACGGTGTTTGCAAACTCCCTCCGGTGTGATTGCTGTAACCGGTTGATTACTCCAGATGGTCGTCACGGTGTAAATCTGTCAATGTTCCAATCACGATATTTCGATGGAGCGTTACTTCCTGTTTCCGGCAGCTGGTGCTGTCCCTGTGACAAAATATTGTTTCATGGGCATCTTGGGGTCGGGTGTTTGATTCAGTGTGCAAAGTTTGGGACGGATTTGGACAACGGAAAATAACGTTTAGCGCTCACGGGTTAAATGGCGAGTCTCACTCGGCCATGGTCACGCCTTCCAAGTCAAGGATTAACCTTTGTTGGCTTTCTACCCTCAGTGCCAGGCACTTGTTTTCACCGAATGTGATGTTGATCGGGATCATTTTAAATTGAGTCTCACTTTTCGGGGGCAGCAGGTGGCGCTGTGACTTTAACAGAATATAGTCACATAGGGATCTTCAGGGCGGGACTCTGATATTTATGTATGTATGATGGATGGATGGATGTATCTATTGATGATGGATGTATGATGGATGGATATATTTATGTATGTAGGATGGATGGATGTATCTATTGATGATGGATGTACGTATGATGGATATATTTATGTATGTATGATGGATATATTTATGTATGTATGTATGTATGTATGTATGTATGATGGATATATTTATGTATGTATGTATGTATGTATGTATGTATGATGGATATATTTATGTATGTATGTATGTATGATGGATGGATATATGTATGTATGTATGTATGAATGTATGTATGATGGATATATTTATGTATTTATGTATGTATGTATGTATGTATGTATGATGGATGGATATATTTATTTATGTATGTATGATGGATGGATTTCACGGATTACCCCTTTAACTGCTTTACAAGGAGGTGAGTGATCAGCCCCTCCCCTCTCTGTCTCACAGCTCATGTCACATGTAGGTATTACACAGCGTATTCACACTGCAGCCTTTCTGACTGTCAGAACTGTGAGGGAAAGGTCCAAACCAGTAAGGTTCTAGCTCACACCGTAGGTCCTCTCCCGGAACAATGGTACGGGAGCCAAGAGTTGGCTCTCCGCGGTGATGTGCTTCCAGATTAAATTAAAAACAACAACATTTATTAGAACAAATTTTCCTATGTTTTGATCACAAAATTATGGCTGTCAAGTGAAATTTGTTGGAGTTCTGGCGATTTGTTTGCGGTCTATCTGTGTTTTTCTGTCAGCTCTTCACCCTCTAAAATAGAAATGCCTCCACTCTAACTTCTGCTTATTTCCCCAAATCTGCCCATACTGGAGGCTCACGTGAAGGCAAACTATGAATGGTACAGAAGTGGTTGAATGTTCGTGTGAACGACGACAAACGTAGCTACGTTTTAAATTTCGAATGGTGTTTCTAGGTAAAAGTATGAGGTAGTTATTAGTCAAAGTATGAAAGGATAACTTTTTATTGACATTAAGTGGCTCTATGGAAGGAGACAATTTTTTTCAGTCAGCCCTCTTCAGGGCGGTGGATCTTTATCCACCATGAGCGTTTTGGTGGAGATTGGCCAACGTACAGTGGAGTTATGATGATCTACAGTTTTGTGGCGAGTCATCAAACTTCGCCACCCAGTCCCGCCCACAAAATTTTTCAAACACTCATATCTTTCACAACAATGGATGTCCAACTTTTATCTGGCTATCCTGATCCCACTTTGCACTTTTTGTGATTTAAAGCCTTGGAGTAATGGGTCAAATTTTAAAACATGACATTTCTTAGTATTGCTAGGTTGCGCTATGACAAAAGGTTTTTTTTTCTTCAGGTAGACCTCTTCAAGACCAGACTCTTATCCTACCTGTGAAATGTGGGGTAGATCGGACGATAGATGGCCGAGTTATGGCCGGGTAATGGCAATTGTCTTTTCTACGGCGGGGTCTCCATGAGCACCGCCCTTTTTCATCCAGAACCGTTAAATGAAAACTCAAGCTTTTGATAACTTTTGGACATAATGACTTTGTGTCTCTAAAATATTTCAAGTCATCGGGTCAAAGCTCTAGGAGGAGTTTGCTCAAACGAAGCACCTTAAAACACCAAAGAGCGTCTCTGTTTCGCCCATTCAAGTCAAAATGGCCGACTTCCAGCTAGGTTGGCGCCATAGCCCCAGAGACTTGATGTAGATGTAGACCTGATTAAGAACTGTACCAAGTTTTGTGTGTCTAGGTGAAAGAAACCCCAATGGGGACGGTTGTTTGAAAATGTTAAGGGTCTCTATAGAGCCCTTTCAGCTAGCTGTGCTGCGCCACCTGTAAAATACAAGATTTTTTGCCAGACCTGTGAGTGTGCCAATTTTCCTGAGTTTTTGGGGATGGGAAAGCCGCCAAAATGACAATTCTATTTTCGGAAATATATTTCCTTGCAGAACAATAGGGTCCTCGGTGGGCTAGTGCTCGGGGCCTAAAGGAGCTTTCAAAAACAGTGTTTACGTGCAGCGGCTGGCTATCGGAAAGGCTTTTTGAAAGGACTTCGACTACAGCCCTTCAAAGGAATGAAATCTCGCCCGGAAAGGGCCTTTCCGAGAAGGGGCCTTTTGTGAAATGACCTAAAGGAAAAGGCCTGTCATCTATCCATAACGCCAGGTACCTGTAAGAGGAGACCCTTTCAATAGGCCTGCCATCAGATGTGATTATTATCTAAAATCATGGAGCAATTGTAAGCGAGCTTTTGAGACGACCATAAAACTCCTGCCATAAGAGTATGAATTAAATGATGATACTGTCGAAGTAGCTGGGTGACATTTCCTCACAAGACTAGTGCACGAGGTGTATCAGCTAGCACCAATGCTAGCTAACTGATTTAGACAGCTAATTTAGCATATCAAAACTATGTAAAGGCAATATAGAAGCACACTGTTTGTCACACAAGTTGACAAAAATGTTCTATTACATTAAATATAACTAGAAGACAGTGAAGCTCATTTTACTACTCATAATTTAAGTAAAGAGGAGGGAGCTCGTTTCCGTAAGTATCGCAGTGGAGAACATCAGCAAGCAAAGGGACGAGCTGATCTTCATATTTCATATTGCTACTAAATCCATCTCTTTACATTGGCACTACATCCATATCATCTAAGGGCCCATGCACAATATTGAAAATGCTGTTAAACTGCGATGGATACACTTTGTTGGTCTTTGAACATAAATATATATTTTATGCGTTTATACCTTTAGTTTTAGTATATATTTTTACTCTTTTATATTGTATTTTCTTTTTGTGTGAAGGGTAACTGCAAAATAAGAATTTCATTGCCTATTGTGAACTTTGTTTCTTCAGTGTGGATGTCAATAAAATATCTTGAATCTTGAATAATCTCTGGACACGATTACTACCAAAAAACACCACAAGAGGGCGCCCCAACTCTGTAAGTAGACTAAGCTTTACATATATAAGAGATTTAGCATAAACCTACTTACAAATATGAAATAAGAAGGATTAAACTTAGAGAAAGAAGGTAATGCAAAAAAATATTAGAATGAATTATGGAAAACATCATCAATTTATATCGTTTAATTGATGAATCGCAATTGATATATCGCACAAGCGATAAAACAACAGGGTTGTTATACAATCGCACAAGCATCGCTGACATCAGTGCTGAACACATTGGTCCCGGTGTATTTATGGAATGCAGCTGGATCCAAAGTCAGTTGGTTACACTACTGACTTTGGAGCAGGAGTGGGGTTCCAGGAGAGACATAAAATACTAAGATATAAAGGGAATGAAGAGAAGAAGTTGCCTTGTTTATTTAATCAAATTAAATCAAGCAACGCCAATTTAATTGAGATTAAGGATTTACCCATGTTGTTTCATTAATGAGTTTCACCAGGTTTAAATAGTCACACAATTCTTTGGAAGGATCTGACGATTTTGAAAGCAAGTCCCAGTTTAGGTCAGGCATGAACAACAATCCAGAGTCATTTTATTCGTGTGGAATATCTGAATAAGGTTTAAGAGCCTCATCTGAGGCAGATTGATGGAGGTCTGTAGCAGCCCATAACACTGACGCAGGAGTTATTTGAGTGGCTAAAATGTCGTATTGTTTAGCTTTAGTCATTGACGGAGTTACTGAGCTGAAGAGCTTAGACATAAATGGCTACCCCGCCTTCCTTACAGGAGCCAAGGACTGGACTGATCATGACCGGACACAATCAATGAAAGCATAATCATACACCGTCATTTAAATATGAACTGGAAACGGTTTATCACCACCACTGCCATCTAAAGAGTGAAGAGGAGATCTCTGAGTTGATGTAATAGTCTTTTACAGAAGGACTTTCTGATGATGCAGGATCTCACATACTTGACTTTCACTTAAGGATAGGATAAACGTTCAGTTGATGAAGTGGATGAATTGTTTGGTGATGTGACTTGTGACTAGGAAATTAGTTTTTGTTGATTTTGAGCGTTCACCAGGCTGTGCATTGGTGAGACTACACTTCCTGTTGACACCACTGGTTCCATTTCAATCAGGGTCGAATGCAAGAATGAGGAATAAGATTGCAACGAAATAAACCGCATTAAGTACAGTGTGAAGTAATGGTAATCATTTATTCTTCAGTAATCACCTTCAGCCATACACGTCACAACATAGGGAAATTATATCTCTGCATTTGTCTCCTCCCTGAGGGAGCAGTGGGCGGCCCCTGTGAAGCGCCCGGGGATCTTGCGCTCTCGCTCTAGGACCCTTCAACATGTTGCATCAGTGGTTCTGGCCCAAGCCCTGATATCCTGCTTGCTGGACGGCAACTCTACCTACTTGCTGTTGCTTCAGAAAGACCATGATCCTGCTTCTTCTCATCTTGGCTGTGGGTGAGTTATCAAAATTCCTCTTTTAAGGCTCTCAAAAATGAATCAGATCTGATGGAATTCCCATTCTGATGTAGCAAGGACAGCCACATCTGCGTTCCATTAGGCGGGACTACTCTGCTGAAGAGACTTATCTACATGTTTTCCTCTAGCAATCAATTAATAGAGTAGACCCCCTTTCTGACTCGAGAACCCCCAGCGTCAGGAACCGAGTTGCAATCAAAACTCTTGTGCCAGGCACCTGACAACATCTCCCCTCACTGCTATCACTTTGCAGACCACATCGGGGTGTAAAGAAACTTGGACTCACCACCATAACACTATGGAACCGTTTCTTATTTCATGTACCACTTACACAGTTGTACTTTGTTAAATGTGCTTTCCAAAGATATAAAACATGTTTTCTTACAGTACCACATTGTCATCTAGTGGTCATTCATAGAACCGTCACTTCAGAAAATGATATCTGGATCTACCTCTGTTCAAACATGAGACTATGTCTTCTTCCTTTCAATGTCAACAATGTATAAGTATTTTTTAGTTACACCTCTAGAAATATCATTAACTTTGAGAAAACATAAAAAACAAGTGCATTGTTATTTTCCACCGTAAAAGCGTCATTAATCAGTAAATACATTCCTTGGATTGATGAATCCACATTTGCTCTCCCTGTCTGACACAACACTGATAGATTTGCCTTCTTAATGCAGATGTCACTGTAGTTATGCTGGATTTGATTATATCTTGAGTCCTGTTTTGCATGTCTATTTACAATCTACACCAAAATCCAGGTGTAGATTGTATCTGCACCTGGATTTTGGCTACTTAGATTCACACCTCAAGGGATGCTGGATAGCTAAGTGGGTTACCCCCCACTGACTTTGGTCCAGAAGACTGGGGTTTGAATCACAGTCAAAGGACCTTGCAGAAAAAAAACCCGGCGTGGACGCTTAGGGTGAAGCTCTTAACGTTAACATTCTACCCAGCCCCAACTATTGCAGATTCATTTAGATCAGACAGAAAATGTCAACAAAGACACAGGCTCATATCTCAGATCACAGAGATTACAGATTTCACGCTGATCACATGTTAATAGCAGATCTGAACAGCTGGGTGTTGAGTCGTGACTTGAACAAGTGGGGGTCAGTACAGTCTCTGATTTGTTAGGGTAATGAGGTCCAGAGGGAGGGGGCGGCTTCAGAGAAGGCTCTGTCACCCCAGGTACGGTGCTCTGTCCTGAGTGGAGCAGAGAGGAGGCTGGCATCAGTGGAGCGGAGGCAGCGGGATGGATTTTGAGGCGGTTGGTTTGTGAGGTAGGAGGCGGACTTGTCGTGGAGGACTGTGTCTGAGGAGAATGAGTTTGAACTGGATACGTTGTGTAATGGGGAGCCAGTGGAGGCGGACTTTTCTTCTTAAGTTTGAACCCGCCTCCGATCACTGAACAATTTTTTTTAGTGTTTCCTCTATTTGCATGGCTAATAATTATATTATTTTTGGTGTTTTATATTCTACAATATCTGCAAATTTTAACTATTTGGACTTTAAGAATAAAGAGTTGGTGTGTTCCAAATATCCAACATTGTGAACGACCAGTATTGCTCTTTTTTGGAGAGTTGATAGGGAATACTGAGTACTTTGTTGTTGTTGTTGCCCCAAACCTCTACACAGTCATTTAAATATGGTAAAACTAATGAACAGGACAGAGTGCGGAGGGATATATTTTCAGAGTGTGGAGGGAGGGGGTCCCCACGTTTGGTTGGTGGTTTTCAGAATGTAATGCCATTTTTTTTCTTTTTCCATTTCAGTCCAAAGAGACCACCACACCTGCTCCTCTGTGACCAGCAGTGGTTCAGAATTTATTGATTCCTTCCCTCACCATGTCCCATGCCTTGTGGAGAATATGTTGGCAGCCCTTCGTGAAAGTTTGGGGACCAACGGCGAACTCACAAACCACAGTTTGACACTATTTGGAATCTGCATATCATCAGATCTTTCATCAGGCTCAGTCTTATTGGAGCTCCTCCCAGACGCAAACAGAAACCAGAGAAAAAGACTGGAAAATGTTCATCCTGTTGGAGGTAATTGCACTCTATGATTGAAATTATGTTGTGTTTAAATGTTTTTTCTAATCTTACAGCACATCTGGTTTGCCCTCATTAGTGCACTCGTCAGAGGAAGACAAGAGAGGAGGAATCATTTTGATATTTGACCTCCCGAAGTATCCTGTCTCAAATCCTGTACTCCTCTTGGCATTTGAAACTCCATTCACAAGAACAAACCTGTGTGTCACATTGAGTGGTCGGACCCTGCAACCCAACACACAGGTAGGAAAGGTTTGGTGTGGAAAATCCATTTCTACATTTGTTGTATATCAAGGTTCTCACACTTATTTAAGTTGTTTTCTGGCTGCTGTCTTTTCTAGACTATGTGCATTTCAGGAGAAACTCGGTACATACTGCTGACAGGGAAATCATCAGAGGACTACACTGCCAAGAGATGGAAGATTTCTGTCGATACAAAATTCCCTGGTATAAGTAGGACATAAGATGAGACAGTATTACTTGTTTTGTGAAGAGTGCAGGTATCGTGACAAATATTGTTTCTTTGCAGAGCAAATTCTGAAGGAGATCCTCACTGGTGGAAAATCAGGAAGTGACGTCCACATAACCCCACTTCTGCTTTCTGCGGGGAGAAGAGGATCAGATCCAAGGTTGTGTTGTCTCTCGTGTTTTCAAATGAAATTTCAGAGTGGTAGTCTAACATTTTTAACTCTTTTTCTTTAGATATATGGGTTCCTTCCCAGCCTCTTCACAGACCTCATCCTTCCTCTGTGAGCTTAAACGGTTTCTGGGTGACATCATGCCTCAAGTCCACCCTGAGCACTCTCCTTTCCAGCTGGCCTCCTTACCGTCCCTACCTCCTGTGACACTAGGCTTGACCTCCAGTGAGACACTGCTCTCAGGACTGATCAACTCCTCCACCCTCACCGTCTTCGCCTTCTCTCCCTGCTCCACAACTCAGGGACTTCATGGGAAGTTCGCCCTGTCTGCTGCACTATCAGAGGAGCTCAGGAAGAAGTTGGAGCAGAGAATAATGCAGATAACGGAGATCCTGAAGGAGGAAGAGCTGCATCACAGAGCCACAGACAGGCTAAGGAGGCTCATTGAATACACTGTGTTTCCACTAGGGGAACTAGGAACAGGTGATGTGTCAAAAAACAGTTTATAAAAAGGGGATGATGCCATACTGTTTATCTTACGTATCCATCACTTGTTTCAAGATTACTTACTTTAAGCTAACTTCATTCATCAAGTACCTTTTGCTATTTCAACATTTTTGACTCACTATATATTATGTATCTTCAATACCATTATCAATTTCAGTCTTATGACATTAGTTGAGCTGCTCCGCCATCTTTCCAAAGTCCAGAGGCACTACAAACTGGTGTTTGATTTGCTCTTTTGCACGTCTGACTCTTTCGTATGGGGACCCTGTTTTACCATGCTTAAGTGACATTTCTGTTTACTCTGCTGCATTGAACAGGAGAGCAACATTACCGTGGATTTCTGCTGCTTAAGGCTCTGCAGACGATGTCCCATACCTACCAGGTGAAGAAAGGACGACGGACCAAAAGAGGCATCCACAACAAACCAAAGAGGGGTTACCGGTGTCGCCTGAGGAGCCTCATTATGCCCCTTCAGTGGCATGTTATTGGTCCAGATAATGCCAACATTTACAACTGCCATGGCTCATGTGCTTTCCCTCTGGTCAATCCCACAACCCACGCTGTCCTGCTCAACTCCCACATTGAGAACGAGAGAGCCGTGAAAGGGAATGTGGCGGAGAGGGCGCCGTGTTGTGTGCCTGTGGCCTACGAAGACCTACACATGGTGATCTTAAATGCACAGGGGACCAGTACTGAACTCAGGTCCTTTACCAATGTGGTGGCGAAGGAGTGTGGATGTCGCTAAAACTGTTTCCTTTGTAAAGTAGAGCCGAAACACAGGTGGTCTAGAAAATGTTTGGATTAGCGTTCACCGGTTGTTACCTAAAGGCTGGGAAAAAAATCTCACTCCTTTGTTGCCAGCCGTCATTTGTTTGTAATGCAAGTAAACTCACAGAACAGGCTTGCTCAAATTTAGAATTGATGATGTTTATTAAAAACAGAAGTAATTGTGACCAAAGACATGTTTCTGTCTATGTATAAGGCATATATGACTCGTTTTATTTTTACATCCTATTTTAGGATTCCATTGAAATCAAAATAATGTACAAAAACATAAAACATACAAAATATACACAAAAAAGTTTTGCATTGAAAGAATGTGATATTAAATGCTGGTTTGAATTTTTCTAGGCTATTAATCAAATGTGGTCAACATTTCTGAATGAAAGGCTTGTCCTATTTATCTTCCTAAGACATACATGTGAAATATAATGTCTATATATGAAATCAAAACATTAATTACAAATATATTTGTTAAATCTATATATTATATCTAAATGTTGAACTTAAATGTTTAGCGCAAATCAAAACATTTCACCAAAATGCAAAGGAGTATTCTTTTGCATTTCATAAGCAGGAGTTTCAAAATAATAACTTGACGAAGAAACCGCTTTTGATTGAACGTTTCATCGACCTGAAGAACTAAAAAAACATTTTAACTACCAAACGTTTGACTAACAAACCAAGGGTGTTGAAATTGACCTGGTGAAGTTCCGGATCTTCCACTCCGCGGATACTCTACTTCCATCTGGTCAGCTATTAGCTTTCACTCATTAGCTGTAAACCGGTCTTCTCATTGCTGGACTGCTACCTCGACTTCTTTCCACGACAGGACCTCCGCTGGTGTCTACACTCCTGGCTTTCACCGACCTGTTTTTGTCCCATCACTCCATTTGACTCCTCTGCTCCGCTGCTGTTGCCCAGTCCCCATCTTACTGCCTAGCAGCTAGTAGCTAGCCGCTGCCATGGTGCTCCTCAAATACACTGCTCTGAAACTCCAGAATCTTTCCCGTCACCTTACTCCAAACTCCCTTGCTGTTATTAAATCAAATCGACTTCTGCAGCGTCCACGCTATTTCCACAGGGCAGCCCGTTGCATGTTTGTTTACTCCAATCAGGCCATTCCCATGATACAGTCTGAATGGCACTCTGTCCCACCGCTACGACGTCATCACAACATACTCCGCGTGCAACACTGGAATCTGAAACCTCTCATCGGTGTGGACAACCTTGTTCCACTCAATCCCTCTGCCTCAGCATCTACACATAACAGCTCTGCCACATTCATGCTGCAGAATGTCGCTCCCTAAACAATAGAGCACTTCTCATCCACGACATCATTACTGACAGGAAAACTGATTTTCTATGTCTTACGTAAACCTGGCAAAACCAACAGGACTTCATCTCCCTCAATCAAGCAAAACCCCTAGATTATATCTATACACAATAACCCCATTCCATAGGTTTGGGCTGGTGGACTGGCTGTAATCCAACGACCTGACTTCCTGGTCAGAGATTCCGGTACCCACTGTCACCTCTCTGGAATGTCTCGCCGTTCCCTTTGCTGGATCCCCTCACCTCCAGGTTGTCCTCATTTAACGCCCCCCCAAAGCCTCCACAACATCCATTGCGGAGCCATCAGAGCTACCCACCATTGCCTGCTCCAGGTCTCCATCTACACTCCTCATCGGCGATTTCAACATCCACGTGGACTCCCCCAACGTCAGCCCAGGCAGCGCACTCAACACTCATTCACCTTCAGGACAATCAAGGCAGTGATAAACCAGCCCTGTCAAACTTGTTATGCCCGACACCATGGTTGATGGCCTGGTAACCCACTACAAAACTGCTATTTCCCTCTGCCTGGACTCTCGCCCCCCTCAAAACCCGGACTTCCTCCTTCACCCATCTTGCTCAATGATTCACCACCGAAGTCCGCTTCATGAAGACCTCAGGTCGTAAACTTGAGAGGCTCTCTCACTCGCCAAATCACTGCACTACTCCACTCTCTCCAAAACCTGCAAAACCACCTGAGGCTGCTGTCATTCACCATAAACCCGCTACTCGCCCCCTTGCAACCCCCCGACCCTCCTAGTGCCTCTGACCGCTGGAGGACCGCTGGATTCCATCTACCAGCAGCTCCTGGTTTCTACCTCCACCCCTCCCCATGCACATTTACATGAAGCCACTGCTGCCCCCAACGCTCGCCTGCCTCATGCCTGGCTTTCCTCCTTCGTCCCTGTTGATGCCCACCAAGTGACGAGGCTTGTCACTCAATCCCCACAGCCCTGATCAAGGCCTGTCTGCCCGCACTGTGCCCTACCATGGACACCCTCATTAACTCCTCACTGGAATCCCGCATGGTCCCCTCCAGCTTCAAAACAGCATCTGTCGAAAGGCCGATCTATAACCTTCCTTTCCGTGAGGCCAATCACAAATTAAAAAAATATCTATGTCAAGTGTGCAATACAACGGTGCTGCTTTTGTTTTGAAAAGCGTTATTTATGGACGTATGTCCGTGCGTAACCTGTGAGTGAAGGTGCACAGCGACAAGTGATGCCCGGTTACCCCCGAGATGTCCGCTCACGCTAAAAAAAGAAAAGTTGATGAGGAATGCCGTGTTTTCAACAAGACATGGACTGCCAAGTATTTCTTTACAGAAATTAAAGGTAAAGCTGTGTGCTTAATTCTTGTTACACAGGTTGCTGTGTTTAAATATTATAATTTGAATCGCCACTACACGACGAAGCACGAGGATAAATACCGGAATCTGTCTGATGAAGAGCGCGCAAGGGAGGCTGATGCGTTGATGGTAAAACTGCAAACCCAACAAGGACTTTTTACCAAACTTCACACCCCCAGAGATGCAGAGCATACGTCCACACGGAAGTCATACAAATAACAATAATAACAAATAAGTTTCGTCATTTCTCACAAAATCCCCAGAAAAAGTAAGGCGTTTTCTGACGGACGGAGAGTTTATTAAGGAGTGCTTAGTGGACTCTGTTGCGCTGATATGCCCGGAGAAGAAGGGCGCATTTGAGAACGTGTCACTCTCCCGACGCACTGTAACGAGGCGGGTTGAGGCCATCGCTGGAAACTTGGAGCTTCAGCTGAAGAACAGAGCGGCCGACTTTGACTGTTTTTCTCTGGCTTTGGATGAGAGCTGCGATGTACGTGACACCGCCCAGCTGCTCATCTTCTTATGTGGGATATCTGACGACTTTCAAATCACGGAGGAGCTGGCAGCCATGCAGTCAATTAAAGGGACAACCACAGGTAATGACTTGTTCACAGAGGTAAATGCGTGTTTGGACATGTTAGGACTGAAATGGGACAAGCTGGCAGGCGTGACAACAGATGGTTGTCCAACTCTGACGGGGAAAAATGTTGGACTTTTAAACAGGATGCAGGATAAAGTGACAGAAATTGACATTTTTGCATTGTATTATACATTAGGAAGTGTTGTGTAAGACAGTGTTAAAAATTAACCATGTTCTTGATGCTGTAACTAAAACAGTTAACTTTATCAGAGCGAGAACGTCAAATCATAGACAATTTGGAGACTTTTGGAGGAAAATGAGAGTGAACATGGTGACATGAGCTACCACAGCAACGTCAGGTGGCTCAGCCTGGGCAAAGTACTGAAAAGTGTCTGGGACCTGAGAGACCACATTCAGAATTTCTGTGGGAAGAAAGGACATGACATCCCAGAACTTTCAGATGAAGACCGGGTGGCAGACCTCGGATTCGCTGTGGATGTGACTGCACTCATGAACGAACTGAATGTCAAACTGCAGTGCAAGGGCCTTTTTGTGCATGAGATGGACAGTGCAGTGACGGCTTTCATGAGAAAGTCGCAGCTTCTCTCAAGCCAAGTGAAGGACAACATTCTGACCCACTTGCCAACACTAAAGGAAGCCAAAAGATCAGCCGATCACCTCCACAAGTACTCAAGCAAGTTAGAAGCACTGCATGGAGAGTTTTCGAGGCGATTTCAAGATTTCAAAACTCTTGAGAGTGAAATGCACATGGTTTCTTCTCCCTTCAACTGCAGTGTGGACAATGCACCAGGCGATGTTCAGATGGAGCTCATTGACCTGCAGTCTGACCTACTTCTGCCAGAGCACTTCAGGTCAGTCTCACTGCTGGACTTTTACTCCTCCCTCAAAGAGGAGAACTTTCCACACCTGAGGAGGCATGCTCAGAGGATTCTGGTCCTCTTTGGATCCACCTATGTATGTGAACAGACATTTTCAGTGATGAAGTTCAACAAATCCAAACACAGATCCTCTATCACTGACAAACACCTCTCAGCTGTCCTTCGCATAGCCACCTCAGACATTCAGCCAGATTTCAATGCCCTTGTTCAAGCCCAGAACAGACTGGATTATTCGCACTGAAGAGATAAAATGAGGTGGAAAACATAACAAGTTATTGTTTGTTGTATTGCAGTATTTCTATAAACTTGTTAAGTTGTTTGCTGTTTTTCCTTGTTTGTGGAACAAAGTTAAAGTGTGGACAAGTTAAAAATAAATTGCAGTGAATCAATGATTGTTTTTGTTTTCTTATTTCAATTTCACATAGCCTAATATAAATATCTAAGGATTAAGAGTTTAAATAAAACCATCAAAAGCAATCTGCTTTTGTATAATGTTAAGATAGGTGAAATGAAATTATTATTGATATTATTATTTATCTTACGATATATCAAAAATAATATTGAGCAAACTTTAATTGAAATATTGTCGATGTGTCCCTCCAGCAGTGCTCGGGTTGCTCATGCGGCCCCCGGTAAAAATTAATTGCCCACCCCTGGGGGCAATTGAAGGAGGCTGAAAATTTCAACCTGTAAAAACAACTATTTTACAGGAGGTGGTTCCATTAGTCACTAATGGAACCACCTCCTGTAAAATAGTTTTTCTCTCCCACCACCAGATGGCGGCTAATTCAACAGGAGTGGTTGAAGCCATTCTGGAAAAAGGGATAATTTTGATGACTCACCAACATGTACACCAGTTTCTTTTTCCATACACACCATCATGGACTCATCATCACGCCCCACAGCTGCAAATCATCACAGCCCAATTCAGACCTCTCCACATACCTCCTTATTTCTAAACATGCCAATTCTGATCTTCTAAATGTCATAAAAAAGTCCTTGTCAGGAAACAAAAGGACAGAAGAGACTCAGAGAAGTCTCCTCTCTATTGTTCCTGTAATCTCATGGTACATGAACACACATATTCACAGTTTTACCTGCAGCCAGGAGCCCGGTTATGAATAAAGAATAATGACCGAGGACCTCCTTATGAGTACGATTATGAATATGATGTATACAACACAGAACTCCTTCAGCTGATTCATACACACCAAAGTTGGACTAAACCAAACCAACGGATGAGAAATTATAGACCGAAAAAGTTTGGGACAGAGCTCCCCCCCAATGTCAGAATTAACACTACTGACCTTTCCCAAAAACACTCCAGTTCTTCCTCGCACTAAGGTCTATGTGGGAATAGAATTTAAAAATGATCCATGAAATACTTTGAGTTCTCGTGTTAACAGGAAGGTTCAGCAGCAGCGATGACAATTCTGTAATATAAGATGTTTGGGGATACATTGACAGCAGGAGAGAAGATTTTGGTAAAGTTACTGACTTGAGGTTTTAAAAAAAAATTGGTTTTTGCTGCACATAGCTCTTCAAGCCGGCAGCACAAATCATCTAAACCATATATGTCAAGCTCAAGGCCCGTGGGCCACATCCGGCACGGCGTGCAATTATAGCCGGCCCCCGAGATAATTTTATATAGATCTATTATTATGGCCCGGCGATATGAAGCGCTGATAATACACAAACTACAGAACCCATAATGCAGTGCTTCAGTAACTGATCAAAGCACTGCATTATCATGCAGGGTATCCGAGCGTCCGTAAAGGCAAGTTGCCTTTATGGACGCACGGATACCTGGGAACTTTCGCACATCAATCAAGTCATCTTCTGTTGCGCTACAACCCTGTTGAAAAGTCATTTCAAAGCTAGCCCCTCACAATGACGAAGAGAAAAGTTGATTCTGAAAAGAGAGCATTTCAAAACCGATGGGAGGCTGAGTACATGTTTACTGACATTGCCGGTAAAGCTGTGTGTCTCATTTGTGGAGCTAATGTGGCTGTAATTAAGGAATTTAATCTACGACAGCACTACGAGACAAAACATCAGGAGCTGCAAAACCTGAATGCAGAGGAGAAGATACAGAGAGTAGAAGAGTTAAAGAAGACACTGAGATTTCAGCAGATGTTTTTCCCCAGAGCAAAATCCCAAAGTGAAGCTGCTGTGAAAGCAAGTTTTATTGTGGCAGAGGAGATGGCAAAATCAGCCCGTCCATTTACCGAGGGAGAGTTTCTGAAGAGCTGATGATGAAGGTGTGCGATGTCTTGTGTCCGTTTTATTCATATTTATGTTCAAACATGTAGTTTAAGTGTGTTCAATAAATGTGTATCCTGTTTGGCCCGCGACCTGAATCGTGCTTTGAGTTTTGGCCCCCTGTGCACTTGAGTTTGACACCCCTGATCTAAACCATCAGCAGAGATCCTGACAGGCTGGTGCCACCAGCTCAGCATCAGAACAATGAGCAATAAAGAGTCCAGTCTCCTTCTGCTCCAGTTTCACTGCTGAATCATCTCCAGGAGAAGCTTTTGGGAGAGACTGTGTGACCTTTAGATGTTCAATCTCATCACCTCACCTCATCTTATACAATTAAGACATTTGCAGGATCTTTTCATAATCAGCCCTTTAATGTCGTCATCAAGAAATAAATGTTATGGATTTCTTTGCACATTTTATTTCTTTTAGTCATTTGTGAATTTAATATTTTAGACACTCTGAATTAACCATGAAATAAAAAATATGTCCAAGCATGTTTTAAATTAAGTTAAAAAAATGAAAACCACACACAAAATTATTTCAAGAAAAAAAGTCAGATTTTGTGAGATCAGGTCAACTTTGTTTTGTTAATCAAGTCACATAAGTTCTTAGTTCTGTTAAGTGAGTCCTCACAGGCTTTCAGGATGCAAAAAATAATAAATCTTGTTTATCAAACAGGAGTTTTTCAGTATCGATGGTTAATGCCTCCTCATCTGTAGCCCATTTGACCTGCGGTGTCCCTCAGGGCTCCATCCTCTGCCCGTACTCTTTAGTATATACGTGCTGCCACTGGGTCTCATTATAAACAGGTTCCGTCCCAATTCCCAATTAATGGACATTAGGACATTAAAGGGCTTTAATAGTATTAATAGTTGAGTTGTGACTAAAAGACTATTTAAAAGGTTCGGACGGTCAGTGACACATGTCTGCTGGAAAAGCGTACCTTGCTGGTGAGGGATCTGACCTCGGTCTCTGATTTAGGAAGGCGTCTGGTGAGCGGGCCGTTTCCTCTGTTCGTACGGAGGTCTCTCTCCCTCCGATCCAGCTGCTGACGTAGAGATTGAGGCTCCGCCTGGCCGACCAACAATCCATCAGATCAGGCACACCACACTGAGATTACCGTGTCCACCTGCCCAGCCAGATAGAAAGTCATTATCCTATAGAAAGAATTCTACAGTAAAAGATGCGGTGACCATGTAGAAAACAGTACGGTATAGGAACGTTACATAAAACAAGAGTTAATAAGTAAATCATTTTGTTTCACCCCATAAAATATTTGCAAATGGCAACACTAAGAGGCTGTAAAATTCAGAACAGTAGTATTTACAAAGAATCACCATGAATAGAGAAACAGTAAGTCGTTTTGGTTTTTACAGTCAGAATTTGTTGAAAAAATAACTTTAAGTTTAAAATACAGTGAAACCTAAAAATAAGAGAATATCAGAAAAATACTGTGATGTTTCTGCTGGTATGCACCAAAATTGAAATCACTCTTTATCAATTGAATCTTTTTCAAAGCATCATAAATAATGTGCTGATAGAGACACGTACTTGTTTTTCTGGAGAGGCCACTATGTATGAATAGTTTCTGTTGTTCTACTGTGGATTCTCTGTATATCTTTTGTATTTTTAAAGTGACTGGCTGCTACCTCAGTCAGGTCTCTCTTGTAAGACATTTTTAATCTCAATGGGTTTTCATGGTTAAATAAGAGGTAAATAAATAAATAAAATGTACAATAAATAAAGCCTTTGAACATTTAGCAAGAACAATCCTTAGTTTCCACAGAAATGAGACGTTACAAACACCGTGTCTGTTTGTGAACAATTGTTGATTTTAAGGTTGTTTTTGTTTGCAATTTACTTGCATTTTATTTAATGTCCTTGTAATGAGGTTCAAAGTGAATATTTTTCGTCATGGAATTCACTGTTACGTCTTGTACATGGTCAACGTATTTTCAAGGTGAAACTTTAGCTGCTGACATTTTACAGTGCATTCAATACATTTTTTTTTAGTGTGCGTTCAGATAGAGAGCTAGACAGATCAATGTTTTATACATCCAAAATGACATTTATGTTCAACAACACAAAGTAGACAAAATAAGTGCGATGTGAATCTAACACAGTCCAGCAGCCTGAAGACAAGACTGCTGCTGTCT
Source organism: Lophius americanus (assembly GCA_037951165.1). NCBI lineage: Eukaryota > Metazoa > Chordata > Actinopteri > Lophiiformes > Lophiidae > Lophius > Lophius americanus. The sequence goes on along the minus strand of JBBDHG010000197.1, from coordinate 156,623 downwards.
CACCTTCAGACTTCAGAGCAGCCTCAGACTATGAGTGCTGTCTTATATGAATGTACTGGATCTTCTCAGCCTGTTGACCCAAACTCTGTTTCCAGCCATGGAGCTCCAACACCTCCCCCTCCAGGACCTTCGGCCCCACGTGGAGCAGGGCTTCCTCCCTCTGCTGAGTCTCCACACGTTTCCCATCATGCAGAGTGTTTAACTTCTTGCAGTGAGCCCCCTGGACCACCTTCTCTTTCTGCAGACGGGACATCTAACAAAAGGAGGGTCATCATTTAAACGAGTATCTGCTCTTCTCGTTACACAGCTGTCCGTGAGAACAACGTCTGTCACACTAGAATTCAACTGAAAAGCTCTAACAGCTGAAACGCTGAACCACGCCAGAAACAAACTTACTCCTCTCCTCCAGGATATGAGCATGATCTTCTCTCTGCTGATCCAGCTGGGTCTGGAGAACCCACAACTTGGACTGGCCCTTGTCCTAGTGGGACCTGTCCATGTCTGTCACCTGACAAGAACCATGAATCAGTGAGGAGAGAGAGGCTGCAGGAGGGATGGAGCAGACCAGCGGCATGTTGGGAATAATCTGCTGTCCTTCTGAAAGTTCAGATTTGAGAAAAAGGCTGTCTTTTTTGGGGAACAGGGACCAAGCATGACATTTTCCACAGAAAAATTGTAAAATTAATAAATAAATAAAAGTAATCTTGAGTTTAATTTATCCGCCACCTCTCTCACACACACACACATCTTGATAAAATCAGTCCACATTTCAACCCCTTCAGTATAATCAGCCTTCAGGACAGAATGCTTACTGGTCTATTGGACGGTGGTGGTGATGGTCCTTCAGAACCAGGGAAGGGCAGACATGGAAGGGCCGGTCATGGCGGTAGAGTCTTCATTGAAGATAAAGCTCTGGACAAAGAAGACAGTAACAGTTACCGTTGTTATGTTTTTATTAAATCATTACAACAGACGTTTATTTCAGACTGCAGCAGAGTAGTTAGCACACAGACACGTTATACACACATCCTCTTGTTGCATCTTCTTTTACAGCAACTGCACCTGGAACCCTTCCTCATGCTGCCACCTAGTGGTCTGAAGTTTTAACACCTATCACTACAACCATGTAATAATACCAAGATAAAACGTTTTTGAGTTACAGAAAATGGTTGAAGTTTTGAAACATGTTGGACAAGGCCTCATCTTCTACAAGGACCCTCACAAAGTAGCATGTATGAAACATCAGATAAACATCAGGAAACAGGAGGAACATCTTGACTACAACTTTGACCTCTGGTCACAGAGCTGGTTCTGCTGGCAGGAAATATGGAAACACTAGTTTTGTTTACAGCTGACAGAGTTGGGGGGGTCTTTGAGGAAGCGGGTTTAGCGGAAACCAGAGTTTGTTAAGCCTGAGACGAGGGACACTGTTGATTTCCGTTCCAGAAAGCAGGATAAGTAGAGCTCTGACTCAGTTAACGTGACAACTTATGCTGTGAACATAGCCTGCTCGCTGGTAATCTTACTTCAACAAAGCCTGAGGTTGTTCCTGACTCCTCCTGCCCGTCAGTCATTTGTCAGATTATAGTTTGACGTGAGGAGAGGACTTGGAGACCCATATCAAACCTGCTTTTATCCCATGATTGATCTGAATGGAATTCTCAAACCGTACATCTCAAACATCTCAAACATCTCACACCAGTGACGCCTCCAATCCTCTCTGGCTGATCCTGGGGGGATCCTGAAGTGTTCCCAAAAGAAATTTAAAATTCCTCGAGTGAGTTCTTTATCAACGCAGGATTAACTCTGGATTTGTCTTTTATTTTCAGCTGTTTTGTTGTGAACGTAGGTCTCAAAAATGAAATTCTGTTTAATATCTTTCAGCCACCTTGTTGCAACAATAGTCAGAGATAATCGGGTATAACTATTAGATATTCACTCAGGCATCAGAGTTTGTTAAGCCCACTTCTTGAAATACTCCCCTGTTGTTTATCTGATCTCATGCATCTAGAGGTAAAAAGATAATGTTGGCGTTACGCCTCACATGAATGTTAGATGGTTTCATCCTGCCTCCATATTTCTCGTCCTCCAAGCACCTCACATCTACCCATGATTCAATCTGCCCATCGCGTCTTCTTCACTTTATCACATACGTTCTTCTTCTACATAAAATGCAGATAATAACAATAATAATAATAATACATTTAATTTATAACACACTTTACATTTGGATCAAATCTCAAAGGGCTACAAAGTAAAAGCAGATAAAAGCATCAATAAAAAATATAATAACTATATAAAAACATGAATAATCGTAGATCAGTGCGATGTCTCTGCCAATCACAGCAGAGCGCGCTTTATTTCACTTACTAACAGGAAATTGCCGTTCATTTCTTTATAGAGAAGGGCTAAACCAGTGGAAAAATAAAACATAGAAACTTCACAAAAATAGCCTCACCCATTTATTCTGGTCCAGAGAAAAATTCAGTACCTCCCCGCTTGAAGTTCCAGACATTTTAAGCCATTTTTAGTCCTTGAAAATCAAAGAATGACTTAAAGAAGTTTTAAGACTTAAGGATCCACAGGTCGTCAGACGCTGCACTAAAGTTGACTAAGATGAACTTGCCGTTTGTCTTCAGATACTCTGACTATTATCCTGATTTTGATCAAAACAAAGAAGATACAAACTCTAAAATACCTGGATACCTCACCGCCAATACAGGATTCGACCAAAAGTGAAATATGGCCACCATCTCAGCACCTGTTCTTGAGATTACTGACATGTTACACTACCAACCTTACTGGGAAGTGGCCATCCAGACTCTGGCAGAGCGGATATTTCTCCCTCCTCAGGGATCCAACTCCATCCTACCAATAAGAGCGCTCCAGCAGACTCGTGGATTCATCCTCAGACTTCTTTAGCTCCTAAGAACCACAAACATAACCATTCCGGTTACATCACAACCTGCTGGATCTTCTTTTACAACCACCACAGGTAGAACACTTACCCTTGATCCAACGCAGTGGGATGGTAAAATGGAAAGTAACTTGTAGTTAACTCATCCAGGTCTTTCTTCTCAAGAAACCTACTTTCATTTCAGTTCTAGTAGATGAATTCCCAGTAGCTTGAGGGTCTTCTCCTCCTCTGGGCATTCATTGTTTAAATTCTTTATCTCCTGAGGAGAACCACAAGTAAACACATTGGCCATCAATCAACGGCTCTTAGAGATTATTAAACCCTGAGATTTAGTGTGATTGTACCTCTGACTGCTGATGTCATGTCGGTGCGGTGTCACATGACAGAGCTTAGTAGAAACCATTCTGACTCCAGCTGAAAGTCTTTCAATTAAGTTTGTTTGACGTTGGTGTAAAAATAAGACTTTAAACACGTGTTTTACATCAGGACAGGGGAATTGTAAATAGAAGCAGACAAATTGGTACCGTACAGTCCATTTACCAGTAAGGAACAGTTGATGGACAACAGGATGAGCGCCACTAAGGTCAGAGTCCCATATATGGATGTGAAGTGTGCTGAGATGTGATGTCATAGAGCCTGATAGAAGGCTTTTTCTGGATAGGGTTTGTTCTTTTTAGATTTTCTCTGTATGCACCCTGACTAAGTTTGATAAAATGCTGCTTTGGCTTGAAAGATTCAGTCTCTTGGACTTACTTCCATTTGTAGATACAGTATAAAATGTTTTCTTCAACAATATTCATGCATTTATTCCATATTTGATGGAATTTGTCCTTTTGGATCCTCAAAAAGTAGGTCAAAATTGCCATTTAAATATTTCCAATATTATTCAATGCCAGTTGAAAGTCGTTTCAAGGAAGTTTCTTTTTGACGTTGGTGTAAAAATAAGATTTTAACCACGTGTTTTACATCAGGACAGGGGAATTGAAAATAGAAGCAGACAAATTGGTCCCACCTACACCAATGACATCAGTATGTTCTCTCAGAGGTTCTCAGACTGATCCACCAATGTCCAGTTTTCGTAATCAGGGGAGAAGAAAGAAAGAAAGAAAGAAAGAAAGATTCATTCCTTTATTAGTCACATAGACTCATACACAGTACAACATAGTGAAATTACTTCTCTGCATTTGACCCATCCTGAGGGAGCATTGGGGAGCCCCTCGTGGAGCGCCCGGGGAGCTAAGGATTCAGGGTCTTGCTCAAGGACCCTACGACAAGTAGACCCTGGTGGGATTTGAACCGGCTACCTTCCGATCGGGAGACGGCCGCTCTACCCACTGAGCCACAGCCGCCCCAAGAAGCAGACAAAGTAACTTACCTTCAGGACTTCCTTCACCTCCTCCATGAGTTCTACCTTAGTCCCCTTCATAGGACTCATCTGAGCGACACAGAGACACACTGGGACTCAGAAAGACATTTGGAAGACGAGTTGCAAAGAGGAATTTTCAATCACATATTCATAAATATCAGCCACACCACCAACCATGGTGTTCCTCTGGTTTACCTCACGTTGAAGAAGGTTGAGCTCTTGACAAACAACCACAAATGTGCGCTCCAGCACATTGACTTGGCAGCAGAGCCGACCATTTCTATTTTGAAGTCGGCCTGGGGAAAATCAATCAACAATCAGATCATTCCTCAAAGGTTTCATTCAAACACAATATGAAACCAGAGATTAGGAGTGTAAATCACCAGTTTCATCACTATAATAATAAATAATAATACATTTAATTTATAATGCACTTTACATTTGGATATGATATTGCTTCCCAGAAGTCTCACAGCAGGAGGTTGAGGTTATCATCAGGACGATGAAGCCCTCCACCTGTGCCCTCCACCTCTTTCCTACAGTCCTAGTGAAAACTAACATCTCTTCCATCAGTCCCCTGATCACCGCTGTAATAAATCAATCCCTCCATGCCGGCTTTGTTCCATCTGCCCTAAAAGCCGCTATAATCAGACCACTCCTCAAAAAACCTACTTTCGATACAGAACTTTTAGCTAATTACAGACCCATTTCCAAACTCCCATTCCTCTCCAAAGTTCTGGAAAAAGTAGTTGCTGCCCACCTACAGGACCACCTCAAATACAACAACCTCTTTGAAACCTTTCAGTCTGGTTTTGGCTCCGCCCACAGCACAGAAACATCTCTGCTTAGAGTCACAAATGACCTACGGATGGCAGCAGATGCTGGTTCACCTTCGCTCCTGATTCTCCTTGATTTGTCTGCTGCCTTCGACACAGTTGACCCTGGAATACTCCTACACCGCCTACATCACACCACTGGACTCACTGCCACCGCCCTAAATTGGTTTCAATCCTATCTCACTGACAGAACAGAATACATTTCCCTTGGAAGTTCAAGGTCCCGGACACACACCGTCACCTGAGGGGTCCCCCAGGGATCAGTCCTTGGCCCCATTCTCTTCATACTGTACATGCTCCCCCTTGGCCGTGTCATCAGTCGATATGGACTCTCATTCCATTGTTACGCTGATGACACGCAAATCTAAATAAAAACTGACAAATGTTCCTCCGCAGCCTCTCAATCCTCATCTTCATCATCTCCCCTGTCAACTCTCCGCGCTTCTCTGGAGGAGATAACGGTGTGGATGAAAAACAACTTTCTCCAGTTGAACAGCTCCAAAACCGAAGCAATTTTAATTGGCACCCCACATCAGACCCAGTCTTCCTCCAGAACCAGTATTACCTTCTCTGGTCACGACATTCCCCTCTCTTCATCAGTCTTCATCAGTCACCAACCTCGGCGTAAGATTCGACCCTCAACTCACTTTTGAATTCCACATCAAACACATCTGCAAGATCTCCTTTCACCATCTCAGAAATATTTCCAAACTTCGTTCCTAACTCACCTTGAGTGATGCTGAAAAGCTGGTCCAGGCGTTTGTCTCCTCCAGACTGGATTACTGTAACGACTTTCATCACTTCTCATCGGGATCCCTGATAAAAGTCTTCAAAGACTTCAGTATGTTCAAAACAGTGCTGCAAGGATCCTAATGAGAGTGTAAACACAAACACATCACCCCCGTTCTTCATTCCCTTCACTGGCTTCCCATCTCCACCAGGATTGATTATAAGATCTCCGTCCTCACTCACCGGTGTATCCATGGTAACGCACCCCCCTACCTGAAAGAACTACTCACCCCACTGACCTCAACACGATCCCTCCGTTCTACCCACTCATACCGCCTCCTCCTTACCCCGGACTAAGGGCAGCACTGTGGGTGATCGGGCCTTCTGTTCTGCTGCCCCTCGTCTGTGGAATGCTCTGCCTGACCATCTGAGGGCTCCACAGACGACTGACACATTTAAAAAAGGACTTAAAACATTCCTTTTTAGCAGAACCTATAACTTTAATTAACATTGCTGCTTTTTGGTCATGCTTTTATATAGTTATTTTTTTATTGATGCTTTTATATGCTTTTACTTTGTAGCACTTTGAGATTTGGTCCAAATGTAAAGTGCATTATAAATTAAATGTAACACGATTTCATTTTTTACAGCTTTACCTTAAAAACAAAAAAAATACAAAAGAGTAAATAAGTATTTGTTAATTATTGGTACACAATTCTGGCATTATTTTATTCCTGGAGTATTTCAAAAAAAATATTACACACTGTAAAAAGAGAATTTTTGGTGATTTTAAAGATGGCCTCCACTGGTGAAATAATTAAATAAAAGTATGTTCAACTTAAATTTTAGACTCAGTTATACTTAATTAAATTGTGTGTTACCACTTAACAAATTATTGTAACAGTTCAATACGATTTTGATTTGATTGGATTCAGGAGCCTGCGATCATTTCACTTAAAGAATGAGAAAAATATAAAGCAATTTTGATGGATTATTGCAGAAATGTTTCAGATATTTCTATATGTAAAGGGAAATCGTTTAATTGTTCATAGCTTGATTACGGTCATGCCGTCAATGCTAAGTCTGTTAGCATTTATACGGCAATTACGACTAAATGTTGGCATTAAGCTAAAAGATCAAGCATTAATTATTTACCCACATTGTTTTGAGGAGGCAATAAACATTCAGATTCACCCTGGAAGCCTCTGTCTCTCATTTAAAAAACGGGTTATCTTACCTCACAAAGTGAACGTTAACATTCAGGTAGAGCAGAATAACACTAACAAAATTAAAGTGCATCTTCTGGCTGGACCCACTGGTCTTCAGGGCTGTATGTATCTTCATAACCCTGAGATGAAGGGCTGACTATTCGAGACTAGTATAGTGCATAATGGAATAGCAATTGCGGATATTGCTTGAAATTGAAAAGAAAAAAAAGAAATTTGGATTTTTTTTTTTACCTGGGGGTTTCTTCCGGAGACAGGAGATTGAAGTGAAGCTGGAGGAGAACAAGTAACAGTCTGAATGTGAAGAACTTCAAAACTGGAGCTGCTTCTGTTTTCAGTCTCACTCACTGGAAACACACAGCTTTGAAAAACATGAGAAAAATTGTATTAAAAAAAGAGTACTAAGGTGCAAAATTATAGACAGAAAAAGAACATTTCACTAAAAATTTCTTTAAAAATGACAAGTGTCTAGCTGCAACAGACGTCTAAACACGATTGATTTCATCAATTTGTAAGTAAATGTGCTTAAAAACAGCACATAGTGGTCCCATCATCCGGAAACAGGGCTAAATGTGAGACAATATATCTTAAAAGAAGTGCATTTGTCTAGATACAACAAAAAGACGTAAAAATCATTTTCTCAATATTGAGGAACACTTGTGTTAATCTAGCAATCAATACCATTACACAATATAGAAAATACTGTATCATGTGTTTGTTTAAATGTGGATAACAACACAGCACTAGGTGTTGTGGTACACTGCGCCTTTACTAACCCTTGGATTTAAAATCGAAATCGGTGCGCACTGATTTCTAATCTAATGTCCTCTCAACATGAGCTGGTGTTAACCTCACAACAGTAAGGTTTATTCTTCAAAATATCTCTAATTATATGATCATTTTCTTAAAAAAAAAAATTGCATTTATATTTATATATAAAACTATATATAAACTATAAGACTAAATAAAGAGTGCAATGTTCCTTCAATGGCATTTTCCTTCACTAAAACACCTTACAATATAGCATTGTTCTTGGCATTAAACAACAATAATGTCCATTTGGCAGCAAATATTAACCATAAACGAACACATTGCATGAAAACCGTTACATAAGGTGCAGGTCCGAGGGCACGCGTTCATTATATAGGCGCGCGCACGGGTTTCTAAACTGAGGGTACAGATTTAGAGATGGATTTTTTTCTCCTCAATGGACACGAGAAGAGCTACTTAGGATCAGGTTCCTGAAACTACGGCCGTGAAACTGCAATTACACACTACAGAATAAAATGAGACAACCAGTAGCCTGTATCATCACCGTTGATGTAAACATTAAACAGAAAGACAGAGCTAGCTAGTGTTGCTACACTAACGGCCCGTTTTGAGAATGATTGCTGCGTCATCAACAATTGAAAAGGTGTCACAGACTAGATAAAGACAAAGCTGAATAAATGATTGTCCGTAATTAATGACTGACCTCCGAACATTGATAAGGTTTCTGGAAATACAATTATGTCAACTAAAGTTACATTTTAAATGAAATCCAGTGCTTCGAGTTATTAACTGCTTATAGCCACAATTAACTAACTAATGAGCTAACACATTAGCCAACTTTCCAATTCAAATAAATGTTAGCTTTCTAAGTAAGTAGAGGTAGACAGACCTAAACTAATTATAATTACCTTTTAATACTGTCGTTACTGTGTGACCAGTGCCCGGATATGTGGCTTTCTTTCCAACTTGATCCACAACTTATTAATGACGTGTGGTTTCCTGGCAGAAGGTCCCACAGCACGTGAAAGAGAACCAAAGACGTGCTAACTCCACCTGACCTCCCACATCCACACCCTCAGCCCGTCTTCGCGCTCTCACACAGGAAGGTACCATTTCAGGAAGAGGGTTGATGTAAACATTATAGATCTTGTAACATTCAAAATAACCGACAGTCATGACTTAAAATTCACAGTACATATGTCGAATTTCACGGATTAATGCCATTGATATAATTTATTATTTAAATACATATTTAAACACATTTCATAGACAACCCCCCCCCACCCCCCCATCAAGCTAAATAATGTTATAACCGTAGGTCAGTAAATAAACCATAAAATCATTGCAGATTATTTTTAAGGTAATTGTGCAGATAGTATTTATCAGATATCAGATAGTATCAGCAGATAGTATTTCACATTTTTATCCAATGACTAATAAAACATGGATGATGGTGTACTAGTTAATGCATCATAACGAGAAAGCTTTTGGTTTTAGGCCGTTTTTAATTTGCTGGATATTTATTATATCCCCAAAACGTCTCCAAACATTTTCAGGCCATAATTTGTCAACCATTGGTCAGATTTAGTACAACTCTGATGAATATTGGTAAAGCAAGGAGATCTATCTTGTGTTAATCGTGTTTTACTCTCACAGTTCTTATTTTACTCACAAGGTGGAATTTTGTTATGGAAAAACACTTGCTAAACACTTAATACCATTGCTGTCGGGGAGGTGAGCGTAAATGTTGTTATTTAATTTAACTTGAAGGAAATATTTAGACATCAAATGGATGACACATGAAGAAGAGGGTTTCAGGAATTTTTGTCGTATTTTAGTACTTATTTATACATAAATAAAATAAACATGAAATATCAGCTGTTAATAATATTTTACGCTTGGAGTCACTTAATGATTTTAACTAACATCAGCCCTGATCATAACTATCAAGTCGGACTACTAATAGCACGATAATAATAAAAATAATAATAATAATTATAACAATAATACCGGTCAATCACAGTTCCAATGATGATAAATAGACATTACACAATGCCAACCAGCCTTGTTACTTCCACTACAATTCTTCAAAATAAGATCACTTAAAAGACATTACCGATAAATTATTGGTCGGCCAAGAAAATTGCAATCAGTGCAGCTCTATATTTTATTGTTACACATCCTTTGAGTACCATTATTTTATTTTAAGCATCCCTTTTATTTTGTGTACAGTAGTCTACAGATAACCCAAAAGTTGAACTGCAAAGATCTACTTTCCATCATCCACATCAACTACAACAGAATTATTATTTCAGGTGATTTTAAGGTGCATGTGGATTATCAATCAGACACCTCTGCCTCATAGTTTTTAAGTAAACTGAACTGTATGTGTGACGAGTTAAGAAAATAAGATATATTTAGAACTTGTTTGCATTAAATTCATGGTATATACTAATTTCATAATCAGTGACGAGGTTAAAAATAGTAGTTATAAATAACAATTTGGCAAAATCGACTCAAATTTGTTAGAATGTTGAAAAGGTAATGAGTGTTTCTGAGATTTGCTAATTTGTCTGATTCTGACATTCAGAGATTGATTTATTCATTTGGATCTGCTAGCCTGAGATCGATTTGGATGAATCCACTAATCTGAGATCGATTACTTTTGTCTCCGCCCACTTATCTAGGAGGAAAAGCGGTATTTCCTTAGTTCCAGAGGAAACACTATCATTATCATTTTCATTGTCATTATTTCTCCCCTTTTCAGGTATATCGCACATAAAAACGAAGTAAATGTGTTGTTGAGTATTTTTTAGTATTTTAAGAATGTCAAAACAATTTTTTTGTTCTGCCAAGAGTATGTCTGAGCACTGCATTGTTGGAAATAGTCACGTGCATGTGCGCGGGAAGCCATCGACATGCGAAGTCATTTAGAGCACAGACGCCATTTTGGGTGAAAGATGCATTTATTTTGATATGTTTTGCAAAATGTATATAATGTTATTTGCACTTTAGTGAAGATCGAAAAAGTTAAATGTAAGTTTACAGAGCTCATGCTGTTTTTTTGACAGTTATAATTGAGTAGGTTAATTGAGATAACTGAGTACTTTAACATTGATGCAGTCATTAATTGAGTATATACACTATACCTCTCTGTAACTATTTTGTTTTGTAATTTGTATTTTTGTGAGGAAAAAATGTTCAACTAAAGTTGTCGCATAGGATCTAACATTATCACTGTCGTGATTATTTCTCCCCTTTTTTCAGGGGCGTAACACATGCATTTTATTCAACATGTTTCTCTGCCTTCTCATAACAGACGCCACATTTTAGACTTGGTAATCACCCATGGGCGGTCTTTTAATATATCTAAAGTTGTGGATGTAGGCTTGTCTGATTACATCTGTCTTTTTTACTGTTAATGATTGTTTTAAATGTTTCTCACCTTTTACATGACATTCCTGCAGACTTTTTACCCTCGTCTTGTGATTTTATGGTGGATAGTTTTATCAGTAAATTAAGGTTAGACCTTGAAACAGTAGCTCCAATAGAACTGAAAAGGTTGGCTATTAACCCGACACCTCCGTGAAGGAATCAAGTTAAAGTCAAACAATTAAAAAGAGGCCGTGGCTGAAAGAAGATGGGGGAAATGTCTAAAACCATTTAAAATTACAAGCAATCGCAAATGCGGTCTAAAAAAAAGGTTTTAAATATATATGAATGCAGAACAAAATCTATTTTTATTTCTGAATATTTGAAGAAAAAAAATACTATCTAAGCGTAGAAAAAACAAGCAGGAAAGTGTGAATATAATCTTTAAAGGTAGCAAAAATTCACTTTAATGAAATGCTGGCATTCAAAAGCCAATTCTCAAATGATCTACGTCTCCTACCAAAATTGGGTTGATATGTTTGTGGTTTCTAACCTCTTCAGGTATCTTATACGCGGCCCTGTGAAGGAACGCCACCGGGTGTCCCGTCCCCAACAGTGACATATGTCGGAGGTGCGTATACCAAGAGGTGCCAGTGGTAAGTACCTGTGCCACGATTTGAACCAGCCTTTACGGTCCACTTTCTTTTTGAAACAAGACCGTCTCCTTTTCCTTCCTGGCTTCCCGTCCCAATGGACTTTTACTCGTGCTTCCTGCTCAGAATCCAATCAAATATTATGTTTTTATTATACCAAATATTATATGTAAAAGATAAAAGATCTCCTTGGGTCCATTCATATTGACTAAATCTTGAATTAAAAGGACAAACGGTTGACAAAACATGGCGCGAAAACCTTTGGAGATAAATATAAAAAAATGTATATTATTAAATGTAAAACTGACCTTTCTAAAAGTCATTCCAGTTCTTCTTCACACGAATGCGTAGAGGGGTATTAAGTGGCCATGAAGCAGTTTTTGAGTTACATTAATCTTATATGTGTATAATGTAGGCTTGTGTATTTAGCATATATGTGTTTGAATGGACTGTATTTATGCATATTTATTATTAGTATTTTTATATATCCATTTAGTTTGATTTTTTTTATTCATGTATTTATTTTTACACTCAAAGTGTAATAGTGCTCTCTATTATTTCTTCATTATTTCTCCTTTTTATTAATTCATGCTAGAACTATACAATAAACAATTGCACACATAAAATGATGTTACTAAAGATTTATTTTTTAAGTAAAAGCTAAATGTTACGTGAGAATTGAATACTTGGAATGTTCTTGTAAGTGGAAAATATATCTGACACAAAACAGACAAACAAAAGTGAAAAGTAAATCCAAAATCCACTTCAACACCAAACATCAAAGATTGAATACATTAAAGAAACCGTTAAATACAGAAGAAAAGGTAAGAGACAAACAAGGAACATACATGAAAAAAAATTAAAATAAAAGCTAGAAGACAACAAACCCACTATATCATAATGGAGAAATAGATGATGAATGACATTAAAAAAAACATTCAAAAGTAATAGATGTGGCAAGTCACAATCTACGCGGCGTGTGAGTTTGTGTTTCTGCTGTGGGACAGCGTGAAGATAGAGGACTGCTCAGAGCCCAGTTGCACAAAATGAATCATTGAAGTGTAATCGCGATCTGGACGTTTTACAACTGAAGCAACTGAGAGCACGGACACCCTTTACGGACCTCTGGTCACCCATCCAAATTGGGCCGTGTGTCTTGACCGACATAAAATAAGGACACCTATGATTGGCTGCTAACATTATTTAATACAATGTTTGTTTATGTTAATGCAGATACGTTCATCTGTATATGTATATGATATTTCTACATATATTTGCCGGCACTAGATGTAACTGGGTAAGCTGGTAGCACCAAGGACGGTGCGTTATTTTTTGTATTGTATTTACTATGGGCAACCTTCCTCTGCCCAAATTATAGTTCTTTGTTCTGTGTGGTTTATTGCTTAATGAATAACTATTACATTTTAAAAATAAAATGCAATAAAGAGATGTTACAAATAATACAAAATATTTTTCATTAGAGATGAAATAAACACAAAACACAAATACAGACATGAAAAGAAGTCACAGACATTGAAGCCTTAATAGAATGAATTGGTGATAAAAAAGCCCTCGCACACACACAATGTTAGCGAGAAAGACCACAAGAAGAAAAAAGATTGGAGACATCACAGGCACTGAAAAATACCAGAGAAGAAAAGATAGGAGAAATCAAAGGCACTGAAACATAAAAGAGAAGAAAAGATAGGAGACATCAAAGGCACTGAAACATAAAAAGGAAGAAAAGATAGGAGACATCAAAGGCACTGAATCATAAAAGAGAAGAAAAGATAGGAGAAATCAAAGGCCATGGAACATAAAAGAGAAGAAAAGATAGGAGACATCAAAGGCACTGAAACATAAAAGAGAAGAAAAGATAGGAGACATCAAAGGCACTGAAACATAAAAGAGAAGATAAGATAGGAGACATCAAAGGCACAGAAAAATACTAGAGAATAAAATAAAGGAGACATCAAAGGCACTGAAACATAAAAGACAAATTGAGAGCTAGAACACATCATACCACTGAATCATAATGGAGTTAAATAAGTGAGATCAAAGAAATTCAAGTGGGATAAGTGTCTGACCGCAATCTATGCTGAGAGTTGTTTGTATCCGAGCGTTGAGACAGCGCGAGCTGTGAGAGCCACGTTCTGCAAAATGAATCGAGTAAGAGCAAGACACCTTAAAGGACGGTGGCAGGCCCAGATTGACGCAGAACCAATCGAGCGGCCGACGGTGAAACTTCCTCATCTTCTCACGCTAGAGGACTTGGAGGGTAAGAGTAGGCAAAGCTATCAAAAGTTACACCAAAACAGTGATTTAAGGCAATATAACAGTAGACTTCTGGCACGGTATAACGCCTGTAAAAATGAAGAGTTAAGGCTCACGAAGCACCAGAAGAAGAACGAAGAGCGTCAGAGGGCCGTGGAGCGGCTTAAAGCTATCGAAGAGACTGACAGGGTGTACACGGAGGAATGCAGACGGAAGGCTAAGACAGTCAAAGAAAACAGAGCCAAATTGCAAGACTACAATATCAGCCTGTCAAATCAGAGACGATCACACTTTGAAGGGCAGGAGAAAAAACGCTTTTTCGCCGATGTTAAAAAAGCAAAACAGGCTGCTATGATGGAGAAACAAATTGAGGAGCATGTGAGGCGGGAATTTCTAAAAGTGGAGGAGATGCTGAGGAGAAACTGTGAGCATCTCAGGAAAACTTTAGTTTGAGACGCAGCTAAAGACATGATGGCTGCAAAGTATCCAAAGGTTTGAAGGGTGACAACAGACAGATGAGGACAATTGACATTGACTCCGGTACCAAGAACCTGTCGGACCCTTTGTACCCTCCGTGCTCCGGCACAAACAATCTCAATAATTCCTTGTATCACAGTAAATTTGTTCAGATTCCCCTCATGGTAACTAATGATGTATTAGACTGACTTATCTTAATCATGAAGGCACAGCCCAGCAGCTTCTGTCTCCGTTTGGTTCCATCACTCCCTTTGGTTCTCCCGTGACCCAACAGCTGCCATGTTACTTTGGCTACTTCCAAACATGTATCTTTAATAAGATGAGAAGTCAGCATGTAATTTGCGTTTGTGCTATTGATGATTATAGAGGTTGAATGTCATCACGATCTGTACTCGTTACGTCTGAAGCACCTGACAAAGGGTTGGTGAGTTCTTTTACAGAAGCCCCCGACGAACTCACCATCTGAAAAAGACATTTCTGGATCCACTCCAACACCAAAGATCAAGGATTAAATACATGAGAGGAAATGAAAGTTACAAGAGAGAAAGGAGACATCAAAGGAACTATACTATGGCCCTGTCCACTCATACGTGGGTACTTTTAAAAGTTTTTGGCCCATTGTCCACGTGCAGACACTACAAACGGTCACCATCAACTTTGAAATGAAGCGTGAAGACTTTTAGAGTCCAGTTGAGGTGCTGACACGTGGATGACGTGCATGAAACGTCACAGAGTACGTCGCTCTCGGCCTGCTGTGATGTCACCTTATGTGCGAGTGCGCAGTCTTTTGTGGATGTACTTTTAAATCCATGCCTGTGTGCGAGAGGAAAAGAATCTTGCATTTTCTAACGTACCCGTTGAAACGTGAACTGTTTCTAAAAGCTGGAAGACATCAAACTACTGAACCATAATGGAGAAATTAAAGATAAATAAGGTCAAGGAAATAAAAAAGGTCAGACCAAATCTAAACTGGGTGTGTGTTTGTGTCGATGCTATGTGACAGTGAGGTGGTGGCAATCTCAGCTAGATGCGGCATACGGTGAAAGGTCCTCATCTTCTTACGCTAGAGGACATGGAGTAACAGTTGACAAACCTACACAGCAACGCCATTTTTATGAAAACGTACAACCTTCCCATCCTTGCATCTGCAACTTGGCATGGTCTTCTTTACCATATTCAAATTCTGGGGGTCTAAGGGGTAAAACAATATTTTTTTTTAATTATTTTGCCGAGTTGGAAAGAGAAAATAAGAAATGGGGGAAAAAAAGCTGCAATTTGTCCAATCAGGTAGGTTTATCCAACATGTGAAGTTTGTGACGGATTCGACTGAGGACATTTGAGTTATGACCATATTGTGTTTAGTGGCGAGACATTTATGTTCTCCATCCCACTCCGTCCAGCCCCTTCATCAAAAGCACAAGATTTTGATAACTTTAAATCTGTAAGGTTTTGACGTGTCAGTCACCACATTTGAACTTGATTTGGTTAAATCTTTAAGACGAGACAGTTAAAGTACAACCTCTGGAAAAGAAAGAGAAAATTACACGTTCAATTCAAATAGAGCGACCTCCGTTAGGTTTACGTCACAGCAGCCAAGAGACTTTTTGGTAGATCCTCAGATGATAAACATGAAGCCAATACCATACTCCCAGATGAAACATAGTGCAGGGGCTGTTTTATTACAGGTGGTGATGTGGAACCATTGTGCCACACCTTTTGCCAGAACAGGAGGGGGTACATGGGAAATGCGGAGAGCACTGTGCTCAAAACACCAGTCCAGGCCAGCCAGGACTACGGGCAAAGCAGACCAAGACCAAGCACACCAGACAGCCCCATACATTTGCGGTAAACAGACCGACCACGCCTCTCACGCACACGCAGAGCCCCCCGCTCCAGACACACCCAAGTAGCACAGGACATGAGAAAATGCAAATTTGTGTTCTTGTAAAATGACTTTAGCAAACTTGAGTTAGAAGTCGGTATGGGTTCTGTACACGAGGTCTTGCTGGTATCTGTGAACTGGGAGGGACGTTGAGGAATCTGAGTAGCTAAGACAAATTCTAATTCTGGTCAGAGTTTTACTTGAAACTAGGATGTTGAATATTTTCTCAGTTGGTACTCCTGACACTGTACTTTCCCAGTGCCAAACTTCTGGATAAGCTGTGGAAAGTGAATGAATGCATTCTCTTGAATGATGTGCTGGAGGTGTGTGATAACTCTATTTCTCCTGGTGTAATTGTAATGTATGTTTGTAATGTTTGATTTTTATTAAAGGAAAGGTCTGGGTTATTCATTCTGTCATATTGGTAAGCGAAGGGTAGGGAAACCCTTGGAGAGGGTAATTTGAGATGCTTTTCACCAGGCTGTCAGAGCTGTAGCTTTAGTTATATATATATATATATATATATATATATATATATATATATATATATATATATATATATATATATATATATATATATATATATATATATATATATATATATATATATATATATATATATATATATATATATATATATATATATATATATATATATATATATATATATATATATATATTTGAAAACAGCTATGATACTTGACGGATTTGCTGATAAATGGAAAGTCTGCTAATGGTATATCTTTGCATAAGGCCTGCCCAGTTTGTAACCAAGCGTAATCAAGTTTGGATGGATTGATCCATTTTAAGAAATATTGAGTTGATCAGTTGGAGAGAGAGGAAGCCCTTGCCTGGTCCCGTTGTGACGATTGAAATTTTATGGATTCAGATTATTGGTGGGGATGTGTATGGTACCCTGTTCCAGCTAAAAAGTGATTCTCCATCCCAAATGTTTGTAATGTTGCGAAGAAGAATTTGTAGTTGACCTTGCGATTGCTTTTTTTTTGTCTCGAGTGATATGAGTGCGGTATTTGTATTTTTGCCGTATTGACAGCTGCATTAGGTTGAAAAGTTTGTGAATGATAGTCGATGATTGTCTTCCTTTAAGGAAACCTAAGTGGGGAAGTCTGACGCCAGGTAAGAGATTGTGCATGTCATCAATATTGGGGTTATGAGCTGAAGAAAACAGTTTTTGGTAGAAGTCTCTAAGGTTATGTTCACACCTTATAGTCCGCTTCTTTGGTCAGCACCAGATGCCAGAATGATATATTGTTTCATTTTTCAGCTAGTTCAGTTTGCGTTCACAAAGGCAGAAATCTAACGGACTATAATTGTAAACAGAAAGAAATGTCATTCAATCATTGGTCGGACTATAGGCGGGTAAAAACGGCAACAATCTCCTAGTTTCTGCTGTGCGTATCAAGAGACTTTAGTGGACTGCCCATATGAATGTCTGATCAGAGTGTTCAAAATAATTTAAAAATATATGCGTTCCATGGAAGATGTTCTGTAATCAGAGGAGCTCACCACAGAAGACGGCTGAAACAAATGTCTGCGTTTGGCAAGCAGCTTCCAGAGTGAAGGCCTCTGCCTGTTTGAGATACAAGACAAAATATTGTTGATGGTCATATTTCTTAACCAATCAGATTTCAAAGTTATCATTATGGCGCATTCTTTCACAAACCAGTGTATGATAGCAGGGCCCAACAGCTGGTTAATAATAATAATACATTTAATTTATAATGAACTTTACATTTGGATCAAATCTCAAAGTGCTACAAAGTAAAAGCAGATAAAAGCATCAATAAAAAATAAAAAATAAAATAATAACTATATAAAAGCCTGACCAAAAAGCAGCAATGTTAATTAAAGTTATAGGTTCTGCTAAAAAGGAAAGTTTTAAGTCCTTTTTTAAATGTTTCAGTCATCTGTGGAGCCCTGAGATGGTCAGGGAGAGCATTCCACAGACGAGGGGCAGCAGAACAGAAGGACCGATCACCCAGGGTGCTGAGCTTAGTCCGGGGAAGGAGGAGGAGGTATGAGTGGTCATCGAGGTCAGTGGGGTGACTAGTTCTTTCAGGTAGGGGGGTGCGTTACCATGGATACACCGGTGAGTGAGGAGAGAGATCTTATAATCAATCCTCTTGGAGATGGGAAGACGATGAAGAACGGGGGCGATGTGTTCGTGTTTACACTCTCATCAGGATCCTTGCAGCACTGTTTTAAACATACTGAAGTCTTTGAAGACTTTTATCAGGATCCCGATGAGGAGTGATGAAGGTCGTTACAGTAATCCAGTCTGGAGGAGACGAACGCCTGGACCAGCTTTTCAGTATCACTCAAGGTGAGTTAGGAACGAAGTTTGGAAATATTTCTGAGATGGTGAAAGGAGATCTTGCAGATGTGTTTGATGTGGGATTCAAAAGTGAGTTGAGGGTCGAATCTTACGCCGAGGTTGGTGACTGATGAAGACTGATGAAGAGAGGGGAATGTCATGACCAGAGAAGGTAATGCTGGTTCTGGAGGAAGACTGGGTCTGATGGGGGGTAACAATTAAAATTGCTTCAGTTTTGGAGCTGTTCAACTGGAGAAAGTTGTTTTTCATCCACACCTTCATCTCCTCCAGACAAGCGCGGAGAGTTGACAGGGGAGATGATGATGACGATGAGGATTGAGTGGCTGCAGAGGAACATTTGTCAGTTTTTATTTAGATTTGCGTGTCATCAGCTTAACAATGGAATGAGAGTCCATATCGCCCGATGACACGGCCAAGGGGGAGGGGCATGTATAGTACGAAGAGAATGGGGCCAAGGACTGATCCCTGGGGGATCCCACAGGTGACGGTGTGTGTCCGGGACTTTGAACTTCCAAGGGAAACGTATTCTGTTCTGTCAGTGAAGTAGGATTGAAACCAGTTTAGGGCGGTGGCAGTGAGTCCAGTGGTGTGATGTAGGCGGTGTAGGAGTATTCCAGGGTCAACTGTGTCGAAGGCAGCAGACAAATCAAGGAGAATCAGGAGGGAAGGTGAACCAGCATCTGCTGCCATTAGAAGGTCATTTGTGACTCTAAGCAGAGATGTTTCTGTTCTGTGGGCGGAGCCAAAACCAGACTGAAAGGTTTCAAAGAGGTTGTTGTATTTGAGGTGGTCCTGGAGGTGGGCAGCAACTACTTTTTCCAGAACTTTGGAGAGGAATGGGAGTTTGGAAATGGGCCTGTAATTAGTAAAAAGTTCTGGATGGAGAGTAGGTTTTTTGAGGAGTGGTCTGATTATGGCGGCTTTTAGGGCAGATGGAACAAAGCCGGCCTGGAGGGATTGATTTATTACAGCGGTGATCAGGGGACTGATGGAAGAGATGTTAGTTTTCACTAGGTCTGTAGGAAAGGGGTGGAGGGCACAGGTGGAGGATTTCATTGTCCTGATGATAACCTCAACCTCCTGCTGTGAGATTTCTGGGAAACACTTAAGAGGCTGGGAGATCTCAAACTGTGAGTAAGCAGACTGGATAGGTAGAGAGGAGGAACCAGAAAGGACAGAACGGATTGAGTCAATTTTTGATTTGAAGAAAGTCATGAAATTATTACAGTGCTCTTCTGTCATTTCTATAAGTGGGAGAGTTTGTGGTTTAAAAAGATGATTGATAAATGTTCCTCAAGGAGCCTCGCCCTACGTCAGTACTACATATCCAGAAGGCATTCGTTTTCATCTCTCCAGCTCCTGAGGAGCGTTAATCTTCCACAAATTACAACTTATTGGAGAAAAAGGACTTTACAGCCTGTCAGCACTGGACAGTGGACTCCATACCAATGGAAAAGGAATTTTTTAATGGAACTGAAATAGACCAGTGTTCTCTACGACTGTGTTGTTGGACTATTTTTTGAAGAAAGAAAGGACGACACTATCTTCAGATGAGGATCCACTTGTGTGAGTCATTTATCTATATATCTGTCGGTTATTGCTTGCTTTTGACGGTTGTTGGTGTTGTGGCATGAACGAGCTCCAGATTCCGTGGTGCCACTATGCCCGATGGCACGTTTGATTGTGCCAGCAGTTGGAGTTTGATTACTGCTTTCTTTGTGGTTTTATGAGTAAATAAGACGTTTTTTGAGAGTTAATTTATTTAGTGGTGACAGTTACGTCAGATATGTGATATCTAATTGTGATGTAGCATCATGCTGAGCTAATCATTCTGAGAGGTGTGCTCGATGCTTGCTGGTTTCAGTGTGTGTCTATCAGGGTGTCGCCCACAGGCGTTGAACATCGTTTGAACACGCAATTCCAATAGATAAATGTGACTCTCTCTTTGAATATGTGCTGGTTCTGTAGTCTGACGACAGACTGTAGCTACAGTGTAACTGTGAAGTTATTGGAGGGCAGCTTAGTTTCTAGGTGTATAACGCTGAAGGCTCAGGTGGAGAACCCAAGGCCCACCGCTGCTCTGCTGCTTTACCCTACCTGTGAGTAGCTCTGCCGGGAAACCTCTGCAGCCGA
Organism: Lophius americanus; assembly: GCA_037951165.1. NCBI lineage: Eukaryota > Metazoa > Chordata > Actinopteri > Lophiiformes > Lophiidae > Lophius > Lophius americanus. The sequence goes on along the minus strand of JBBDHG010000197.1, from coordinate 135,631 downwards.
CTTTGATTAGAGATAGCTAGGCCTGGCTATCCCTCATCAGTGTCTCTGCACTTTTGGACCAGGTCCTGGTACTTGGTGGCTATCCTCTTCTGGGCCTCCTGTGTGCAGGAGGCAAATGTTCAAGACTCCTTATAAACTAAGCAAAAAGTGTGAATGCACCTCAATAAAATCATCGTCCGTCATCAAAATATATTTTTATGACTTCTTTATCTGTTCATACTGAACTTAATTTTTGTTTGCATGAAAGAACTACAACTTGCATTTAACAGTGAGGACCCTATTATTTTTGTAGTGATTTTTATTCATTCCAATTAATTGAATTTCGGGGGCTTCATCATGCTTAGAAACTCTTGAAACTTTTCACACGGGACAGTCATGGCACAAATATATGTATATTATGGATCACGGCAAGAGAAATAAATGAACATGTAAAAGACATCAAACTTGTCGAGATCATAATAGATTGTGAAATTGTGAAAAATAGCCCAGGACGGTCATCCGGCTTCAAACCTATGCCAAATCAATAAGTGGAACACGAAAGGGATATCCAAACCGGATCGGTTGGGGCCAGGATTAACAAATACTGTCACTGGTATAGTTAGTCAGGTACTGACCTATGAATGGAAACAGGTGATCTGCCCTGGCCATCCCAAAAAAGAGCAGGAGGAAGAAGAAGAAAAAATATTATTATTATTGTTATTCGTGGATCCTCTTCAATACCAAGGATCAAAGATAAAATGAATTAGGAAGCTGAGAAACTACAAGAGAAGAAACATATAGTAGACATCAAAGGAAGTTCAAACCACCGAATCATAATGGAGAGATAAAAGATAATTGAGATGAAAGAAATGGAAAGGTAATAAAGGTGTTGAGGGTGTTCGTATCCGAGCCTTGTGACAGTGTGAAGATAGATGACTCCTGAGAACGTAGTTGTGCAAAATGAATCGTGCAAAATCAAGACTCCTTAAAGGACGATGGCAGGCCCAGATCGATGCAGAACCAATCGAGCGGCCGACGGTGAAACTTCCTCATCTTCTCACGCTAGAGGACTTGGAGGGTAAGAGTAGGCAAAGCTATCAAAAGTTACACCAAAACAGTGATCTAAGGCAATATAACAGTAGACTTCTGGCACGGTATAACACCTGTAAAAATGAAGAGTTAAGGCTCACGAAGCACCAGAAGAAGAACGAAGAGCGTCAGAGTGCCGTGGAGCGGCTTAAAGCTACCGAAGAGACTGACAGGGTGTACACGGAGGAATGCAGACGGAAGGCTAAGACAGCCAAAGAAAACAGAGCCAAATTGCAAGACTACAATATCAGCCTGTCAAATCAGAGACAATCACACTTTGAAGGGCAGGAGAAAAAACGCTTTTTCGCCGATGTTAAAAAAGCAAAACAGGCTGCTATGATAGAGAAACAAATTGAGGAGCATGTGAGACGGGAGTTTCGAAAGGTGGAGGAGATGCTGAGGAGAAACTGTGACCAACTTAGGAAAACTTTAGTTTGAGATGCAGCCAAAGACATGATGGCTGCAAAGGATCCAAAGGTTTGAAGGGTGACAACAGACAGATGAGGACAATTGACATTGACTCCGGTACCAAGAACCTTGCGGACCCTGGGCACCCTCTGTGCTCCGGCACAAACAATCTTAATAATTCTTTGTATCACAGTAAATTTGTTCACATTCCCCTCATGGTAACTAATGATGTATTAGACTGACTTATCTTAATCATGAAGGCACAGCCCAGCAGCTTCTGTCTCCCTTTGGTTCTCCCGTGACCCAACAGCTTCCACGTTACTTTGGCTACCTCCAACCATGTATCTTGAAACATACCTTGGAGGAGGATCCTTGGAGGGGTGCATGGCTGAGGTTTCCTTCACTGTTTTTGATGGCTTTAAGACTTGCATGTCATCAAGATTTGGACATTTACCACCTGAGGCATCTCAGGGTGGGGGAGTCGTTTTGCAAAAACTTATTTAATAAACTCACAAATTCAAACTCCTCTTGTAATTTTGATCTTTCCAACACAACTCTTGGCGAGTAAAACGGGGTTTCAAGGATGATCCCCCAGAATGCTTTTTCTGTTCGAAGTACTGAAAAAGCATTCCTGTACCTGGTTAATGGTTGACGAGCCACATGGCCGGTTAACGCTAATAAAATCTCACAAACATTTGGGGTCTAATCAAGACAGATTGTTTCTAAAGCAGATCCTGAGGTAAAGTGTCACCAGAGCTGATTGCTGTTCAAGTTGGCCAACTTTGTGGACAAGGGTAGGATTTCAGGAGAGTCCCGAATTCAGTCCATCGACCTGGGCAACTACTATATGATCAAACCCTCCTTCACTCAAACACATTTCAGAAAGAATCTAGGATGGGACACATCATAGGGGACATCAAACGAACTATGGTGAGAGAAAGACTTTCGATTGGTTAAGATAACCAATTTTTCCACGTTGTACTAGTGTCATTGCTAATAGTAGCTCTTGCTAATAAAGCGAATAAAGCTAACGGTTAATAACACTAATAATTGTTAATAGTAAACATCCATCCAACAATCTTCTTTTATAAGGGGCTAGGTAGGGGTGGCAGCAGGCTGAGCTGATATTTCTAGTTATCCCTCTAAACAGCAAAACTCTCCAGCACATCCTTGGGGATCCTGCGGCATTCCCAGATAATACGAGATACATAGTTCCAGCAAGTTCTTGGTGTACCTCGGGGTCTCCAACCAGTTGTACGAGCCTGAGAAAAGCTTCAGCGGTAGTACCAGGGTGAAACTGCAGTATTAAAGCATATTAAGGAGAATGGTTTCATTAATTGCCTCTTACTTTATCTCCAGGCCCTCTGGCATCTTCACACAGTACCTCAGGTACTCACACTCATGCATCTTTTTCTTTTTCATCTGTCCGCACATAAGCGTGTGGTTTGTGCCAAGATTTGGTAAAAAAACATTTGTTAAAATACGTGCAGTTTGATCCTGCAGCAGATAGATATTATTTCAGTGTGTGTGAGTGTGTGTGTGTATGGCATACACCAGCCCTTACTTATTTAGATCTAATACCTATTTTCCATCAAAGAGGTTCTTAGGAGAGGCGTTATACACTGATGTGAAACAAAGACAAAATAAGTGTATAGGGCCCCCTCCAGCGTCCAACAGAATCAGATAGTCCGGTCAGTCCCCGAAGCTGCAAGAACACCTGGAATCCAGGGCCCACAGCACCATAAGGTCCGGGTTACAACAAACAGGCCCAGGGCACAGAAAGTACTCCGACCAGTGCTGCTGTAGCGCACAGACCCACCACCAGGGGCACGGGATGGGAGGGCAGTGGATGTAACTGAGACAATAGAGATGCACAATCAATTATGATATGGTTAATTAAACGGACAGCATGGGGTACCTAGAATCTCTGTAGAGGCAGACATTAAACATTCTTGATTAAAAAGCCATTTCCACTAACCTCATTGTAGGATGTTGGAATAAACACAATCTTTTGAGCCTTGAGAACTACAGAATGTTTCCAAAACAGTTCTCTAGTCTATAATATAGTTAACGGTTTGGCTCCTCCTTTGCATAACTTTATTCTGCTTCTGTTGATTCGGGGAAATCCACTAGAATAGCTTCCACACAAGATGTATAGTGCCCCTTCGCTGTAGTGCTTTTTTCGCACCAAGTGGAACACCCTACTGGTGGATATAAAGAACTGCAACACGCTGGGAAGCTGTAAAGCAAAAGTTTAAAATCTGCTAAAAACTTACCAACTCTGTAAACACTGACTTATGTTAGCTTCTGTTCTGTTAATCAGATAATTAGACATCCTGTTTTTTAGGCGGTTCATAATGGAGGTGCTGATTGCTGTGTGTGCATATGATGTGACGTTATTTTATCATGTCTTACTGCCTTGTGTGTGTTTTATGCCCTTTGTTGTTTTGTTACTAAATTTTGTTGGATGGATGTTTCAAACCTGCCGGGGGGACTGTAAATCAAAATTAGCCTCAAGCTAACTCTGGTACAAGTGATCAAATTGTAGCATTTATGTTTCATATTGTACATTGTCCCTCCTTGAAAATAAAGTAAAGGAACTAAAAAACAAACAAGATATTATTTTTAAATTGCGGTTGCCACATCCTTTCATGCCAAGCAGTGATGTAGCAACATTTAGCAACGACGAAATGGAAGGCTTATGACGATTTGTATGCGAGTTTGGACACTAAAAGAGGAAAAAAGGACTTGTAGTGATTTGTGAGGCAGAAGGATGGAAATGGGAAGGATGTGCAGCAGGATAGGGTGATTAAAGATGGAGATTTACTAACAAGTGAGTAGAGTGTGAGGGCAAGACTGAAGGAAAACTTTGGAGAAGTAATGAAGGGTGGTGTAGAAGCCATATCTTCTTGAAGAAAATTATTAAAACTTTATTTGAACAAACATATTCGTATTTATGTTATTTAATATCAGAGAACTATGAGCCAGAACCCTGTAGCCAGTTTTGATGCCAAGGTCATAAATGGACAGCCGTTGAAGTTTTTAAAAAAAGTTTTTAAAGTTATTGTTCAGTACAAATACATCTTCTTACATTGGTTGCTGCTGCATACACACTCAGGATGTAGAGAGTTAAGTTTATTGTCATACACGAACACACACTACACACACACAAACACACACAGACACGCCTTTGTTCATCAAACTCAATAACCCTCCACTGGATGATTTGGGCATCAAAAATGTTATTTGCTTAATGGACACAACTTAAAGAAAGTAAACTTTGCTGATGTTTAATGGCAATAGAATTATGGTGGAAAGAAGTGAGGAAGTAGGAATCCATCAGAGAAGAAAGGAAAGAGAAGGTTGTAAAGCATGAGAATTGTAAATCAGGTTTTTCAAAGGATCAGTCAGGTAGAAGTGAGAACAGTTACGAAGAGGATGAAGAAAGGAAAGGGGGTTGGTCATGATGACATACCAGTGGAGGTAGGGAAGTGTTTGAGAGAGCGGGCAATGGAGTTTTTCTCTATGTTTTATTCTGTCAAATTTCATATTTGACAGAACAGATTCACAAAACAAACAAAAAAAAAAAATAAACTCTTAAGAGGAAATATATTTAATGAATATAAAGTAATGGTGCATCGGTTTTGGTGGGATACCAGATGAAATAAAGGCGATGGTGAACTGTCAATGTAGGTCAGGTATGGTTGCCAAATAACAAGAAAGGTGTTCCTCATTTCTGAGGGAATTTGTAATTTTTTCCAGTGGAAGGCAACTATTCATTTATGTAAACCCTTTAGCAGTGAAGAGTTGGTAGTCCGATTTCCATGACTTTGATATACACTTTCTACCAATGCACTGCGCTAGTTCCTAAAGCTTCCTTTGAAATGTGTTTAAATCTGGACCAATGGTTGTAACATTCCCTATTAAGCAGAGTTGTGGATCAAGCAGGGAAGTAAAACCTAGAAGTTTCGTCATTGTGACTGTGAATGTACGAATGTATCCAAGAATGTATTATTAAGCTTGTTGAACTGTGAATGTGCAATGTAAGAACGAGCCTTCCTCCAAACCACATCTGAAACACAGACTTGATAGTTCAATTTTGAGTGGAGTCATAAAGAAACTTATAATGAACCTATCTGGAATTAATGGTGGCACACACACACCCACAGATTACACAGATCCTTAGTTTTGTGTTATCTAGACTTTGTAGTTTTATTAACAGATATGAACCTACGTACATTTTCTTCATGAAGCAACTTCTAGAAAATCACTGAGCTAAAGTCATTTTAGGCCCCAGGGGGGTTTTAAGAAAGGATTGTAACTGTATACTTCTTATACTTCCTCCTTAGATCCTCAAAGGACATGACCAATCCATTTTCCTAGCAGTCCTCCAAATGCTGAATGTCTTTCTGGTGACAGCTCTCCAGAGTTTTGTTGTACATAGTCCGAACCCTGCTGAACTGGAACAGACAAGGACCGGCAGAGGTACTTTAACCTTGGTAATATATTCATTTTTACACAATTTATTGGAGGGGGATACAGGTGTTCTCCTGGTCCGGCTTCAGAGTCAAAGGAGGAGGAGGACTCCTCTCCTTTCCAGTCTCTCTTCAGTTTCTTGCGCTGTAAGGTGAGTTTCCTGGATGAAGGATTTATCTGTTTTGATCCTTTTCAAATATGTTGAGACTTTTTTCCTTCAGACCATCAACATTGAAGCTGACACATTTCATGACCTTATTCATGCAAAGAGAAAAACCAATCTGTCACCAGATCACCGTAAAGTCTGTGAAATACAATTACAAGAGATAACGCCTCTCTTTGAATAGAACCAAATTTATTAAACTTCCAAAAGAAAAGAAGAACTCCCTGTTCTTGGAAGCGCCGACCCGTGAAACCAACGGTACCACCCAGACTAACAGGAAAGGGACCGACGTTTAGCTCTTCCCGAAGATAACACGGATCCACCTCACTACTTCCCCCTCAGGCTCCTTTGTCTATATTTTCCTTGTATTAATATCAACTTAATATCACTCCGCGGCTAAAATACAGCACAAACCGAAATACATGGAAACACCCTTTAACTATTTTTAAAGTCATACTGGTCTACAGCTGGTCGGTATGCTAGAAACCAATGTACCTGCTCAATAATCAGGCGGTCAGCAAACTGCTCTCGTCCAAATATGCATGGAATCCAGTCTGTAAAAAAGCAAAGCGGTGTGATGAGGGTCCGACCCCTCAGCGCCTTCTGCTAGATTGACCATCCAGATGTTCAATTTTATGCGTCAGAATGTCATTTCTCTCTCCCAGCTTATGGACACGAGGGTTCAGCCATTGTGCACTAGTTGTTGGCTTCACGTGTAGTCGCTTTCCCAGTACAAATGATACAGTAAATGAGTTTAAGGACTTATCTTTGGACCTCAAGTCCATATCGCAACCTCTATATGAAGTTGATAAAAAATCGGGAGTTAAAAAACCCCTTCAAACCGAGTGTAGCTGAAGAGCTACATGATGAATGCTCTGATAGAAAGGTACACATTTTGAGTTAGTTTAGTAAGCCATCTTAAATTATTTTTGATATATTAAGTTATTAATCTAAGTATTAAAAATAGCAGGTCTTTTTTTAATATAATTCCATTATTTAACCTACTAATTCATCGTTTTGACAGAGTAAAATGTTGCATCATTTATTTATGTCTTTTTTTGTTGTTGAGTAAATCAATGTTATAATGTACAGGAGCGTTTTTAGAAATGAGCTTCCCTAAGATGTTTATAAAAAAATGACATGATGTTACCACCTTGTACAGCAGGTGGCAGTATGCACCGTCAGCTGTTTCCGGTTTCCGGCCAAGTGAACTGAGCGACGACGAAGAAGACAGTCACGTGATTAGCTGACTGATCTTATCAGTTTATCAGAGGGGTCCAGCTGGTAAAAAAAGAAGAAAAAAAGCTTAAAACCTAGACTGTGACTGCATTATTACACGCGGTGGATACGTTTCATCAATAACCCTGACATTAGAGGGAAATGCAACAGTAGGACACTTTATTCCAGGTACGTATATCCGATTTTAAACGGTGTGTTTTGGGACCGTTAGCGGTGTGGCTATCCCGGCTGTCAGTGGCGACATTGCAGGTGTAATTTAGCATTAGAACGTCATGGATCGATGCCCAGATGATGTGTCTACCAACTTCAACGTTTCTTCATCAACGACAGCTATCTTGTTGCTAACATATGTTGAGGGCACTTTCCTGCTGGCTTGTTCCTCCTCGGACTGTCATACATTAGTCTGTTGACTAGCTGAAATGATCAGTTTCAATGTTGCTCCGGAAGTTCACGTCAAGTCATTAACTCAGTAACGAAAACAAATTGTTGATGATCTGATGTTAAAGTGTTTTTGTTAATGCTCTGATGTTAAAGTGTTTTTTGGCCTCTATTCCTTCTCTACCTGTCAACTCGACTGGACGATGATGACGTTAGCTATGACGTCACGGTGTCCGTAATCACACCGCAGAACAAATGTCCCGAATCGGATTTTTTGTATTTGCTCACACCGGAATCAGATCTGCCGTTTTCATGACAGTTTGACCAGCACAAACCAAAGTGAATCTGATCTTTACAAACCTGATCAAAACCACTTTCGTATTTGGATCCTACTAATGTGATTGATGGCAGAGATGGGTTAGAGTCTCACAACACGCTACTGCAAATGTAGTGAAGTCTCAAACCCTGTTTCAGAAAGGACACTGTGTCACACCCTATGAGACAACTAACCACTGTGAAGGTGTTACACCAGGACATTTAAGCCCTTCAATGTCTGTGGTTGTCTTTGAATCCATCCGCAGGTCTGCTTTATGCTAATATTCAATCAGACACATTTACAGTGCATGCGGGAAGTATTCACAGCGCTTCACTTTTTCCACATTTTGTTATTTTACAGCCTTATTCCAAAATGGATCATATAAATATTTTCCCTCAATTCTACACACAATACCCCATTATGAAAAAGTGAAAAAAGTGTTCGAATATTTTGCAAATATATTAAAAATAAAGATGAATGAAAATATTACACGTACATAAGTATTCACAGCCTTTGCTCAATACTTTGTTGAAGAACTTTTGCACCATTACAGCCTCAAGTCTTCTTGAGTATGATGCTACAAGCTTTGCACACCTGTTTTTGGGCAGTTTCTCCCAGTCTTCTTTGCAGGACCTCTCAAGCTTCAGCAGGTTGGATGGGGAGCGTCGCTGCCAGCCATCACAGCCATTAGATGTTTGGGCTCTGGTTGGGCCACTCAAGAACATTTACGGAGTTGTCCCGTAGCCAGTCCTTTGTTATATTGTCTAAAGTAATCCCCACAGCATGATGCCGCCCCAGCCATGCTTCACCGTAGGGATGTATGGGCCAGGTGATGAGTGGTGCCTGGTTTCCTCCAGCCTCCAGGAGTGAAGCTTGGCATTCAGGCCAAGGAGTTCAATCTTTGTTTCATCAGACCAGAGAATTTGGTTTCTCATGGTCTGAGAGTCCTTCAGGTGCCTTTTGGCAAACTCCAGGCGAGGTGTCAGGTACCTTTTACTGAGGAGTGGCTTCCGTCTGGCCACTCTACCATACAGGCCTGATTGGTGGAGTGCTGCAGAGGGTTCTCCTCTCTCCACTGAGAATCGCCCTTCCCAAAATCTGTGCCTCGATACAATCCTGTCTCGGCGGTCTACAGACAATTCCTTGGACTTCCTGTCTTGGTTTGTGCTGACATGCTCCGTCAACTGTGGGAACTTATATAGAAAGATGTCTGCCTTTCCAAATCCTGTCCAATCGACTGAACTTACCACAGATGGACTCCAATCGAGTTGTAGAAACATCTCAAGGATGATCAGTGGAAACAGGAAGCACCTGAGCCCAATTCTGAGTTTCATGGCAAAGGCTGTGAATACTTATGTTATATTTTGATTCATTATTTTGTCATAATGGGGTATTTCGTGTAGAATTTGAAGGAAAAAAATGAATTTAATCCATTTTGGTATAATGATGTGACATAACACTATGTGGAAAAAGTGAAGCGCTGTGAAAACGTCCCTGACGCCCTGTATAACTACTTTATTCATCCTGAGGGAGATTCATGGGGAATGTGAGTTCTACCGGTCAATGAATCGATCCCCAGTTCCCTTGGTGAGACGCAGAGACACCCGCCTCCATGTTTTCATGATGTTGAAGTTTTAATTCTAAGTCACATGACCACAAAACTGGTTCAAACAGAACATAAAAGAATATAAACTATTCATTCACACACATTATCGGCTGGATCTTCTAATTTTTTTTGTCTCTCTGTCTCATTTAGTTCCCTCTGTCCTACTAGATATAGCGGCATCATGTCGGGGAACAACTTGGTTCTACCCATAGTGCTGTGGGGTCGCATGGCGCCCACACACTGCATCAGCAGTCTGTTGGTGATGGACGACTTCAGCACCATCATCACAGGCTGCCACGATGGACAGATCTGCCTCTGGGACATGACGCCAGAACTAGAGGTACTGAGAAAGACGGAGGTGCTGGGGATGTGTGTCGGAGTTGTGTTTGGTCTCTTATCGCTCGTCTTCTCTTCCTCTCTGCTGCGGTTTGGTTTTGGGCGCAGATTTGTCCCAGGGCCATGTTGTTTGGTCACACTGCCTCCATCACCTGTCTGTCCAAAGCCAGCGCGTGCAGCGACAAGCAGTACATCGTCAGCGCGTCAGAGAGCGGGTGAGTGCGTGTGTGTTTTTGTCTCATCTATCAGTGCTCGCTTTAAACGGCAGAAATCACTCCAGGAGGGGGAATTTTGTCCCTCGCCATCTTTTTAAGAACTCCACACGCTGAATTAACTTTGATGAATACAGACTTTCTTTGCATGAGCTGGCTCCACAAAACCTAAACCTGTAGTCATAGATGATAAAAGTTGGCTTACTTTAATGCTCAAAAGGTTATGCAAAGTAACTTACCTTTAGTACCACATCGTTCGATGGCTTTAGATAATATCCCAGTAGAGTCAGGGAATTTATGGAATCGTCAGCGTTGCTACTGCATCTGCCGCCGCAGATCCTTCGTGTTCACGCAATAACTCAAAAACTGTTACATATCAATATATATATATCTATATATATTTTTATATGTATTTATCTTTAGCTGATTATGACCAAAGTATGTCTCATTACATAATAGTATGTATTTTCTTTTTTAATTGACACCAAATTAATAGTAAGGATATCTTACTTTAGAACATTAGCTACAAGTTTAGAGAAAACAGAACCTTTATGATTATATAAGAAATTATATCTACCCAAGTTCAGTGATTCATTGTGTTGCAAGAAATCTAGAATAAGAAAGGAAAAAACTGAGGAAGCCAGCTCATCTTCATTCAGGAAATGAAAGAATTAAAACCCAGTATGGCATATCTTTGTTATAGTCATGGACTCCCATTTTTAAAATCAAACCTTTTAGCACTATCTTTCAAAGGTGATTTTTGTCTTCCTGCAAATAATAATGCCTGTGAAATGATCAAATGAACTGAAGAATTTTAAGTGTTGCATTCTTATCTTGAAAGCTTCATGTTCTATTAGAAGGGGATTGAAGTAAAAGGATTGCCTGCTCAGAGAGCCGCTCTGCCCCCTGCTGCCAGAAATATGCAACAACAGGAGGTCACCAAAATAAATGCATTACATCTTCCTCTTCCTCGGCACAAAATCTACAGAAATCATGATCCGTTAGTTAAGCGTCTTTATTTAAGCATCTTTATTTATGCATCTTTATGCAAGCATCTTTCTTCTGGGCAACATCTTGGGAAAAAAAAAAAAGATTATTTTCTTTTTTCTTTTTCTTTTTTAGTTGGAAAGCCCATAAATAAGTAGAAGAAAATGACCAGTGAATAAATCTAAAGCATTTTTTTTTCCATGGATGAGGATTATCGCACGCGTTTTCCCAATAAATTTGAAAGTGATATGGATGAGAAATGATGTTTTTAGATAACATAAAGAAATAATAAAAATCCAAATTAATTCTATAATTCCTAATATGAGGGTGACCGACTTCTTGTACTATTTTTAGACATAGTTCTCCATGATGCTGCGATAGCAGACAATATCTGAGAGCAATGATTTTACATGCATACTCATACTTTAACAGTAATATATCAATATACCAATATATCATAGACAAAATATAGTGATGATCTAAAAATGTAGGCCAGCGCACGGGTTTTTTCTACATACAAATATTCTCATTTAGCCGCTGTTGTCTGGCCTCAAGTGAATTCCCCGGTGGAAGAAACTGCACTTGAGCCCACAAAGACATTGAATTCAGAAAGAAGTTAGAGGAATTGAATAAAGGGGGTGAACACATTTTTTATCCGAGGGGTAGATAACTGAAGAAAAGCATAAATATTCCCCATGAAAGAATCGCTTATAGACAGAAATAACTTTTCTCAGGTTTGTCATTCCTCAACAAACAAAACATTCTCTTTTCTTATGCCTTAAAGAATGCAGAAGAATCTGTTTATCTATGCATGTCTATCGTATGTCCTATTACATAGTATGTCTTACGTTTTTCTCCCCTTTAGAATATCTGTCTGTTGGACAACTAAATTCCACATCGGGGGATTAAAACACTTTTTATCTGTATCGTCCATCTATCCATCCATCCATCCGCTTGTACAAGGCAGGGGATTTGGGGGCTTCTCAGGGACAGTCGGGGAGGACGGCGTGGGCCTAGTTTCCCTCAGCTTAGCAAGAATTAGTGTCGGCTGTCTATGTTGCCGACGGACGGCAGCATGTCGGTGGTTAGCGGTCAGCCTGTAATTTCCTAAACTGCTGATAAGTTCAAGGCGTTTAAATCTAACATGAGTTTTTTACTGTCTCCAGAGAGATGTGTTTATGGGATGTGAACGATGGACGATGTATCGAGTTCACCAAGCTGGCCTGTGCTCACACCGGCATCCAGGTAAGACGGCCACACCATGTTAACCTGGACTGTTTCACTGTGTGGACCTGGACTGTTTCACTGTGTGGACCTGGACTGTTTCTCTGTATGAACCTGGACTGTTTGTCTGTATGAACCTGGACTGTTTCTCTGTATGAACCTGAACTGTTTCCCTGTCTGAACCTGGACTGTTACACTGTGTGGACCTGGACTGTTACACTGTGTGGACCTGTACTGTTACACTGTCTGAACCTGGACTGTTACACTGTGTGGACCTGGACTGTTACACTGTGTGGACCTGGACTGTTACACTGTGTGGACCTGGACTGTTACACTGTGTGGACCTGGACTGTTACACTGTGTGGACCTGGACTATTACACTGTGTTGATCTGGACTGTTACACTGTATGAACCTGGACTGATTCACTGAATGAACCTGGACTGTTTCACTGTATGAACCTGGACTGATTCACTGAATGAACCTGGACTGTTTCACTGTATGAACCTGGATTGTTTCTCTGTGTGGATCTGGACTGTTTCACTGTATGAACCTGGACTGATTCACTGAATGAACCTGGACTGTTTCACTGTATGAACCTGGATTGTTTCTCTGTGTGGATCTGGACTGTTACACTGTATGAACCTGGACTGATTCACTGTATGAACCTGGACTGTTTCACTGAATGAACCTGGACTGTTTCACTGTATGAACCTGGACTGGACAGTGTGCTCCTACAGGATGATGACACTGAAACAGGAGGTCTTTCTTTCCGTATAGATGATGTCTTCAGATCCTGGTCATACTGATTCGGGTCTCTCGTCTCTGATTCTCTGATTTTCTAGTTCTATCAGTTCACCATCGGTACCCAGAGGGAGGGACGTCTGCTTTGTAACGGCCACTACCCAGAGATCCTTGTGGTAGATGCCACCAGCCTGGAGGTCCTGTACTCGCTGGTGTCAAAGATCTCGCCTGACTGGATCAGCTCCATGAGCATCATCCGTTCACACCGAACACAAGGTGAGGAGCTAGAAAACTAAACATTAGATCTGGGAATAGATATGTTTTTTTCTGGGGTGCCTCCCCAGAAATTCATTCAATCCATGAATGAATGAATCCATGAATGAATGAATCCATGAATGAATGAATCCATGAATGAATGATTCCATGAATGAATGATTCCATGAATGAATGATTTCATGAATGAATGATTTCATGAATGAATGAATCCATGAATGAATGAATCCATGAATGAATCCATGAATGAATGAATCCATGAATGAATGAATCCATGAATGAATGAATCCATGAATGAATGATTCCATGAATGAATGATTTCATGAATGAATGATTTCATGAATGAATGAATCCATGAATGAATGAATCCATGAATGAATGAATCCATGAATGAATGATTCCATGAATGAATGAATCCATGAATGAATCCATGAATGAATCCATGAATGAATGATTCCATGAATGAATGAATCCATGAATGAATGAATCCATGAATGAATGAATCCATGAATGCATGAATCCATGAATGAATGAATCCATGAATGAATGAATCCATGAATGCATGAATCCATGAATGAATGAATCCATGAATGAATGAATCCATGAATGAATGAATCCATGAATGAATGAATCCATGAATGAATGAATCCACATTCCCGTTCATAAGGTGGACATAATGCTTCGGTGAGTTTGGTGCCGACCGCCAACAAGCGCCCAGAAGAAGAATCGGACAAAGTGACTTTTCGCCCATCCAACCGTTCAGAAGTGTTAAAATATTTCAGAGTTGTAATGAATAAAGGACCCTCGTGGGGGCCGGTACTGTTTTGAGGTTGAAGGCGCTGAGAAATACTTAGCGGCTGATGACGTGACGACGTTCACGTGCAGCACTTTCTTTCCGATTAGACGTCTTTTCCGAATCTAATCGTAACTAGGCTGTCCATGTAAACCCACCCCATGAATTTTTTTGAAGCATGTCGGATGTTCGTGACTCGCAGCTTTGAAGGGGCCTGGAGTCTAACCCAGACTGGGGAGGCGGCGGCGCGTGATGGGGGAGGATGTGGCGTGGGCTGTGAGGAGCCGAGGGTCTCTCTGAGGGACTCACCGTGACTCTTCTGTCTCTTCGTAGAGGACACCGTGGTGGCCGTGTCGGTGACGGGGATTCTGAAGGTGTGGATCATCACAGCCGAGGTCAGCAGGATGCAGGTACACCGCCACAGCCACGCTCATTATGAGAGTCCCACCTGTGTGTTCTGTTTACCAAGGTCCGTTTAAGTGACCCGATACAGGGCTGAAACGCTTCCTCGGATAACTCCAGGAACATGATCACAAGTAAAGAACTGTTGTGGCGCGTCGCTCCTTCACCTGACTGTCGTGTCACGTACACGCCCCCACTCACCTCACAATCACTGGCTGTCGGAAAACTTCACAAAAGGTTACTCACAATAGCCCAACCAGGAAGAGAGCGTCGTGTAGTGTCCAGTAGTACGCTAACGGATGGCGTCGTGTTGTAGTCCACGTTCACTCACACACAAACACTGACTCACACACAAACACATACACACACAAACACTGACTCACACACAAACACATACACACACAAACACATACACACACAAACACTGACTCACACACAAACACATACACACACAAACACATACACACACAAACACTGACTCACACACAAACACTGACTCACACACAAACACATACACACACAAACACTGACTCACACACAAACACATACACACACAAACACTGACTCACACACAAACACATACACACACAAACACTGACTCACACACAAACACATACACACACAAACACTGACTCACACACAAACACATACACACACAAACACTGACTCACACACAAACACATACACACACAAACACTGACTCACACACAAACACATACACACACTAACACAAACACCCACACGCTGACACACACACACTACCACAAACACCCACACACTGACACACACACACTGACACAAACACTTCCACAAACACACACACTGACTCACACACTAACACAAACACCCACACACTGACACACAAACACTACCACAAACACCCACACACTGACACACACACACACTGACACAAACACAAACACTGACACAAACACACACACACAAGCACACAAACACTGACTCACACACTAACACAAACACCCACACACTGACACACACACACTGACACAAACATTGACACCCACACACACACTGACACAAACACACACACACACTGACACATACACACGCGCACACACACACACACTGACACACACACACTGACACACACACACACAAACACTGACTCACACACTAACACAAACACACACACACTGACACAAACACTGACACAAACACAAACACTGACACAAACACTGACATAAACACTGACACAAACACACACACAAACACACACACAAACACACACACAAACACTGACACAAACAAACACTAAGAATAATAATAATAATAATACATTTAATTTATAACACACTTTACATTTGGATCAAATCTCAAAGTTCTACAGAGTAAAAGCAGATAAAAGCATCAATAAAAAAATATAATAATAACTATATAAAAACATGACCAAAAAAACACTGACACACACAAACACTGACACACACACACCCTGACGCACACCAACACTTAAGCACACACCCAAAACAGCCAGACACTGATGCACACACTCTGACAAACATAATATAACATAACATGAAGCCCTGAAATAGGAGCAGTAGAGTCGAATGCTGTGACTAAAAGTCTGAATTGTCTTCTACCAGTGAACGGCTCTTTTTGAACACTGTTTGTACCAAACTTGTCTTGGCCGTCCTTTTTGACCCTCGACAGTTTTTTGAATAAAAAAAGAGTCCTTCCTTCTAAACAAACGTTTAAAGTAATCCTTTGTGGACGTGTTGTTTGTCACCGGACAGGACGGTTATGAAATATTGTAATCAAAAAAGTAACGACAGTGTTTCCCACAGGATCTGGAGAAGCTGGAGCTCAAACATTCGAGGTCATGTTCCTGTACCCTTTAAAGTTAAATCCATTCTTCTGAGAGCAGAGTGAAGAGGCTCAAACTATGATGGACTTTGTGCTTTTTAAACTTTTATTTACTCCAGAAATTCACTCTCACAATGCATGATTAACTCAATTTTACACAATTCACAGTGGTTACATAATAAGTCAAATAATAATAATAATGATGATGATAGACTTGAGTCAGATGATGTCAGACAAACGTAGTGGAGTAGAAGCAGCATAAAATGGAACTTATCCAGGTATATAGAGATGTCTCAGATTTGTGCTAAGGTACGAAACTCGAGTAAATGAACTTAGTTACTTTCCACCATTGTTAATATCTACAAACAAATTTAAGTATGAGCTCATATAACTGTGAAGTCTCTCTCTCTGTATGTGTGTGTGTATGTGTGTGTGTGTTTGTGTACGTGTGTGTGTGTGTGTTGTTCAGGACCTGGACCCTGTGTTTGAGGAAGAGTCCAAACCCGTCTACTGTCAGGGCTGTCAGAGTATTTCCTTCTGCACCTTCACTCAGAGCAGCCTGCTGGTTGTCTGCTCCAAGTACTGGAGGGTAAGAACTAAGATCCTGTTGGACCCTTTGACTCCAGACACATCATCGTCTGTCAGACGGTAGAAATGTTTCCATATCAGACAATCGCAAATTCTCAAAGCACTTGATTATTATTGCTTTTAGGAACAACCTCTAGTATTTCTCTCACACTGACTGCTGTAACGGTATTCCACCAAAGTTCCCCCACCCAACGCTCGGTTCCTCTTTATTACATTCATTCACTGTACTGGTTCCATGTGAGCCCGGATCTGTGACCCGGGAACATGGAAGCACACCGCACCTTTAGACTGGGTCTTACCCAGTTCCTCATGTTATGGCATGTTGTTGCATTAAAGATGTGATGACTCAAAAACCATTTTATGGGTAATTTATCTCAAAAGTTTTCTGAGCCTTCAATCTCAAGCGTTGGTCTGATTTAGTCCTAATTTGGAGCAAATGGATCACCTCGGGGAGATTTATCTTGTTTTTATCATCTCTAACTCTAATAGTTCATATTTTACTGGCTGAGGGAACCTTTACTTTACAGACATAACTTCACATTTCATTTAAAGGGTTCATCAGGGGGGTTGCTTGTATAATGCAGAGGATTGGGTGCTCTCTGGCGATAGAAGCTGGCCGTCGGAGACGACGGTGTAGGTCGGGTTCTGTCCTCATAAACCAGGATCAAGCGTTTCCCTGACAACGACGAGATTGGCGTCGACATTAAACACCAGCTGTTATGACATCATCGTATCCGACTCTTCCTGAATAATTCACCCTGATTTTTTATCAGATAACCGTCTGATTAATCTGATAGGAACCCTTTAATTAAATTAAATTAAATGGACCAGAAGTTTTGTTTTGCCCTCAAACAAATGGTCTGAAATGATGATAATAACCCGATGTCTTAGAGGAAGACTCACATGTGACACTCTTCGGCAACTCTCGCCTCCTCCTCGGGTTACCGCTGGAGTCCAGCGCTGTTTTAAGACCATTTGGTGATCTGAGATGTGTTTCTCCATCTGGTTGTGGTGCCTCAGGTGTTTGATGCAGGCGACTATTCGCTGCTCTGCTCCGTGCCCAGTGACGGGGACCAGAGCTGGACCGGAGGAGAGTTCATCGCCGCCGACAAAGTCATCATCTGGACCGAAGACGGCTGCAGCTACATCTACAACCTCCCAGCCAGGTGACCCCACTGTCCCTGCTCAGCATCATCTGGAGCGCTGAACTCCGTTCTCCACTCAGATAAACGTTAGAACATGTTCTGTACAAACCCAAACTCTGTGTGTGTCTGTGTGTGTGTGTGTGTGTGTGTGTGTGTGTGTGTGTGTGTGTTCTTCAGCTGTCTGCGCGCGAGTGAACATTTCCGCAGTGACGTCGGGAAAACCAAAGAAGGCTCAACCCCGCCGCTCGTCTTCAGCACCGCTCACCAGTCAGACAAACAGGTCAGTCCATCCACCTTCACTCTGTTCCCCAGGTCATCACTGCGGGAGTCAGCAGAAAGGTCAGAATATCAGGTTCTGACTCATCCTTTATTGGTTAGAGGAAATACGTTTTTTTAAAGTTTAAACACATATATTTGGGTGTAGGTGGAACAATTTAAGCCTGAGGCACACTAGCTGCCGGGCCGTCATTCGGTGTTCAGCCACTGTCGTTTTTCATGCAGTGTAACGCGGGTGTGGGAGTGGGGTCACGAGCGCCGATACCCAGCTCTCAGACGATCAGAATGTTTTCAGGTTTTGGAGTTGCCACGGCACCACAACAGATCCTGTGGATAATAAATAACATGTATTTACAAAGTAGAAAGTGCTGGTTGTGGCAGCAAGGACGAATCAGAAATCTTTACAGCTGTCAGAGCGCCGCTAGCTTTCAAGCTAACACTCAATACCACATGTGTCAAACTCAAGACCCGTGGGCCACATCCGGTCCACGGGAATGTCTAATTTTTATACCGCTTGTAGACAGCAAAAACACCACAGATCAAACAAATCCCAGAATGCACTGCGATAGCCGGCACGTCTATCAAAAGCGCCGCTTCCGGCTCGCTCCCGCTCCTCTGTCAGATATCAGCGTTTATCCAGTCACTCTAATAAATTTTAGGCTGATCCTTAGCGGAGAGACGGTAGGAGATAAAGACGAGAAAAAACATTAAAAACGATAAATAATAAATGTGTTAGTAAATAGAACCCACGTTTTGATGCGTTCACGTCCTCCAGCCGTTCAACGTGCGTCAGTGCAGCTGCCTTAAAAACTGGAAAACAGAAGTTAAATTTTCTTACATTTAATGTGAACTGCACCTTTAGGCTGTTCATGGTCCGGACTGTTCTCTAAGGAGCAGCTGCTCCTGGTTGCAGGAAAAGATATGAGGAGCAACTTTTACTGTTTTATTGTGACTGTAGAAAGAAACGGCTAAATCAGCCCAGACATTTACCAAGATTCATTTTAAGCTCCTTCATGTTGATGTTGTTCATTACAAACTGATGGAGCTTAGACGTTATTTGTAACTTCAAAAATTTACTTTTCTGGCTATTGTTGACGCCTGCGAAATAAAAACTGTTCATTGAATTTATTCTGTGAAAACTGTTGATAGAGAGGGAGACAGAAAATGTAGTTATGCTGACTTATTCGGAATTTAATCTGTGATTTTAGTTTTTCTATTCCGTTGTTTTGTTCAGAATTCTGTAAAATGAGTGAATGAAGTAAGAATTAATGATCATAATATCTCAGATCGAACATGAGTTTGAGTTCTGTTCGTCCCTCGATGTGACCCATCTTTAATTTTGGCCCCCTCTGTTATTGAGTTTGACAACCCCTGCTAAAGTCTACAGTCAAATGTAGCTTGCTTACCCAGAATTCTCTCTGCTTAATTGATCAGACTTAGTGTCCACGGCGTTCCAGACACCTACCAGTCCAGATACGCCACACAATGGCAAAAACAATAATCAAGTAAGCTCGTTTCTGTCTTGTTAGCATGATGCTAGCAAGAAAACTTTTTTCTGCCTCCGACCTTTCAATTGTCAATAGCGACACCGGGCTGCAGGATCCCCGCGAGGGGAGGAAGTGTCTGGAAGTCGTAAAGCATCGAAAAAATCCATTTTGTTTCTGCACATGCGTGTCTCGGCTGAAAATGTAACATCCAGTGGGACTGTGCTGTCAGAGTTTACACCAGTATACACGGAGACATAAAGATAATCACTTCTTTTAGAGAGGAAACATCAGAGGGACAGTCCAGGTGAGACGTCCTGGAGACAAAGTCAGAGAGGACAGACTGAGATGGTTCTGACCCGTGAAGAGGAGGGATAGTGGATCTACTGGTAGAAGGATGCTGGAGATGGAGCTGCAGGCAGGAGAAGAAGAAGACCAAAGAGCATGTTTCTGGATGTGGTGAGAGAGGACATGCAGTTGGTTGGTGTGAACTGAAAGAGGAAGATGCAGGGAGGAGGAGAAGAAGAAGATGACTACAATCGGGAACCTGCTTTTCTAAAAGTTTTTCAGACAAAACGATTTTTACCGTTTTGTCTAAAAAACGTTGTGGTGTAAATAGCACCGAAATGTCTCCACCTGGAACCTGTGGCTTCCTCCACCCTGAACTTTAAAAACCTCTTCAGATAGAAGCCATTAACAGACTTCTCTACACTGTTTGACGGGTGAGTGGTGAGATACTGGACGGTTGTCGGACAGGCACTGACTGAAATAAGACGCTTCTTTTTCAAGGATGAGTGGATGGAGGAGGACCTCCGCCCATCATGAACCTTTAGGTGGGTCATGCAAAGAGAGCCGACGCCGCTTTCTTGGCTGTACAAGAATAGAGAACAATCTTTGTTCCTGGAATGCGGTGGAGGACAAAAACCCTCAGATGAAGTACAAATACCTCAGAGCAGTAAACAGGAATGCTGTTTTGTGCTGTTGTTGTCTAGATGCACGTTTCTTTTGACTTTCAGACAGAAAAGTACTCGGGGCTGGAATTCTAGTTTTCATATCTTTTATTTTTCTTCCCATCATCCTCCAGCTCCTCATCTGTCCTCCTGTCACTCGGTTCTTCTTCGGTCGACGGGAGCCATTCCATAAGCTGCTGATCCAGGGAGACTCGGCGGGTAGACTGTCCCTGTGGGGCATCCCAGACGCCTGGCCTCTGCAGACCACGTCTGCTGCTGCAGGTGAGGACCTTCAGTTACCTTCAGGGCATTTTTCTCCTGTCGCCCCTCTGCCGGCACCATTGGGTCAGCTGCAGTTTCACCAGAACATCTCAAGGAAGGACGGTCCACTTAGCTATGACTCTTTCTTGTCCCTCCTTTGATCTTTTGTCTATGCCAAAGCCTGATGCCCCGCCTCCTCTTTAAACTCTCTAAGTATGTTTTTGTTCTGGTAGATCCAAGCACTTTCAGGAAGTGGTTGGATTTTCCAACAAAGTCTCTGCATTGGACTCCTTCAGGGTAGCTGGGTGTCTTCTGTCCTGCTTCCTTAAGTCTCCCTCTCCCATACCTCTGTTGTTCTACAGAACAACAGAGGTATGGAGGCCAAGGTGCTGTGGTCCATCCTGGCAGAGGTGGACCACAGCACCAGCGATCGATTGAGCTTGTGGTCCAGGTCAACTCTCATGGTCCATTCGTGTTTAGACGGATCAGGGTTTTCAGTCAATGTTGTGTGTTCCAGCTCTCTGGCGGACCTCCTTCCTTCCTTCAGTTCCTTCCTTCGGTTCCTTCCTTCGGTTCCTTCCTTCAGTTCCTTCCTTCAGTTCCTTCCTTCAGTTCCTTCCTTCAGTTCCTTCCTTCAGTTCCTTCCTTCAGTTCCTTCCTTCAGTTCCTTCCTTCTCTTTTTGATTGTGTCTGTCTTTCTCTACAGTGCTGCAGGTGTCATCCACCATCAGCCTGCAGGAGGCGTTCGATAAGTTGACCCCCGTGTCTGCAGGGATCATCGACCAGCTCAGTGTCCTTCCCGGGGGGGAAGAACCCATCAAGGTTTGAACGCAGAATTTGTCCCGAGACAAACAAAACTTTTTGTTTCTCAAAATATTATGTAGTTATAAAGAAGTAGAACAATTTGTCATGAAGTCAGCGGACGACTCAGGAATCAAGTCAGAAGAAATGAATCGGATGCTTCTGGTCATGACGTATATTCACTATTCAGCCATAACATTAAGACCAACTGTCTAATATGGCTTAAGTCCCTCTTTTCGCTACCAACAGAGGCCCCATTTAAAAATGAGGCCGTAAGTTAATGTTCTTTAAAAGATCCACATCGCAATATCCAAAAAGAAAAACATCCTGCAGTAAAGAGAGAAGAAGCTGCTGGATGTTTCAGATGTGCTTCTAGGTTTTTATGCTTTTGCCACACATTCACCAGACAGCCATAACATTACACACCCCTGCCTCCAGTCAGCCATAACATTACACACCCCTGCCTCCAGTCAGCCATAACATTACACACCCCTGTCTCCAGTCAGCCATAACATTACACACCCCTGCCTCCAGTCAGCCATAACATTACACTCCCCTGCCTCCAGTGGAACCATAACATTACACACCCCTGCCTCCAGTCAGCCATAACATTACACTCCCCTGCCTCCAGTCAGCCATAACATTACACACCCCTGCCTCCAGTGGAACCATAACATTACACACCCCTGTCTCCAGTCAGCCATAACATTACACACCCCTGCCTCCAGTGGAACCATAACATTACACACCCCTGCCTCCAGTGGAACCATAACATTACACAACCCTGCCTCCAGTCAGCCATAACATTACACACCCCTGCCTCCAGTCAGCCATAACATTACACACCCCTGCCTCCAGTCAGCCATAACATTACACACCCCTGCCTCCAGTCAGCCATAACATTACACACCCCTGCCTCCAGTCAGCCATAACATTACACACCCCTGCCTCCAGAAAGCCATAACATTACACACCCCTGCCTCCAGTCAGCCATAACATTACACACCCCTGCCTCCAGAAAGCCATAACATTACACACCCCTGCCTCCAGTGGAACCATAACATTACACACCCCTGCCTCCAGTCAGCCATAACATTACACACCCCTGCCTCCAGACAGCCATAACATTACACACCCCTGCCTCCAGACAGCCATAACATTACACACCCCTGCCTCCAGACAGCCATAACATTACACACCCCTGCCTCCAGACAGCCATAACATTACACACCCCTGCCTCCAGTCAGCCATAACATTACACACCCCTGCCTCCAGTGGAACCATAACATTACACACCCCTGCCTCCGGTCGAACCATAACATTACACACCCCTGCCTCCAGTGGAACCCTAACATTACACACCCCTGCCTCCAGACAGCCATAACATTACACACCCCTGCCTCCAGTCAGCCATAACATTACACACCCCTGCCTCCAGTGGAACCATAACATTACACACCCCTGCCTCCAGTCAGCCATAACATTACACACCCCTGCCTCCGGTCGAACCATAACATTACACACCCCTGCCTCCAGTGGAACCATAACATTACACACCCCTGCCTCCAGACAGCCATAACATTACACACCCCTGCCTCCAGACAGCCATAACATTACACACCCCTGCCTCTCAGAACTAGATAAGCTTTTTAAGCAGTTTGTGCTTGCAGTAGCTCGTCCTTCAATCTAACTGACCTTGACTCCCCTATGTCCTTCCTCAAACTGCTTTGGTAGTAGGTTCTTACCACTGCAGACACGCAACACCCAATAATACCTGTAGTTCTGGAGATTTTCTGACCCAGTACTCTAATCATCACTATTTAGTCCTTGTCAAAATCAGTGTCTACCACCAGTTGGCGGTTATTATGGCTAATGGGTCTATGGACAGGCCTTTTATGAAAGACTGATGTAAAATGAAAAAAGTGAAATGAGTTGGTGTGATGGTGTTGTACGTGTGTATATGTGTGTTTACTGGTGACGGTGTGGGCGTGTCCGTTACTCCCTCAGGTGACAGCCAGCGTCTACATCCCGTCTCAAGGCCGCCTGGTGTGCGGTAGAGAAGACGGCAGCATCATCCTAGTTCCTGCCACGCAGACCGCCATTGTCCAGCTGCTGCAGGGGGAGCACATGCTCAGGAGAGGTGAGCGAGGAGGGCCAACGCCTTCCGCTTTGTTGGTCCGCTCTTCTGCAGGATCGAATTTAGCCTCATCAGCCAGCTTCTGTCAGTCCTCATGGGTTCAGTGTCGCCCCGCTGTGCTCACCCTTCTTCAGCACCCTCTCACTGATCACCGTATTCATTTATCTGTCCTGCAGGATGGCCACCCCATCGGACCCTCCGAGGCCACCGGAACAAGGTGACGTGCGTCCTGTATCCGTACCAGGTCTCCCCGCGCTACGACCAGCGCTCGCTGGTGTCTGGAGGCGTGGACTTCTCCGTCATCGTCTGGGACATTTTCACCGGAGAGATGAAGCACATTTTCTGCGTCCACGGCGGAGAGATCACCCAACTTATCGTCCCACCGGAAAACTGCAGCGTAAGAGCGCCGCCCGAGATAACTGTGTGCATTCTGTGTTTCCGTTCCTCCACTTCTCAGCACAAATCTCAGGGCAGCACACGAGATGTGTGTTGGTGGTTATCTTTGGTTTGATGCGTCGGTGGAAGGAAGGTTATGTGTCTTCCTCGTGACATTAGGAAGACACATAAAGCAAGACCCTCAAACTTTAGTCTTCGTAGCATAACAAGATTGTTATCTGGTAATTGTCACCGTTTGTACTGTAGAACACACCAAACGACGCACACGTAATCCTGCCGCTAGCCCCGCCCACTGGGCAGGTGAACCTCCACCTTATTTGTCTAAAGAACGTCTGTGCGTCTGCTGCTTCCCAGAAACTCTAACTCTGATAACCTGGACACATACTGGCTGATCTGACATCAGGTGAAGGGACGTGATGTAAAATGAATAAATTATCATTTTCTTTAGAGCTGCATTATTATCAGTTACTTGTTGTTTTTCACATGAGTCACAGAAATGTCGGAATTTTAAAAATAAAGTACCTTAACACAGGGACACGCTGGGGTTCAAGGGACAGAGGCTGGAGAAAATACTGTTTTCAATGTTTGATGGATGATCAATGTATAATTATGCCTCATTACACACACACAATCACAAAAGAGACGATCTGTGTTTCCTCTGCAGACCCGCGTGCAGCACTGCGTCTGCTCCGTGGCCAGCGACCACTCCGTGGGCCTGCTCAGCCTCAGGGAGAGGAAGTGCATCATGCTGGCGTCCCGACACCTCTTCCCCATCCAGGTCATCAAGTGGCGTCCTGCCGACGACTACCTGGTGGTGGGATGCACCGACGGCTCTGTCTACGTCTGGCAGATGGACACAGGTGAGAGCCGACGGCTCGTGCACTGAAGTCGATGTTGCAAGCAGGAAAATGGGTCAAGCGGGGGGATGGTGTTGGGTGTATCTATTATGCAGTTCTTAGTACCCCCCAAAGAGGACCGACGTCTGAGTCCACAGTAGAAAGGTGTCCGAACACACCATCACATCACAGAGCTGTTCTGGCAGCCAAATGGGACCTACACAATATTAAGGCAGGTGGTTATAATAATATGGCTGATAAGTGTATATCAGTTGACTAGTTGTCTTTTAATTTGCAAATCACCTAAGCCATTTTCTAGATACTCATATATACAGGATAATGTAATATACAGGACAGTTAATAAAAAGAACAGTACTTTTTCCCAGCAGGGTGCTGCCGTAGTACACGAGTGAGTATTTGTCTGGTGATTGAGCTGCAGTGAGGAGAGTTTGTAGGGTAGTGAGTGTGAGACGAAGGAAGGTGTGTCAGGCATTAGACCTTTGATAGGACACACGCACACACACTGACGCACGTGCACACACACACACAAACACACACTCACACATAACCTCTCATGCACCTACACGATTATTCTCACGCACACACACACACACACACACTCTCACACACACACACTGACACACACACACACTCTCACACACACACACACACACACACACAGACTGACACACAGGTATGATAGGACCACCTGTTCTCTCTAGAGGATCTCAGACTGAAGTGTGTCTCTGAACGTTTCTGTAGGGGTGGAGAGTTTCTGCAGTCACAAACTAGAAGTCTTCATCTGTGGCCTGAACCACTTTCAGAGACAATAACTGACAAACAGAATGAGTCGTGGTGAGAGAGATCCAATGATTGATGGCTGACTACTGACAGGCTGAAGACTGACAGACTGACTACTGACAGACTGACTACTAACAGGCTGAAGACCAAGAGTCTGACTACTGACAGGCTGAAGACTGACAGGCTGAAGACTGACAGGCTGAAGACTGCCTACCGACAGGCTGACTAATGACAGGCTGAAGACTGCCTACCGACAGGCTGACTAATGACAGGCTGAAGACTGCCTACCGACAGGCTGACTAATGACAGGCTGAAGACTGCCTACCGACAGGCTGACTAATGACAGGCTGAAGACTGCCTACCGACAGGCTGACTAATGACAGGCTGAAGGCTGACTAATGACAGGCTGAAGGCTGACTAATGACAGGCTGAAGGCTGACTAATGACAGGCTGACTAATGACAGGCTGAAGGCTGACTAATGACAGGCTGAAGGCTGACTAATGACAGGCTGAAGGCTGACTAATGACAGGCTGACTAATGACAGGCTGAAGGCTGACTAATGACAGGCTGAAGGCTGACTAATGACAGGCTGAAGGCTGACTAATGACAGGCTGAAGGCTGACTAATGACAGGCTGAAGGCTGACTAATGACAGGCTGAAGGCTGACTAATGACAGGCTGAAGGCTGACTAATGACAGGCTGAAGGCTGACTAATGACAGGCTGAAGGCTGACTAATGACAGGCTGAAGGCTGACTAATGACAGGCTGAAGGCTGAATAATGACAGGCTGAAGGCTGAATAATGACAGGCTGAAGGCTGAATAATGACAGGCTGAAGGCTGACAGACTGCTTACTGAATGACTTGAATGGAAATGTATTTTGATATATAAGTTCTTATAAATTTTATTTATGTTGAAATAAAATATTCAAAGCAATTATTTGTCTGCAAATTTAAATTATTCTGATAAGTTAGTAGTTATATATGTTGCTCTAAGACAGAAAAAGTTTATTAATTTGCAATAAACTTAGTTAGTTTATCCGTCTGGCGCTCTGATGCTCCGCCCACCAGCGCCGGTGAATTCTCAGGCCGTGGGAAGCACTGAGACTGTGTTTATATCAAAGTCTAGTAAAAACCATCAACATTAGGCAGGAGCCCGATGATGGGCCTGTTGAGAAGAGTCCGTCTGAGGCAAAAGCCTGACTTTCTGCCTCTAACTGGGCCCGGCGGGTCTGTATTCAGCGTGTGAGACGGGCTCACTGACTGGTCTGTGCTTCCAGGAGCGTTGGACCGCTGCGTAATGGGTATAACGGCGGTGGAGATCCTGAACGCCTGCGACGAGCTCGCTCCGGCGACCGTGGACGCTCTGAGCCACTCGGCCGTCAACCTAAAGCAGGCCATGACCCGCCGCAGCCTGGCAGCTCTGAAGAACATGGCCCAGCACAAACTGCAGACGCTCGCCACCAACCTGCTGGCTGCAGACAACGCTGACAAGGTACACGCCCACCTCTGATGTCACTGTCTGCATTGGTGTCTGTGGCTCAGGAGGAAGAGCAGCAATGTTGGCCGGTCCATTGGTGTCTGAGTGATGGTGTAAATGGCTACCGATCAGGATTAACAACCAGTTACTGGTTCTAATGTTGTGGCTGATGGGTTTACATTACATCTGTTATTCTTTATGTCGCTGTGATCGGGTGATGCGTCTTCATTTGAATATGTGTCTTTTATCTGAGTTTAAAAGGCTATTGTTGAAGAACTGATGCACACGATCAGCCACAACAATACAACCCCTTAGTGCCTCTTCTAAGAACAGTCCACTAACATTAGGCTTTCCACTGTGGAATGACAGACTGTTAATTTATAGATTTAACAGACAATTAAATACCAAGAGTTGAATATTTTAGTAGGGTTGCACGATGAAACCGGTGATCTAGTTTTTAGTTGTATTTGTTGCCTTGCGTTTCACTAAAAACAGTATCTTAGGAAAACTTTAGTATTTTACCCAGAAGTCATGTCGCCTTGGTTCCTGTTTGCTCGGTAAGTCGCACCTTCTTGGATCAAAATAAAGACGCTGAAGGACTTGACTGAGAGTCGGGTAATGTTTCGGTAAGAGAAGTTCTCTAAAGACAGTACAGTTGCGACAGCATTCAGTCTACTGAGAATCAGTCCTGGTGGTGGACAGCTGAGCGTAGGAGCTCTGGAAGGAGTGAAGGATTAAACGGGGTCACAGTGACGAGATACTCTGGAGGGAAATAGGAATGAAACTCCACACAGAACCTGGCGAACAAAGATGAAAGTTTATAATTACATACACATAAACATCATCAGCTTAGAAGCTTAGAACCTGTGAGACAGAGGTGAGGAAAAGTGTTTCAGAGACAAAGGATCAGAAAGGCTCCAGGTCCAGACGGCGTGTCCCCCTCCTGCCTGAAAGCCTGTGCTGATCAGCTGACCCCCATATTCACAGATTTTTAATAGATCACTGGAACAGTGTGAAGTGCCCTCATGCCTCCAACGCTCCACCATCATCCCAGTCCCCGAGAAATCCGCCATCACAGGATTAAATGACTGCAGACCCGTCGCCCTGACGTCTGTGGTCATGAAATCCTTGAGAGAATGTTCTGGTCCCACCTGAAGGACATCACAGGCCTCCTGACGGACCCCCTGCAGTTGGCCTAATGGGCAAACGGGTCAGTGGATGATAAAGTCAACACGGGACAGCTCTTCATCCTGCGACATCTTGACTCTCCAGGGAAATACGCAAGGATCCTGTTTGTCAAACTCCTGAAGTTTGCGGACGACGCAACGGTCATCGGCCTCATCCAGGACGGCGAGGAGTCTGCATCAAGCTCAACCTGCCTCTGGTGCTGCTGATCTGTTTGGTTTGGATCTGCTACCAAACAGGCCGGGATCAGTTTAGATCTGCAGAACAAATCATCGGATCCAACCTGGATCCATCTCCATCCAGGACTTATAGTCTTCCAGAGTCAGGAAACGTGCAGTAAAGATCACTGCAGACCCGTCATACCCTGGACACAACCTGTTTCAACTTCCCCCCTCTAGTAGGCGCTACAGAACACTGTTCGCCCAAACTACCAGACACAAGAACAGTTTCTACCCACGGGCCATCGACCTGACCAACAATCAAACCAGTGTCAGTGTTGTACAATAACCTGGATCACCTCATTTATACAATACCCCGTCCAGCTGTCATTACTCTGACACCTTTGCACTGTCACACATATTTATATATACATATTTATACATGTATATTTAAATGTATATAGCCTGTACACAAGAACATGTCCATTTGTTTAAAGTTTGTATATTTAAAATTATTTTATATGATGTTGTAACCCTGCCGGCTGGATTGACATTCTGTAACTTTCTGTCCGTTGCTCTGGACCTCGAACCCTCTGCGCCCAAAGCAGCAGATAATGTCTCTGGCGCCGTCTTCACGCTTCAGTGAGCATGATGGGACTTAAATCACCGTTATTGTAACCTCATGTCTGCAGCAACAAACATCACGTAGATTTCTGATGGATTCAGCCCGTCTCTGTTTCGCCACAGTCCTCCGTCTGCCAACGTGGTTCACCAGACTGACATGTCCACCGATGTCCACCATCCTTCTGCTAAGTTCACCACCCCTAACAACAGGTCCACAGTCAGCAGGCACCCTAACACTGAAGGAGGCTTATATACACACTTATACACACACACACACGTGCACAGATACACACACACAATGGTGATCTTGGTCAGATAGCTGTCTAAAGTCAAAGACCAATTAAAAGTCTGCTGGAGAAAAACCAAAGGTCATCTCTCCATCCGCTGTGTGTGTGTGTGTGTGTGTGTGTGTGTGTGTGTGTGTGTGTGTGTGTGTGTGTGTGTGTGTGTGTGTGTGTGTGTGTGTGTGTGCGTGATCACCAGTGTCTGACAGTGGAGGATGATCTTAAATGTCAAAATGAGGGAAGAAAGCGGGGGCTTGTTTTCTCTGAGCTGGACCTTCCAGGGAGACTTGAGGCTCAGACAAGCCGTCAGAATTCCTGCCATCACAACCATGAAGATGATGGAAGTATTCTTATAAATAATGAAACTGTCTAATTGATGTTGGATGTAGACTTTGTTTGCGACTGAGATGATCAGATCCACGGTAATGGATTTAACCCCATCCAGCAGAGCCTCTGAGCGCAGAAAACAAACGCTGTGAATAATTCAGCGTTTAGTTCAGCTTGACTTTTTCACTTTGACATTCAGCTTTTTCTTCCTCTCCTCCGCTGGATCCCCCCCCCCCCCCCTCGGTGT
The DNA here is from genome assembly GCA_037951165.1 of Lophius americanus. NCBI lineage: Eukaryota > Metazoa > Chordata > Actinopteri > Lophiiformes > Lophiidae > Lophius > Lophius americanus. The sequence continues at coordinate 105,208 of JBBDHG010000197.1, read as the reverse complement.
GGTGCTGTTATTGTCCCAGCTCATAATCACAGCTCGTTTCTGGAAAGGCCAACAAACAGCAGCTGTAATCTTTCTCCCCTCTGCACACCCCCCCTTCCTCCCCCAATGTCATTTCGCCCTCATATCCACTCAAATGATGGCTCTGAACCTCCCACCTTCCTCGGGCGTGTGAGCATGTGTTCCCCCCCATGTGTGTAATGACAGATAATGACAGTGAAATGTCAGACTATCAAACCCAGACATTACACCCAATCCTCCTCTGTGTTGTGTTTACAGCTGATGTTTACTGTTGTTCAGGCTGCCCTCTGTGTGTGTCTGTGTGTGTGTGTGTGTGTGTGTGTGTGTGTGTGTGTGTGTGTGTGTACCTGTGTGTGTTTGTCTGTGTACCTGTGTGTGTGTCTGTGTGTGTACCTCTGTGTGTGTGTCTGTGTACCTGTGTGTGTGTGTCTGTGTGTGTACCTCTGTGTGTGTGTGTGTGTCTATGTACCTGTGTGCCCCCGTTTATGTGTGTACCTGTGTGTGTGTGTGTGTGTGTGTGTGTGTGTGTCTTTGTACCTGTGTGCCTCTGTGTGTGTGTCGGCGTGCCTCTGTGTGTGTGTGTCAGTGTGTGTGTGTCTGTGTGCCTCTGTGTGTGTGTGTGAACCCGGGTTCCTCTGTGTGTGTGTGTGTGTGTCATTGTGACTGTGTGTGTCTGTGTGTGTGTGTGTGTGTGTGTGTGTGTGTGTGTGTGTGTGTGTGTGCGTGTGTGTCTGTGTGTGTGTGTGTGTGTCATTGTGTGTGTGTGTGTGTGTGTGTGTGTGCGTGTGTGTGTGTCTGTGTGTGTGTGTGTGTGTGTGTGTGTGTGTGCGTGTGTGTGTGTCTGTGTGTGTGTGTGTGTGCCAGTGTACTTTGTCCTCTGGCAGATTTGTTGCCCAGCAAAATAAAACGTTTTTTTAAATAGAACTGAAACAATTAGTTGATCAAAAAAAGTTTATATCATTCCGTTTCAGCTCAACCACTTTAAGCTCCGCAAGATGTTTGCAGTCATCTCCTTATACTGAGGTGAGGCTCGTCTCCTTCACAACGTTCTTCTCAGTCCACGGATAAAAGGATATTGGAAATATTTGTTTGGGAACTTTGTGTAAAATGTTTAATTCTTCTAAAGTTGAACCTCTGAGTTTTAACAAGAGCACATCAGAAATAATGTTGACCTTTAGGCAGTAAAACACTGTTTATAACACTGTTTATAACAGTTATACACAGGGTTCTTAAACTGTTATAGACAGCATTATAAAACAGCGTTATTAAACAGCATTAGTAAACAGCATTAGTAAACAGCGTTAATGAACAGCGTTAATGAACAGCGTTAATAAACAGCGTTAATAAACAGCTCTAATAAACAGCGTTAATAAACAGCGTTAATAAACAGCGTTATTAAACAGCGTTATTAAACAGCATTAGTAAACAGCGTTAATGAACAGCGTTAATAAACAGCGTTAATAAACAGCGTTAATAAACAGCGTTAATAAACAGCGTTAATAAACAGCGTTATTGAACAGCGTTATTGAACAGCGTTATCGAACAGCGTTATCGAACAGCGTTAACGAACAGCGTTAACGAACAGCGTTATTGAACAGCGTTATAAACAGTGTCTCGACCATTACCCTTCATCTTGGAAAAATGAGATTCTCTACTAAGAACAGAGACTCAGAGTTGAACGAGTTCTGGCAGCTCCTCGTCTGCTGCCTCAGAAATCCAATAGATGACAGTCCTCGTATATTTGACAGGTATTTCTTGCTGCCATCTTTGTTTCTGTTTCTTACCATGACATGATGTCTAGAGCGTGGGAGGATGGACGGGTCTAGTTTTTAGTTTTGAACGTCTGTCTACGTTACATCATTATTCGTTTTACTCTTTAATACTATTGTGGACTATGTAGTATTTGTACCTCACATTTCTTTATTTTCTCAATTTCCCATAAGCCTCCTAAAAAATTAATTGATGCCATAATGAATTTGGATCCAAAGGTGCAACTTAATCTATTTTAAGACTTAATCCTGCCATTCGTTTCCTGGGGTCAGACATGGATGGGAACAAGATTTGCAGATAACCATTAATAAGGAAGTTTGTGCTGAGGTCATGAAAAGAGTTCACTCTTCCTCCACGCTGTAAAAAAAAGAATTGTGTACCGGTAACAGAATTGTTTACACCCCCCCCCCCTTTAAGACCCCCAGATGTCACTACGGCCATCACCCCCCCCCCCCCCCCCCCCCTGTAAGACCCCCAGATGTCACTACGGCCATCACACCCCCCCCCTGTAAGACCCCCAGATGTCACTACGGCCATCTTGTGGACAAGATGCCGCCTCAGCGTTTGGATCTTGTAGTGTGTGTGTGTTTGAAGACTGTCTATGGACATCTTGTGTTTAGTTGAGGGTTAGGGAATAAGTGATGTCAACGAGGGTCCTCACAAGAATAGAAGTTAAAGTGTGTTTGCATGTGTGTGTTTCTCAGCGTGTGTGTTCTGGACCCTGGTGGTGTTTGCCAGAAGGGCCCTGCAGGACGGTCGACCTTTAGACCTTCTGCCCAGAAGCTATGAAGCGCCCCGGGTGGGTGTATTTGTGTGTATGTGTGCGGGCGTGTGTGTGTGTGTGCGTGTGTGTGTGTGTGTTTGTGTGCGTGTGCGTGCATTGCTGAGAAATAGAATCACAATGTCAGATTTTCCGAAACAGCGAGATCTGGCTGCTCGCTGTCTTCTGCTCCGAGGAGATCTGGATTTAGTTGGTGAAGTGAGGTTGACACGTGAACTTAACCTGCTGTGACTTGTGCGGGTGAGCTCATTCCTTCAGCCTGGGGAAACATTTAGCATCAGGTCAATCACTACAGCATGTGTGTGTGTGTCTTTATTATGGTCTGTGTGCAATGAGGCTGCCGGCCTTTAGATGGCAGTGTTCATCCACTAGAACAGAACACACACTGATGCACTCTCTCTCTCTCCTTCTCTCTCTCTGCACATGCACACACAGACAATAAGACACGAGGATGAGGCACCAATGGTCTGTAGACAAGTAACCAAACTAAAACTTGGTCAGCAGTGGTGTTCATGGGTAAGATGGCGGCGAGGTTTAACCTCCCGTGTTTGTCAAGGCGTTGTCTCCTTTGACCTGGAATCAAGCCGATTTAATGCATTAATAAATGACCACTCAGTACACACACACCCCTACACACCCTGAGGGGAAAATATCCTGTGAACGCTGTGATGCCACTCCTGTGTGCGTGTGTGTGTGTGTGTGTGTGTGTGTGTGTGTGTGTGTGTGTCCCAGCTGCAGGTGTATTGTGTCCCTCAGTCAGGAGTGTCTACAGCTAATTATTGTTCCGTCTCTCTCTCCCTTTCTCTGTCACACACAGACAGACACACAGATGCACACGCACACAGACATACACATACACACACAGACATAAACACGCACGCACACACACACACACAGACATACACACACACACACACAGACATACACACACACACAGACGTACATATACACGCACACACACACAAACATAAACACACACACATACACTGACATAAACACACACACACCGGACAGAGTGTGACACACAAAGATAATGATTTTAAGAACTTCAGTTTTAGTAACAGTAGAATAAAATGCCCAAAAGGGGATAAATCCCCTCAGAAGGAGAGACTGACTCCAGCCGCCGGCTCCACGCCGCCGCTGTCGCGCCTAAAGCAGTTTAACACCAGTCACTTGTTGATGTTGTTGGCAGTTCCAGTTAATGGTGTGTGTGGGACTTATATGTCCATACGTCCAAATCTGAAGCCACGGTTCCCTGCTGGAAAGCTTTGTGGATGCCCCACTATCACGTGGGGGTGGCTCGCTGCCTCAGTTCAAGTATATTGGTGTCGTGTTCTGGAGTGATTGATGGTGCGGTATCGGCCTGCGGTGGTAAAGAGAAGCGGAGTCTGAAGGCAAAGCTCTGGGTTTACATCCATCTACGTTCCAAACTTCTCCTACCATCATCACTAGGGAAATGAGATGGAGCTGATGTTACATTACCGTGGCCTCGCTATTGATATGAATTTTCCTCTGATCTAGGGCAACCTGCCAAAATACTCCCATAATGCCCTAGTGGTCCAGGCGATGAAGACCAACCTGACGGACCCCGACATGCACGTGCTTTTCTTTGACGTGGAGGCGGTGATCATCCAGCTGCTGACGGAGGAAGCCCAGAGGCCGAACCCGACGCTGGTATCGCCGGAGACGCTGCAGAAGAGCCAGGCTGGGGCCGACAAAGGGGGGTCCTTCCTGGCCAACAAGATCTTCAAACAGGTCTGAGCAGAAGGTCCCACCCGTAACATCTGGATTAACAGAGTTAACAGGTTCTTCCATTAAAGTAATTACTTGCTTTTTTTCTCCACTCCCACCAGGTGAAGGAGACGATGAAGGAGACCATCAAGGAGCATCTGCTGGATGAAGATGAGGAGGAGGAAGAGGAGATGAGGAGGCGAGAGGAGAAGTCCAAGTCTCTGAGTTTGCTGGAGTACAACTTGACCATGGACACAGCCAAGCTCTTCATGTCCTGCCTGCACGCCTGGGGGCTCAACGAGCAGCTGGACAGCATTTGTCTGGACCGCCTGGGCATGCTCAGACCCCACTGCCCCATCTCCTTCGGCCTGATCTCCAGAGGAGGTCACATGTCCCTCATGCTGCCCACCTTCAAGGTACACGTGACCTTTGACCTCTGGACAGCGGATTATGTTGTCCCTTATGATGAATCGTTTATGCAATTATAGTAAGATGTTTATAAACCGGATCCTTTTTGAACTGTCTGCCTCTGTTTCCCAGGAGTCCTTGCTGCGGCAGTTGTCCCTGGCAACAGGTCTGAAGCTGACTCTGACGGACATTGTGGGTAAAGGGACGTACGGCGTGTCGAGGGCCGTCACCACGCAGCACCTGCTGTCTGTGATCTCACTGGCCAACACCCTGATGGGCATGACCAACGCCACCTTCGTGGGGGAGCACATGAAGAAAGCTCCAGCCAGGTAACCATGAAACAAACGTTCACTGTGCTCCCATCGTTTCCTGGGACATCTGACTGCACAGCTTTTCTGAGAAGGTCCGGTTTCCTTAGACGCTGGTGGTGACATCACTGGAGTGGGTTGATGATGTACTTGTTGTGCAGGGAAACAAAATACACGTTTTTGGTTCTGTAGGTCTGGTGAAGCTTTAGTGGAAACTCTGAGTTTGTCAATCCTGAGATGAAGGAAACTCTGAGTTTGTCAATCCTGAGATGAAGGAAACTCTGAGTTTGTCAATCCTGAGATGAAGGAAACTCTGAGTTTGTCAATCCTGAGATGAAGGAAACTCTGAGTTTGTCAATCCTGAGATGAAGGAAACTCTGAGTTTGTCAATCCTGAGATGAAGGAAACTCTGAGTTTGTCAATCCTGAGATGAAGGAAACTCTGAGTTTGTCAATCCTGAGATGAAGGAAACTCTGAGATTGTCAATCCTGAGAAAATCCTTTTCTCAGGTGTTGGATTTCATTCTCGCTCCTGTTCTTTGCCTCTCTGGTTTGGTTGCATTTTTACTCTTCTTCTCTACCCCAAAACATTCTCTTCCAAAGTTGTAGGCGATGATTGGTAGACTTTAGACTTTTTCTTCTACTTTCCCAGTAAGGCCTGCCTCAAGGATGATATCTAGATCCTCCTACAATTTGGACCATTCTTTGTGTTCCCTCATTTTGAGCCACTGGAATCATTCCTTCAAAGGTGGGGTTCTGTTACCTGGACAATAGTCTGGGCCTGCATGTGGCTAGGAGAAGGAGGTGCTGAGAAATCCTCAGTACTGTGGTCTATGTCCTGCCTGCAGGTTCTCTTGCGTCTCACCAGCTTTTGTTCTGGAGAACGGTAACAACTGTACTATTACAGGTCTGTAGAGCAGCTCCCCTCTGGAGAATGTCAGAAGGTCGTCTCCAGTCCTCTGTCTAGATGTCGCGGCCACGTACGTGAGTCGGTGTCAGAGCGGTACGAATGATTCTTTCTGTTGGACTCGGACTCAGCCACTGTGTCCATGAACAGAAATCAAGACGGCATCACACGCCTTGGTTTCACGGTCGGAATCGGAGGAAGTAGGTGATTGACTGCGTTGTTTCCTGTGCTCGCACTGAACTGGGAGGAGCTTGTCAAGATGTCAAGGCATCTGAACTCTCATGTATGTATTCCCAGAGTATTTCATACAGAGTACTACTGTAGAAATAACAGACCCCACACCGGCACTCGGCCCATTCCGGCTCCTCCCTCAGGTCCAATCACTCTTCAGGAACACGGGTTGACACGTGTGCTGAGAAATCCAAGGAGTGCCACTGGTTGAAGATTGTTTTGATCAGTTCTCGGCCTGTTACAAGCTCAGTCCCCACCGTCTGAGGTCGTTCACCGTCGTTGCTACGGACCAACATCACCAACTTCAGTAGTCATGAAATGCATCATCATCAATTTGCTTGTAGATCCAGCTGATCTTGAAGATCAGACCGATCTACAAGACTCAGCTGTCCCACAGCACTGAGAAGTCTGCAAAACCCTCCAGCGAAGCTACGCAAGGAGGCCTTATGATGATTGTAGCTCAAAACGATCATCACTGACATACTTGTCATAAAGCTGAATGACTGCTCAACAAGCTGAATGACCCCTGACCCCCACCTGTGCCTGGATAAAGCATGGAGGCGTTCTCCACTTTCACGTTCCTTGAAGCCGACATCTCGGAGGACCTATCCTGGCGGACAGACACACGGCGGTGGTGAAAAGGGCCCAGCACGACTGCATATCTTGAAACTACTGAGGAGAAACAGACTGAAAGAGATGGTTCTGGTGACGACTGGATCACGGTACGCCAGCGGCTCAGCAGCAGACAGGAAGTCTTTGCAGAAGGTCATCAAAACGGCAGGAAAAATCATCGGCTGCCCTCTGCCTTCCCTGGAGGATATCTCCTGCCCTCTCTGCCTCTGCAGAGCGAGGAACAGAACTCGGGTCCATTTCCATCCTGGACTCCAACTGTTAACTCTGCTTCCTCCTGTAAGGAGGCGCAGGAGTACAGAGTCAGACAGAAGGGCTCCTTTCCCTGAATACCTCTTACACGTGAACATGTCATACTCATTCATAAATATTTTAACTGCAACATTTATCATGCGCAGAAACTATTAGCAAACCATTGTGTTTCCATTTTTTCCTTATATTCCTTATCTGTGCTCATTCCATTTTCAGTTTTTTATTTATCTGCTACTTATTTATAAGAACAACCGCCCCTAATTCTATTGTAGCAAAGTTTCATTTCAAAGCGCTCCACCATATCGTACGTGTCTTCATTCTGCCATTCTAAAAGAAACGCGGGCTGTTTCCTTCTCCGATGCTTCCATCGGCCGTCTTCTTCTTCCGTCTTTTCCTCCTCTCACACTCGGACCACCATGTCTGCTGCCCTCACTCGGAGAAAACCCCTGACCAATCTAGTACAATGCAGAAGCGTTTTATTTTGGTATTCCACCACACTATTATGAATCAGAGGGGTTTGTGTTTTACGTAGTTGGCCAAGAATACTGCACCTGTTTCATATTCTAGTAACATTTATTTTACACTGGTTTGAATCACCCGCCGGCCCAAGCCTGAAAGCCCAAGATCGTGGGGTCTAACTAGTTTTTGCATTTTTAACTGTACACAGTGTCATATTTCAATAATAACATTAAGTTCAGGTCCAAATGGAGAGTCCTCCTGGTTCTGTCCCACAGAAACTGTAGAAGAAGAAGAACTTTGTGGTAATTCTATCAAATGTGATGCAGAAGTTATCAAAGAGTTTCTGAACAAATTCACTGATTGTTTACTTTCATGTTTCTGGAATATAATGATGTCAGAGCCTTTGATCTAAAAACATCAGAGGAGAGAAATATTACTCACACATAGTAACAGATTACTCACACATAGTAACAGATTACTCACACACAGTAACAGATTACTCACACACAGTAACAGATTACTCACACACAGTAACAGATTACTCACACACAGTAACAGATTACTCACACACAGTAACAGATTACTCACACACAGTAACAGATTACTCACACACAGTAACAGATTACTCACACACAGTAACAGATTACTCACACACAGTAACAGATTACTCACACACAGTAACAGATTATTCACACACAGTAACAGATTATTCACACACCGTAACAGATTACTCACACATAGTAACAGATTACTCAAACACAGTAACAGATTACTCACACATAGTAACAGGCACAATGTTACTGATGTTATTCAGGTGAGGATTAAAGTTTTCATACTTAAATACGACATTGTACTTAAAATACAAAATAAACCCAGTAAAATCAGAAATTATACATTCAATTTTCCGACAATGAGATTCAGAAAAATGCTGAATATCAGATGGTAAAATAATCTTAATACAAATCAAAATAACAAAAAAATAAATCTAAACCCGATCTCAGGATTCTCCATGCAGAAAAACGCCCCTCTGATCCATCATCAGTGATTCCAGCTGAAAAACAAACAACCCAAAGAAACAAGAGCAGAAAACACAGCCAAGTGTGTTCAAACACACAAAGGTAGCAGCAGCTTAAGTTCAGCTGCTGTGTGTGTGTGTGTGTGTGTGTGTGTGTGTATGTGTGTGTGTGTGTGTGTGTGTGTGTGTGTGTGTGTGTGTGTGTGTGTGTGTGTGTTTGGTCTGCCTGAGCTTTCATTGTACTCTGAAAGATTTAACATGAAGGTCGAGGTCCTGCTTCTGTAAAAACACAACATTTCATCTTTTCTTCCACCACGCACGGATAAACCCTGCAGGGAGGGCGAGCGAGAAGAGAGGAGAGAGAGAAGTTTAAGGGAGCTAGGTGGACAAACGTGTGTGTTTTTTTTTTAACTGTTTATGTTTGTATTTTTCTTGGAACACAGACTTTTTCACATCACAAAATCATGCCAGGATACAATTTGACAGATGCAAAAACCTTACAAATTAAAGGCACATTAAAATCAATAACCATAATCACTACATAAATAAGAATACAATTAAAAATAATAAATAATTGTTAAAAAAAAAAAGAAGGAGGACACTTCAGATTTTGTAATCTTCCATTGTTGTTCCTTAAAGTAAGAAATATTGCCTTCCTTCATTTACGGGACTTTAGCAAGTATCTCCATTCTTATCCGAGTTTTGGTCTAGTTGGTTTTTGATTTGATCAACTTTATATGAAAGGATGCCAGATTTTGTAGAATTGGTCTTCTATTTTTTTGTCTAATAAAATTCTCCAGTTCAAACTGTTTGACACTGTCCCTCTGTCTATATATATATATATATATATATATATATATATATAGCACAGGTAACCCCAGACGGTTGAAGCTCAACCAGCTTGTTCCCCTGTCTCTCCAGTCTGACTTCTTAGCTCCGCCCCTTCACACAGTCTTCCCCCACAAGGACAGTTTCTACTGAAACTCCTCGGATGCTTTTACAAACACACTGGAAGCGAGGTTTCTGGAAGCATGTGAGAATGGTTATCATTTAAGTCTCATGGACGTCAAGTCTCAAGTGCTTCAGGGTCGGTCAAAGTTGCGTCTTGCTCATCTGAGAAGAATCAAGTCGACTTCCGGCGTCAGATCACTAAGATGATGAAGTGAAGATGTTCAATCCAAAGATCCTTGAAGGCAAATAGTTTTAAGTCTCCGGGGCTTGAGAGGAGGTCTATGAAGATCACTTCAGATCTTAACAGACTTACTCAGTCTTCAATCAGGCTATGTGGTAGAATTCAAGTCATCTGAGACAAGTCTCATGTCTCAGGCCCAGTCCGACAGATGATGATGAGGAAACCAAGGTGCAGCTCCATCCAAGGTGAGCATCCAGAGGAGAGGATTGTGCAGCTCCAGATGGAAGCTGAAGACGTGTCTCTAAACTCAAACGAGGATCCTCTCTCTAATCCTCCTCCACCCCCGGATCCAAAGCAGCAGAATATTTGAACGTGTTCCGTTCTCTGGCCGTCATGTTCCACATCTTACATTTATTACAGGAGAACTTTCCTCCTTGGGAGCGGAAGTTTGAGAAGAAAAGCTCCTGAACCTCTTTAGAAGGATTTCCTTTCAACGTCCACAACTTCCACCGTTCTTTTTTCATGTCCCAGCTTTGGCAATCGGGCCGAGACAAGGATAAACCCAGGTGCGGTTGTTTTCGCGCGCAGAAGTTTGATTGAGTTCTTGTGTACAGGATTATGTTCTGAGCTGCTCTCCGTGGTAACCGTGTAGTTTCATAGTGAGCGATTAGAGCTGGTGGGGGCGATGGGGAGGGGAGGGAGTTTGGTCGGAGGAAGTATGATGTCGGCGGGATCCGACCGGAGCCGTCTGAGAGGTGGGATTAGGTGAAGCAGCGACGGCAGACGGGGGTTCCGGTGCACAGAGACGACAATCACTGGAAAGAGTTCTGAGCACCACGTGGGTCAAGGGGGAGACAGGAAACAGCCCGGTGGGGAGATCAGCGATGTTCCTGGGATCACTGGGTGTCTCGGATCCCGCAAAACCAGACCTCCCCACCCTGGCGACCCAGTCAGGGCTTACCAGACCCTGACTTGTGTTCCAGCAGTATTGGTCCACCGCTTGGATCTCGTGATCCAAAGCCACCTAGGGACCTCCACTCCAGACCCTGGTGTTTGAGTTGATTTCAGCCGGTGAACCGGACGGACCTCACCATAAAGAAAGATTCCAGTAAACGGGTAGAGGGCGAGAGCGAGCGGCGCCCCGACCCCCCCACTCTGCTCGATGCCACCAGATCTCACACACTGTCCCTTTAAATCAATAACATCAAAATACGGACCACAGAACATGGATACATTTATATTTTTCATGTTTGTGACAGTTTTCAGACACCCTCTTGTCGCCTTTCAGAAAATGCTTAACAGTATCAGTGTATTTTCTGGATATTTAGAAGAATACTCAGATATTTAGAAACACCTGGTCGTGATTAGTTGCCAGGTAACAGTTATTGATGACTCCATTGATTGAAGTGTTTGTGTGTTATGTATGTAGGTGTGTGTTTGTGTGTGTGTTATGTATGTAGGTGTGTGTGTGTTTGTTATGTATGTGTGTGTGTGTATTATGCATGTGTGTGTGTGTGTGTGTGTTATGTATGTGTGTGTGTGTTCTGTATGTAGTTGTGGGTTTGTGTGTGTGTTATGTATGCAGGTGTGTGTGTGTTATGTATGTAGGTGTGTGTTATGTAGGTATGTGTGTGTTATGTAGGTATGTGTGTGTTATGTAGGTATGTGTGTGTTATGTAGTTATGTGTGTGTTATGTGTGTAGGTTTGTGTGTGTGTTATGTATGTGTGTGTGTTATGTATGTGTGTGTGTTATGTATGTAGGTGTGTGTGTTATGTATGTAAGTGTGTGTGTGTGTTATATATGTAGGTGTGTGTGTGTGTTATGTGTGTGTTATGTATGTGTGTGTGTGTTATGTATGTAGGTGTGTGTTCGTGTGTGTGTTATGCATGTGTGTGTTATGTATGTAGTTGTGTGTTTGTGTGTGTGTTATGTATGTAGTTGTGTGTTTGTGTGTGTGTGTTATGTATGTAGGTGTGTGTTTGTGTGTGTGTTATGTATGTAGGTGTGTGTTTGTGTGTGTGTTATGTATGTAGGTGTGTGTTCGTGTGTGTGTTATGCATGTGTGTGTTATGTATGTAGTTGTGTTTTTGGGTGTGTGTTATGTATGTAGCTGTGTGTTCGTGTGTGTGTTATATATGTGTGTGTGTGTTATGTATGTAGGTGTGTGTTCGTGTGTGTGTTATGTATGTAGGTGTGTGTCCGTGTGTGTGTTATATATGTGTGTGTGTTATGTATGTAGTTGTGTGTTCGTGTGTGTGTTATATATGTGTGTGTGTGTTATGTATGTAGTTGTGTGTGTGTTATGTATGAGGTTGTGTGTTTGTGTGTATGTTATGTATGTAGTTGTGTGTTTGTGTGTGTGTTATGTATGTAGTTGTGTGTTCGTGTGTGTGTTATGCATGTGTGTATGTTATGTATGTAGTTGTGTGTATGTTATGTATGTAGTTGTGTGTTTGTGTGTGTGTTATGTTTGGAGGTGTGTGTTTGTGTGTGTGTTATGTATGGAGGTGTGTGTTTGTGTGTGTGTTATGTATGGAGGTGTGTGTTTGTGTGTGTGTTATGTATGGAGGTGTGTGTTTGGGTGTGTGTTATGTATGTAGTTGTGTGTTCGTGTGTGTGTTATGCATGTGTGTGTGTGTGTTATGTATGTAGTTGTGTGTTTGTGTGTGTGTTATGTTTTGAGGTGTGTGTTTGTGTGTGTGTTATGTATGTAGTTGTGTGTTCGTGTGTGTGTTATGCATGTGTGTGTGTGTGTTATGTATGGAGGTGTGTGTTTGTGTGTGTGTTATGTATGGAGGTGTGTGTTTGTGTGTGTTATGTATGGAGGTGTGTGTTTGTGTGTGTTATGTATGGAGGTGTGTGTTTGTGTGTGTGTTATGTATGGAGGTGTGTGTTTGGGTGTGTTATGTATGGAGGTGTGTGTTTGTGTGTGTGTTATGTATGGAGGTGTGTGTTTGTGTGTGTGGTATGTATGGAGGTGTGTGTTTGTGTGTGTGGTATGTATGGAGGTGTGTGTTTGTGTGTGGTATGTATGGAGGTGTGTGTTTGTGTGTGGTATGTATGGA